>AP027113.1:55136890-55736890 GCA_028142955.1 Pinctada fucata | reverse complement strand
TGAGAAGACTGGACAAGGGGCGGATCTAAACTTTTATAAAGATATTTAAAGGGTATAATCATAGGTGGATCTAGAAATTATCAAATGATGGTCGTGTAAAACTTTGACGATGGGGGAGGAGGTAAATTGGTTATAAAGTTTATCATTGGTAATTCTTCATTTGCGAAAAAAATCCCTAAAGTCAAGTATAACTTTTTACATTATCGAGTAACATGGAAGGAAGGGGATTGATAAAGGAACGTATTCTACTCTATTACATTTTTGCAGGCTTCGTCTCTCATAGGAAGCCGTGTCTTTATAAGTTTAAATTTGAAATTCAAAATGTAATTATTTCATCAAAGAGATGCTAATCAATTTTCACTTTCCAGGCGAGTTTTTCTTGTGGGAGGGGGTCTTTGGAAGGAGGGTGTTACTTTGGGTATTTTTAAATTTTGAATTATTATAACCTCACAGATTTCACGATTTCTTAAGAAATTTCACAAAAGTAAAGAAAATGCGCGAATCCAAGAAAGGTAGGGTCGCGGTCGGAAAGACTCCCTTTCCCTCCTGGAAATTCACCAAAATTCTGATTTCTTTTTTTTTTAAATCCCACCCATCTTTTTTCAATTTCTACCTATCAATTTTTGAAAAGATTTTTAATCAAAATCCCGCCCTTTTATCGGACTTAAAATACATGTAATAATAAAAAAAAAACAGAGAGAGTTTGATAGGGTTCAAAAATAAAACAAAAGGAATGCTAACTCTATGCAGATCTTAAAATTGTCTCTAGATTCACCGTACTAAGAGAAGACCACATGGAGGAAGACGGGGAGACGAACCACCTGCCGTTTGTGTGTTTTGCGGTGCATAATGTTTGTCAAATTATTAAAATTCATGCATCATAGAAAAATTAACATGTTTTAGATTTGCCCCTTTAAAATCGCACAGCTGATTAGTTCAGTTCATAGTAAATGGTTTTAATCTATTCATTGTGCCTTTGAAGTCTTGGTAGTCCAAACGTCACCTGCCCGATGCCAGTTAATGGCTTAAATTATAATTAAATATAAAATACTTGAGAAAAGAAAATAATTGATCATATTTCATCACTTCTCAACTCAAATTCATGAGCTTTAAAAGTGAAAATTTGATGTTTTACCAAGAATTCCAATGCCATATTTACCACATTGCCTAATGGAATTATTATAATTTAAACTCGTATTGGACTAAAACGTTGACTTTGCGGTTCAATATTACGATCAACTTTCAATTTGTTCAGCTCGACTTTAAATAATTAAACATTATTAGCGGCGAGATTAAATATTGAGACATTCAATTATACAAAATATGTTAAGAGTTAGTGTCATATTGCCGGACACAAAAAGAAGCAGTCGAACGGACGAACGGACGGACGGGCGGACAGACAGACAGAAATGGATTCGAGGAAATAAAAAAAAGTTCGGGTATACCGTAGATGCTTTCAAAATTGAAACGAATTCTAGTAGTATCGTAACCTAGCCAGTTGTGATATATCGGACGTTTTCAATAATTATACATATGTAACAATTACAATGTACCTGCAGTTCCATGTCACCTGATATGTAGTTATGTAACAGCTACATTTGCAGTTTATAGTTCGTTCTGCAGAATTACCCTAACTTATCTTACTATACATGTATGTGTAATTCTGTGAAGTTTTACGATAGCCACTAATAGCTGTAAGCTACTTGCCACCCTAATTAGCTTTGTATTTATGTAGAAGGTAACTTCAGTTCCATGTATACATGTGTAAAAGCTTACTGTACCTTTGGCTATAGACTTGCCCAAGTCCTTATGTCAGATAAAGTTATATGAAGAGAATTGCGATTATCAATTAATTTTTTTTATCAAGTAGAATAGAATATGCCCCTTTTAAATCTATAAGCAGCGAGTATTTGGTTGCAGAGATGAAGGCAACTTTTCCTTGCTAGTAAAGAGATTTCACTCTATTTAATTTGAAAATCGTTTGATATAATGACTTGAGCAAGTCTACTTTGGCTATATAAAATAGCCGAGCAACCTGTGTATAGTTATACCTTTCAGGTTTTAGTAACTAAATGTTACAATATATTACCTGAGATACTAGAGTAGCTCTGTAGACGGTCAGTAACTAACCTAATAACTAATAATATTACCTGAGATACTAGAGTAGCTCTGTAGACGGTTAGTAACTAACCTATTAACTAATAATATTACCTGAGATACTAGAGTAGCTCTGTAGACGGTCAGTAACTAACCTAATAACTAAAATATTACTTGAGGAGCTAGACTAGCTCTGTAGGCGGTCAGTAACTAAACTAATAACTAATAATATTACCTGAGATACTAGAGTAGCTCTGTAGACGGTTAGTAACTAACCTATTAACTAATAATATTACCTGAGATACTAGAGTAGCTCTGTAGACGGTCAGTAACTAACCTATTAACTAATATTACCTGAGATACTAGAGTAGCTCTGTAGACGGTCAGTAACTAACCTAATAACTAATAATATTACCTGAGATACTAGAGTAGCTCTGTAGACGGTTAGTAACTAACCTATTAACTAATAATATTACCTGAGATACTAGAGTAGCTCTGTAGACGGTCAGTAACTAACCTAATAACTAAAATATTACCTGAGGAGCTAGACTAGCTCTGTAGGCGGTCAGTAACTAAACTAATAACTAATAATATTACCTGAGATACTAGGCTAGCTCTGTAGGCTGCAAGCTGTTTGAGATATTCCTTCTTTGCCATTTCTGTCTTTTTCTTGTAAACCTGGAATGGAATGAACAGAAAATAAAATTGTATTCTTAGTCACACATATCTTCTTTGAAATCAAATCAATTTCACAGATTTGTTGCTAAGGACCCATGATTGTTTTGTGACCTTGATCTAGCCAGGTCAAAGGTCACAGTGCTCTTGATGAGTAAAACCTCGTCTAAGTCACAACTTCTTCACTTTTGCATGATTTCCAATAAAAAATGTCCAAAAATAGTTGCTTCGTACCTATGAGTTTGTCATGATCTTGAACCAGGGTTACTTGTCAAAGGTCAAGGTCACCTCATGCTAACAATCTTGCCCATAAGTTCTTCCACTCAGCGAGAATTCAAATAATATTTTTACAGAATTGTGAATTAAATTTGGACATGGCCTTGAAACAAGAATGTCGTATGGCAATGAAGGTTATACATAGGTCAAGGTCGCAAGGTACTGGATTGGTAAGACTTTGTCCGGATCATAGCTTCTTCCCCTACAAAATGTTGGGGTTTTTTATTTTGAAATACTTCATTGAAACAAGTGACGGGCATCCATACTGTTACATGTAACCGTACTCTTGTTGTACTTGAAATGAAAAGACCATGAGTATGCTGTTCATTCAAGTACAAGGAAGTCGTTATTTTGGTTGGGTTTTTCATATTTATATCACTTCTTGTGTAAACTGACACGTAATTGATTAATATGACGATATGATATACTTTCCATGACTTTAATGTAATAGATGCTAGCACAAATATATATCTGAGGTGTTGTAATAAAGACGGTAAAATCAAATCAACTGGATGGTTTTCACGTAAATCAATCATTAGTACTTTTAGGTATTAACTATAGTGCTCTGTGTTTTATCACGTGGGAGTTACATTGTAGACAAGTTTTTTGTACATCAGTTAATTATATCAAATATGCGGATATATCATTGTTTCCGGGGGCATCAAGCCTGTAATTTTACGTAACGTTATATGAATCAGAAAAGAAATGGCTTCGGTTATTTGCGCCATAGCAATCGGCCGGGCCTAACAAGGAGATGCGGATCACATGACCGCTTCATTGTATGTGCAATACTATTCCAAATATTTTTACAAATTCCTCTCACTTTCCTCTTTTTCAGACGTACGTACGATATTACAAGTACTTTTGTAAATATGTCAGTTGGACATTCGTAAGAGAATATACTTTTAGTACACGGTCTCTTCTGAATATTTGATATTTTTTTAATTTTAAGTTGACGGTCTATTCAAAATTTGCTCTGAAAAGTCCGTCCACATTAATGTTGTTTTTCCCTTCATTAAGCTTCAGTGTTACAATACAACAATGGACCTATACGACATCACAGGCAAAAATTTAATAGAGATGTAATTAGGTTTCCCGATAATTACTAGCAATTCATAACAAAATCTGTAACCATGGCAACATAGTCCTTTCGATTGTTATGACGACCGCAATGAGGTGAAATTATAATTGATTAACCATTAGAGTGTAATTAATCATTACTATAGCTGAATTAATGCATTTTCCCTTTTTATCCATCTCTGAATAAAATCTAATCAAACTCTTTAGCGACAAACTCTAATTGAACAAATAATCTGATTCCCGATTCTTTCGTTATCATTTTCAGCACTAAAGGGTGAAAATCTGGAATTTTGTTTGTTTGTTTTTTAGGAGGGGGGAGGGACTGGAAGGATCAAAATGGATACATACGAGCATGCAAACGAAATGGTCAAAGAACAACAGTTTATACTTACACTCTTAGTTTCCGTGTCTAGACCGTCCCACATAGATGCCACTATCTTAGATACCTCACCAAAGCTGGCGGAGGGGTTCTGTCCCTTGATGGCCGCCTGGGTGTCCCGGAAGAACAGGGCGTACGCCGACACGGGTCTGTCAACAATAGATACAGATATTCTAAGTCACAACTGAAGCATGGCTGATACCGACTTCTCGTTTTTCCTGACTAGATGTGACGCAAAAAGCATGAGTATAAATCATGATATTTTCCTCTTGATTTTGTACGGACATTATGTAATACTAGAAATACGTTTTACTTCGAACAGATGATGTACATGTAATAAATATCAAGATCTTTTCTTTTATAATTTTTTCTCACAAAGTCATGTATTCTTTTGAATTATTATACAACAGTACCGACAAAAGCATCGATTTATTACTTTTTATATAAAAATCACAGTTCATGTTTTCTAAAAACGTTCTAGTGATCTACTGCTAGCAATTTAATGGGTGTAACTCTATAGTTATAGTTAAATAAAACACGATGTGATGAATGTGACGAAGTAGGACTATCGTCTTATGATTTTTATTTTATTTGATGTCAGGACAGATATGAAAGGTATTGTAATTTATGTACATCAAATGCACTTGGTAATGAGTTTCATTATATTTTAGAATGTCCCTCTCCACTTAAATGAATATGATAGAAAATTATTATTAGGAAATTATTATTATACAAGAGTCTAGATATCCAAACAGTGACCTTGACCTTTGACCTAACAACCCAAAATGTCGCCATGTCATGCGTGAGTGTTCCGTTGTAGCCAGTATAACTTCTTCTT
This sequence comes from Pinctada fucata, assembly GCA_028142955.1. NCBI lineage: Eukaryota > Metazoa > Mollusca > Bivalvia > Pterioida > Pteriidae > Pinctada > Pinctada fucata. Next base: position 55,731,545 of record AP027113.1, on the reverse strand, counting down.
GTTGTAGATCAGTTTTAATACTCACGCTGTCTATACATACACGTACGTTGGTGTATAACGATAGTTTTTTTTTATAAACGATTATTTTGACTTCATTGTTAGTACTTACTTCTGAGGCTCATTCGGGTCCTTCTTCCGGCGTTTCTTGGGCGTCTTCCTTGTCTTGCCAGTGGTTGTTGTGGTGACTGGTGGGGGAGGAGTGGGAGTTTTCTCACGACCTCCTGCTTGTCTTTTCAATTGAGCAAGCTGTTCAGAAAAATACATAAATGAGTAGAAGATTCAAGAATTAGAATATTGCAAGTCAAAATTGTGTGTCATTGACCCCGAGGATAAATCAAAATAAAAGGAATATTCTAAACTTAACGCACATGCGACATTTCCTTTTTCTTAAAGTTCTCATAGAGTATCCCCATGCATTCCTCATAAATATTGCAAAGTGTATTTCGACAACAAGGTTTTTTTTCTCAGACATTGTTACAAAAAAGGTTTCATGTGATATTTCCGGAAAAGAACCCAAATGACGGTAATTCAAGTTACTGTTGATATATTGATATTACTCAAATTTGAAACAAAACTCTGCACCAACCCCCTCTCAAAATTCGTGCATATGAATGGTAGTTTACCTTAGCCAAAGGGAGACTATCGTCACTGTCCTCTGTACTGCTTTCTCTGGACACGACGGGTGATGTCCCCGTACCAGGTAACTGCTGTCCACCAGAGGGCGCGACTGAGGACGGAAGGAATGATGGAGACAGAATAGAACCGTTATGACTAGATGTATTGATAGAGTTTGTAACCATTGCCATGGATTCCAGAGAGGAATTTGTTGTCATGTGTAAATTATTGGTGAAGGCAATGTCGGGAACCTCAAAGTTTTGTGGCGGGAAAATAGGTGCCATTTCCGTTCCTATGGCAGTGTTGCCTTGGTTACCATTAGGTGATTGCTGCTGAGTGGGATTAAAATCCATATTACGATAGACTATATGTGATAGATTGGTCAAATGACAATTGTTTTGTTGTAAGTCTTGACCGAGAGCCTCGGTGACGTCAGGTAGAGAGATATGCGTCAAGTCGAAATCTTCACCAAAACCAGGGGTGTGGAATGCCTGAAAAACGAGAAGTTAAAAACGCTTTAAAATACTCTACATATTACACGAAGAACAAATTTTTTTTATGAATGCAGCATGCATGTCAATGTGGGTCAAATACTAAGTTTAAGGTTTAAAGGACAAATATCTTAACCCTCATTACTTAAGATCTCTCGGAGTAATTTTTTAACAGACAATACAAACACAATACAAGTATGTCTTTCTGCGGCAGGGTTTCGTAAATCAACAGACTCCAAGACTTTTCAAAAAATTCAAATACAAATAAAATGTCATAAAATTTCAGATTTTAAACATTATACGTATAGGAACGCTTTCCCTAACTAAAAATTATATAAGATTAAAACTGTTTCTTTGTCCCAAGTCGGCACCGGTTAGCCATTTGTCTCGTTGGTTTATGTGTGGTCTTTTATGTTTCTGTGCTGTTTTGGTGTACCTTGTCCCTTTCCTGTCTCTTTCTGCGCGCGCTAGCTCTGTGTTTTTGCATTGAGTGTGGAATCTGCAACCGAATATTGTTGGAGATCCCCTCCTTTCTTTTGTACTTCTCGAGATTTTTTTTTTTTTTTTCATTTAATTTCTGCATATTGTAACAAAGTATGATAGCGACTGTGCCATACATAACAACTTCCTGAAAAATATCACAATTCAGGAAAAGCACTTTTGTGCCAAAGACATGTTCGTATTATATAAATCATAAAGGTTCTGCAATACAAGTAGTTCATTCCGTGGGTGCACATCAATTCTATAGAGTGCTAAGGTCTGAAATTAAAGATTGTTGAAACAAATCTCGGACATGATGCCAATCTCATACTGTGACATGTTAGTAAACACGAGTATCAAACATCGCCTTTCTTTCTCTGCTCATGGGTATGGTGTTGTCAGAGTTGGATAACAAACGATGACAGCTAGCATATTTAACAACGAGATAAAAGGTCAATGAACCCAGACTAGCCATGGTAACCTTTCGTGGTAAATTTGAAGATTCTAGGATTTTATGTAACCCATGGATGTAGAGACTGACAGACAGACAGGTTCTTAATGAATCTCGATGCAATCCACCCCCTTTTCTACTTTCCGGGAGAAAGAAATTGTGGGTTAGCGACATCGAGCTCATATAACGATACATTCGTCATAAAACTTTAAAAAAAAAATTCATAAAATTATCAACGCAATCAATCAAATTGAGACGGATAGGGTAAAACTATTTTCCCCCTTTTCTCTACAGTCCAACCACGTCTTGTGTCGTTACTGCATGTCTCTATTGAGAAAGAAAACTGCTTCCGAGAAGAAACCAGAGTTACGCTTCCTGCTGTTTAAAAAGAAATGCCAACTTGAACTTCAACCTCAAATAAATCAAGATATTTTAACAATTCACTCACCTTGCGTCGGAGTATTTCTTATCATAATTTACATCAAGAGTTTATAAATAAATGGGCATACAAAGCATGTCTAGATTTCAACATTATTAGCGCGAGAGATTTCCCCTACTCAGGGAGGATCACGAGACAACAGGTGACGAGCGCACGGTATTTTGGGAATAAATTGTTTAAAAAATCTTAAATCAAAAGGTGGGCATTATTTGGGTTTTAAATGATTGCATTAAACAAGCAAATAAATAAGTGCAGTTTCTATGAAAAGAGGATATTTGAGACATGTGGTGTTTAAATGGTTTAATGTGAAAAGTTATGAATATGAAGCTATTCCGAAATTACAACGAAGTCGTTAAAGGGAGGTACAATGTCGAGGACCATGGCACAAAAGGGGACGCGACTCGGAGCAAAAGTAGGCCGGTCTGAGCAAATAAATACGGCAGAAATTGGATCAGCAAAACCGAAATAAGTTTGTTAAATGAAAAAAGATTAATCTTTGTTTGATATATAGACCAAGGAGGGGTAGAGGTGAAAGCGGATATTTTTTAACGAACCTCGAGTCATTGTGTTTCTACTTATGTATCTTTTGTGATGGGGTGCTTTTGCTTTTCTCCAAAGTATTTTCTCAAATTTATGCTCCAAATGTCATTTATCTTCCTATTACTACATTCAGTGTGAAGGTATCAATACTCGAGTTTATCAAAATATGCCTTATTTGGTTTCTCTTACGAATAAGAACGCGATACTGTTTTCGGAAAGAGTAAAACAGGAGAGGAAATGCATGTACGCGTTAAGCGTGACCTTTGCCCCACCTGTACCTTGCAATATAACGTCAGCGGCACAATTAAAAACACCCTATAAGGCCAATCACCAGGAGCCAAGATCCCCCAACAATACAAACATTTCCCCCTGGCTGCACCTTAATGCCCCAGACCCATTGTGTCACGTACATGATTACCTTATTTAACGTTCATCTTTACTTCAATCCAGAGTTTCCTCCGCCCGTCACCTGTCGTTATGGAATCAGCAAACCGCGCTGAGTCTAGTCCATTAATTATGGGACAAACATTATAAATCGTAATCGTTTACATTTTATTCTTTATTTTCTCTTTCTTCGTCTCTCTTTTATTGCCTGTGTTGTTTACTTTTGATGTCGATTCCCATCAAACAGTATCAAAGTCATAATGATTGTTACCTCAAGTTTTGGAAATCGACGGATTATCCGATCTCTTCTGTACTCGGAGTTTACTTTACTGTATCCCTCTCACCGCCACCCTAAGTTTTTTTTTTATATAAGTGAGGCTATACTATAACTGAGGCTATACTATAACTGAGGCTATACTAGTATAGAAAATTCTCAAGGCTCACGAGATACCCCGTCCCCGATCTAATCGACAATTTGTAAAACTATTAATACTGCATTGATGACACGTTTAATTTTATTTTTTTTACGTCGGATTTAGTTTACACTCGAAAATGATAAATTGAACAAATTTACACATTATGTTAATACGCGGATTAGAGCCTACTTGAATTTCATGTGGGTCGTCATATTACATAATTATAGAACATGTGCATTGCGATGCTTTAGGTGATTTATTAGGCATTTTATCTTCATCCAAACTACGCTGATTTCAAATATATCAAAAGACTGTCTTTTTCAAACTGTAATGAATTACTCTAATCAAATAATGCACGTTTACCTAAATTTGTAATTGCCTATTTTCTGTGAATTAAAAGAGGGTGTATCCTGGAATAGAAATATTCAACCTTATGTTTTCTTTTTCAAGGGTTATTCCTTAGTTACCAGACATCTTTGTCTCACTCCTGTACCTCATGGGGTCTTGGCATGTCAAATATTGTATCTCGGGTGTTTTTGAATTGTGTGACCATGATCATTACTTATATATAATTACTTCCTTTAATTTTGCAGACTATATATATGATATAAATAATTAAACAATTAAATGAATAAATACATTGGCTGCTTTGTCAGTCAAAGATAAGACTCGAAGAGGAAAATGGTGACCAATAGAATTCATAGCAAAAGCCTGCAAAATATGAAGGTCATATCACGTACCTGTAAAATTTATATTTTCAAAAGTAAATGTAGATGAAACTCCAATTTTGTTCCCAAAAGAAAGGTTTTTCCGCAGGTATACCATGTTCCACATGTATGGAATATGAAAGCCCTATATCATTTAATCATTCAAAAGTTATGACCAAGATCGAAATCTACATAGTCTCGAATCCCCGAAACTCAATTATAATAATCTACAAATACAATCACTAAAGTGACCAGGACTTTTATCTGGTATTGCTCTTGATTGAGCACCTCCCTGTACAAGTTGTGTAGAAGTTGTACAGATATGTAAGACGTACAAGTAAAGTCACAAACACTTGACAACCAACAGACGGATGGACGGGTCGATAGAAGACACTAGATAGAGATATACCTAAATCTCACTTTCCTTCCCCGGGTGACACTACAATGTAAACCATACACGTGGACCAGTGGTGTATACCATCTAATTGTTTTACTCAGATAATTAAATGAAGTGCATTTCTTTCTGAAGAAGAATATCAACCAGAGCAGCTTACTCATGAAGTGCTGTCTTGTGACCATTAGTAAGTCAGTATACAATGCTGTTTGAGAAATATACACGTATTATGCTGTCCTTACTCGAGATACGATCCACTGTTGGTGTATGAAAATATGAAGGAACAACAAAAGCATTAATGTTAAGTTTCAACTATAGAGAATAGCGAAATGGAAAAATAGAAACTTACTTCTGATATAAAGTTGGCATTCTGTATACTATCTGTAGGTAACTCTGATACGCTGGGAGACAGACCTCCGCTCTGTAACATACAACACACAGATATAGGAGTTTATATAGATTACATCTCTGACTTATTATCTAATAAGCAATATATTGATTTCGATGTCCTCGTCAATGCATTATGTATGAGAAATCATCGTACATAGTTATATATGGCTTTCCACAATTCTAACGTGTAATTGTCCTGTCTTCTCCCCTCAGTCATCTAATTGTGCTACACTCTGTATTCTGTCTCGCAGTCCATTTACAGTCCCTCGGTATTGGAGATGCATTTGCAATTTATTAAAAAAAAATAGTTGCGGGTTGACCTCATTAAATTGTAAATTAGGTCAAAAAGTTTACATAATAAATACCACAGTGATATTTCCATACCTATAAATAGATAAGGGCAACTCATACATAAATAATGAATATGCATAAATATTTCAATGAGTGATTTATCGTGGAGTGAGACTTGACAAATAAATCGTGTATATTTCCGACTTAGATCTCACTACAATCTTTTGATTATAACGTCCCATTCATCATCCGCTAATTAATCAAGATTTTAAATATCAAACTCATAATTAAAATTCATGATTCGCTGGCATCTGAATATTCAAAAGTCATTATCGATTCATATACATAAATTTCAAATTAATCTATTGATCATTATTATTAATCAATTCTTTCCCAATACATCAAACGAGAGACAATCGCCATTGCCATCTCAGGAAGTTATTTCAGTTACATCAAACAGTTTCCCTTTATGATTTAAGACGTAGAACTGAAGATGTCCCTGATCTTTACGTACTCAAATCCTCTAAAAACATGCTAAATGAAGAAATATTGACCTACAAGATAACAGACAAAAGGACAGACGGACAAGTCCATCACAGTCGCCCATTGTTACATTTGATCAAGTAACAATAGACGAAAAGTGAACGAACGGGCCGACAGACGGTTCCCCTTATATCAAATAGCCATAGCTATAGGGACTAGCATTTTCACAAAAATCTTAACCTACGAGTTTAAGAAATTGTTATCATCTCTAAAAACGCCTTACTCTATTTCGTATAAAAGCAAAAATTAAATATTTACACTTTTTTCTGATTTTAAACCTTTTTACATGGTTAGCGTGAGTTTACTCCATCAAATAAAAGTAACTATATCCCAGGGGCTACATATACTAGTTAGATACTTGATTCCCTTGAGGTAAAAGTGGTTTACAAAAGTATGTCATTGACTCATATTTTAGGAGTTACTTAAATTTCACGAATGAATACCTTACTTTTTTTCATTAACAAAATACATCTTTATGTCCTTTTTGTTATTAATGCAAAGTCCAAAACTTGGCAAGAAAGGAATTCGTTACCAAGGCAACATTTTTATTCAAACTTGCTGCACTTCAATGGAGTTTATGGCATACAGATAAAGTTACTGAATGCCCGTATAAATTCATTCCTCGATTCATTTAGCTTTGTATTTAATACGCACGCTATTTATGCATAAATTGATAATGCAGGATTTAGAAATAGTTGAATAGAGGAAAAAGAAAATTATATAACCTCTGCAAGAAAATAAAGATAAACGAATCCAGATCAAAGGAAAACAGACACCGTACAGTTTCGATGACTGAATTAAAACGACAACAAGTAGCGGTTCCTATTTCTAAACAGAATAAAATACTGCAGGTATAATCAAGTATTGCAGAAAAAAATATCATTTAAACTTGGTAGAGAAATAAGCCAGTTTTCTGCATAATTTTACACCATGCACTTTAAAATTAGTTCACTTACGTTACCATGGGCTTACAGGAAGAATAGGAAAAGTCCACGAAGAAAGTAGCTTACAGGAAGAATAGGAGAAGTCCACGAAGAAAGAAGCTTACAAGTTACAGGAAGAATAGGAAAAGTCCACGAAGAAAGAAGCTTACAGGAAGAATTGGAAAAGAAGCTTACAAGTTACTAGAAGAATAGGAAAAGTCCACGAAGAAAGAAGCCTACAGGAATAATAGGAAAAGTCCATGAAGAAAGAAGCTTACATGAAGAATAGGAAAAGTCCACGAAGAAAGAAGCTTACAAGTTACAGGAAGAATAGGAAAAGTCCACGAAGAAAGAATCTTACAGGAAGAATTGGAAAAGAAGCTTACAAGTTACAGGAAGAATAGGAAAAGTCCACGAAGAAAGAAGCCTACAGGAATAATAGGAAAAGTCCATGAAGAAAGAAGCTTACAAGTTACAGGAAGAATAAGAAAAGTCCACGAAGAAAGAAGCCTACAGAAAGAATAGGAGAAGTCCATGAAGAAAGAAGCTTACAGAAAGAACACGAGAAGTCCACGAAGAAAGAGGCTTACAGGAAAAAAAGGAAAAGTCCACGAAGAAAGAAGCTTACAGGAAGAGTAGGAAAAGTCCACGAAGAAAGTAAGAAAAAAAAACTGCAACGTAATTCAGTACAAAGATGTCATACTGAATGATTGTTAATTACAACAAAATATCGATATTTTACCTGGTGTGCCATTTGATTGGGTATCTCTAAGCCAAGCATGCTGTTCTCTTTCATTTGTTTACAAATAAATATAAAATAAATCCAAACAAGTTTTTATTTCGAAGTTTAGTCTATCATTTTGTCCTTCTTTAAAACTCATAAACGCTGGAGGAGTTACTTAATAAAGCCTACACAACACTCAAACATCCACTACGATCAACGTTCATATCTCACAGTAAAAGAAATTGACATCTTACTGCGATGACAGCTGGTTGAATGAGGAAACGTACATCCCACCGTAAACACACCTGTCACTTGGTCACATGATCAATCATGTGACAACTATTTTTCTCACCTTTATTTCTATGTAAACGTAAGAAGAGGATGTAATACACAAAATGAAAAAGAAAGAGAGTGATAATATTTAACAGAAAAAAAAAAACAAGAAATAATATTTAAGAGAAGGAAAGTAATTACATGCATTATTAAAATTAGTTTTTTTCTTAGATAAAGAATTTAAAAAGTATAACTGATCTATTAAAGTAAAATCGACAAAAATCTCATGGAATTTGACCAAATAACGTTGCCTCAAAGAGATCACGTCCCATTGCAAGGGGGGGAGGGGGGTTCGTTCCTAAATTTCGTTTCATTCCGTTCGTGGTCTGAAAATAAACTAAAAAATTTTATGCGAATGACTTAATAACTTTCTCTCTCATATTTTTATTCATTTATCTTTTTTTTCATTTTTATTTTTAATAAATTTATTAATTTATCTATTTATTTTTATTCTAAACAAATTTATTAATATATCTATTCATTCATCTATTTACTTATTTATCTATTTATTTAACATCTATTTGTTAATATTTTTCTAGTTTTGTCTCCCTCTTTTTGTTTTTAATTTGCACATATGCATACCATATCATTGGATAGCGTCATGTGAAACAACTCACAGACTGAACGAGAAGGGAGTCACCTAATCCGTGGACATTCGTACAGGAAAATGTAAAAGGTCTGAGACGGACGACGGACAATTCATCAACGAACAGAAAACGGTAGTTCATTCTCACCTCAGGTTTTTTTTTTTTGTGTGTGCTTCTTTTTGTTTCTGTCTTATATGAGTGAAATACATATACACGTCGCTTAAGTTCAAAACTTGTAAGATATTACTTGAAAATTAGTGAAAGTTAATGTTCTGTACTAACATTCATGAATACACATAAAACATAAACATGACAAATAGAACACTTATAATACATTTTCTGCCACAAATGTTTTGCCCTGGGGGCGATGTTTGATTCATTTCTGGGTATTACATCATAGAAATGCATATTTGACCTAATAAATAGGCCATATAGGGACTCTATACTGCCATGATCCTTTTTTTCTTTATAAGGGCATTTAACCATTTTTTTTCTTTATAAGGGTATTTAACCATTTTGTTTTATCTGTTTCTTGGATCTATATATATGATTATCTATGGACAAGAGAGACTGCTTTGTTTGTCATCATTTCTTAACTTTCATGGTAGAAAGAGTTATAATTTCGTTTCACTGTCTTCTGTTTCGAGGAGAGAGAGAGAGAGAGAGAGAGAGAGAGAGAGAGAGAGAGAGAGAGAGAGAGAGAGAGAGAGAGTTTTATGTTTTCTTGGAATTCAACGTAAAGCAATTTCACGAGTTTCCAATTTCATAGTAATTCAAATACCTTAAGCAGGAGGCAAACAACTTTCTTACGACATAACATTTTTTTCCCTTACCGTGGGCACGTACGAAGACGTCAGTGCATAAAATATTCTTATTACCTTTAGTAATTATATATCTGATCTCAGGAAAAAACATATGTAGGTTTCTCATTTGGACGCGACTTTAAAAGAGCAATCAAATGTTCAGTTATTTGAGTACCAGTTATCAGAGAGATCCATAAAAAGCTACAAAATTTGATCTACAAAACTGTTCTTACTTCTAACGTATAATCTTGGTTTTGTTAATTGTTATGTCCAGTTATAATCTGTGGGGAAATAACTATTCTAGATCTGACCAACTACGAGCAAATGTTTTTGCTAATTGAAATCATTATTTTGGATTATAATCATAAACGAGGGAAATTTGATAAATTAGTGAGAAATTATTTTATTTTTTGACATATTTTCCAATAAGAAATGGATAATTGTTCACGAAATATTACGAATGCTAGTAAAAAATAAAACGTACAATTTAATCTTTGTAAACATAATAAGCCTTTCCGTATGTAACCTTATACATACGTTTGTAAAAACGGGATAAAATTGACAGTTTTTCCATACATACCAGAAAATGGACGATAAAAACGACTAGGTGATAATAGTGCATAAATATCAAAGTACATTTAAGGTGATATTAAAGTACAATTAATCTATTCCGATTTTAACCTCCATCCCCTTTTCAAAAGATAAGCAAAGCCTAAAGTGTATCAGGAGATGCTATGAGCCGAATGTCTAAACTTGTATACTAGAAAGAATAATGTCGGGGGGGGGGACATTTCTAGCAAGTTTCAATACAATCCGTATAATACATGCATATTCTTTTGTGACAAGGAATCTATCTTTAATCATTACAGTTTACTTTGACCTTTGATCTCAGAAAGAATCAATGGGTTACATACCTGACTTATGGGGAATAATTATAGCAAGTTTTATGATGATCTGTTATGACCAAGAAACCTTGACCTTTGGCTTTTTACCCCAATATCAATCTGTCACATCATCACACTCCTAGCAACGTTCATGATGATAGGTGCAATACACACTAAATTATGACCTCGAAAACATTTTCAGTTGTCAAAGTCCTCTGACCTTGACATTTGACCTCAAAATGGGGAATAATTCTGGTAAGCTTCAAGACGAAATGTACCATATACAGTCTCATATGAGCCAGCAAACATTTTCATTCATCCAATATCTGTAACCTTGACGTTTGACCTTTTGACCCCAAATCAATAGGGCATATATTTGACTCATAGGGATTTTTTCAGCAAGATAATAGATGCAATACATACTCTATTAAGGTCCGGAAACCATATTTAATCATCAAAGTCTTATGACCTTGACCTTTGGACTCAAAATCAGTAGGGGGCATAGTTGGCTTATTGTAGAACACTCCTAGCAAGTTTCATGATGAGAGGCGCAACGCTCGTTGATTTAAAAGATCCAGAAACTATTTTTTATCATCAAAGTTCTCTGACTTTAACATTGAACCTTCTGACCCCAAAATAAATAAGGAGCATCTTTGACTGACACTGAGTATACGGGAATTCACTGCAATCGCACTTCACGAATTTACTTCGGGTCGGGAAACCAATTGTTGACATCCACCAGCCCGTCTAACCGCCTGCCTATCTCTAATCAATTACCCGTTGTCGACTACCTTTTATTATGTCAAGGTCACAAGGTAAAACTTTGGTAATGAGAGAAGTGTTATATACATTTGAAATATGAAATCCCTGTCACTTTAGTACCGTTCAAAAGTTGTGCACATGACAAGGTTAAAGTTTCGGTCATACAAACAAACAGAGGGAACAAAAACAATGTGCCCGTCGGTTTTCGATACAGCTGGGACAAAACATAGTTACAAATGTACATGATATAACAGTATAGGAGGAAAGGCTCCCAATCAAGACCTAACAGTAGCGAACTCAGCGAGACAAGGTACCATACAGAAGCATACAGGACACACTGGACAATGAAGTTTCATGAAGGGCTCTATTGTACGCATGCTAAGCTATACAATCTATGTGTCAATGTACTCACATGTTATGACCTTGACGTTTGACCTTTAAATTCATAGGCATTATTTAGACTAGGTATGATATATACAGAGGCTCTAGGTCTTCACTAAGTCAAACTACAACGAACGAGAACTATTTGACTCTCCATGGTTAAAGTGTGTTTAAACACTTATTTACGACCTTGACCTCTACAAACAAACAAACTCAAAGTTAATAACTGTAAATCATATATGTACATTCTTTATGCAAAGAAACAACATTTATGTTCTGCAAAGAAATTCAATGTAAAGACTTTATGATTAAGACATGGATACGTGACGAAGCAATCTTAAACTCCAATGCCCAATCTTAGCATCCCCCGTATTTTTTCAGTTATGTAAATATTTGTAATGTGAATTTTTCTTTATCAAGGAATCAATAATTTCATATGCTTGACAATATGGTTTCATCAAAGGTAATTAGTGGACTGGAAATCTCTATATTATTATTGGGAAAAAATTACTATATTGTGATTGGTCAAAACTCAGTGAGGGTTGCTGCGAGCAATGTTTGAACTATAGCAGTAATCATATTGTGGTATGTATCACTATCAGGACAAAGTATGTATGAACTGTGTGAAATAGTCCCCTCCCTACCCAACCCTAAAATAGTCCCCCTCCCTACTCCAACCTTAAATAGTCCCCTCCCTACCCCACCCTAACATAGCCCCCCCCTACCCCAACCTTAAAATAGTCCCCCTCCCTATCCCACCTTAAAATAGCCCCCTCCCTACACCACCTTAAAATAGTCCTCCTCCCTACCCCACCCTAAAATAGTCCTCCTCCCTATCCCACCTTAAAATAGTCCTCCTCCCTACCCCACCCTAAAATAGTCCTCCTCCCTATCCCACCTTAAAATAGCCCCCTCCCTACACCACCTTAAAATAGTCTCCCTACCCCACCCTTAAATCCTGAAATGTTTCAAAAATCAACAAAGATATGTAGAGGATTATTACATGTGTACTTTATTTCTGAGGAATGCTAGAATTTCAAAATTTATTAGAATAAAACAATTACCGTTAACAGACATAAATGTTCGACATATATTGTTGAATATGATGACATTCAACTTGTGAACCATGTTCAACATATTAAATCAATCAAACGAAAAAAGGAACAATTTCATTGTGGCCAGCAAGATGCAAAACAATCGGTGACGAATCATCATCCTTTTTATCTGACTTAATGAGTGGGGGGAGGGGATGCCCTCTCCTCCCCAATTTCTCACAAAATCTTATGAAAAGGTTACAAAACCAACAAAGCCCCGACCACAGTTCTGGTATCATGCTGTTACGCTATACAAACATCATTCAAAACAGTATTTGTTTGCATGTCTTTTTATTTTTACTGCAGTTCTATTGAAGGGAGGTAGAAATTGGTATGCAAATCTGGCAGAGTTTTTCTTTTACGATCAACTCGGCTGAATTAGCCACTGTAACATCTATTGAATCGCCGGCACGTGCCACAGTTTAATTTGAAATCCTCTTAAGCTTTATTGGTCGTTAAAATCAAACTGGCTGTTCCATTGAGATTAAACCCTCCCTCCCCAAGCAGATGTGATTGAAAATTCAATATGCACCTGCGCGAAAAACTGAAACATGACAAAGGGATTTTTAAAATTTATTGGAAATTATGTAAATTTCCAAGCTCTCTCTCTCTCTCTCTCTCTCTCTCTCTCTCTCTCTCTCTCTCTCTCTCTCTCTCTCTCTCTCCGCGAAAAAAAAAAACTGTATATAAACAAGTTACTTCAACAACTGTAGCCAGGTGGACTTTAACTTATTTTGTCGTTTTTGTTTCTTTTTGTTTATCGTTTGTTTGTTTTCTATTTTTTATTCATTTTTTATTGGAAATATACCCCTCCCCTTCCGCAAACTGTTGGTCAATGTCGAAGCCCTTACTCCCTTTTCACAAGTAATACAAACTTTGAATATCATTTTCTTGCTGTTTTCCATACTAGCAAATATTGACCTTGACCTATGACATTTTCATCTTAAACTAAATACGACTATTCCTTATGTATCATTGTGTGAAGTTACCTCATTGTAATTCAGATATTTTTCAAGTTATAATTATACAGAAATACTTTAAAATGCTGTATTTAACACATTTGAAGTCTGACCTTGACATAAAGTGAAGTTTAATCACTGATGTACAACGCATGTCAAGAATTAATTACCAGAGATATGGAAGGGATATCTCAATAATTACCAAGTTTGACCTTGACATTTTAATCCCTAGATGGTGCTATATAGCGAAGAAATAACCACATCAACATTATAAGACCCTAGTTGTCAGGAACTCTACTGTCTCTACAATAGATGCATTATTTCTATATGAAATAATTTTTAACAATCAGTGTTTTGAGGAATGGCGGTCAGAAGTGATAAAAGCGAAAAGACGACAAGCAATGCTTTGAAACTGTATGGACCAGGGACTCGTATAAAGTAAATACAAATGTATAATATACTCATTGTATAAGCACAGCGACAAGGAGGAACAAAAGAATCTCCCCCCTCTCTCTCTGAAAAACAAAGAGGGGGGGGGGTGTTAATGGTATACAATTCTATGGATTTCTACTATAAGTAAGAAAACATGACCTAAACGATCGTATTTTTCAGCTGTCATTTTCTACATGCCATTTACACCCATGTACAACATATTTACAAGATGTATTAATGGTGAACACTGTCACCTTCAAGCAATACACATGTAGTGCAAATTAATTAAAATGACCACGTGACCACTCCATCCTGAGGTCAACAGGTCATGCCCTCGTGGGCTTTGTTGTAAAGATATGCCCCCGGGGGCAGAAGGAACAAGTACCAAACAAATATCATCGGCGTTTTCCGTGTATTGAAGCGAGCTATTTATAGGTTATTAATATACATTTTAAAATACAAGCTGCTTGTAATTATAGTATGAAGTACAATTTTCACATAATTTTATACCAGCTGTTGATTTATGTAAAATGCGTAGGCGATAATATTCCAAGAATCACTAAATAATCATTCAGGTTTCTGCATATTCAATGAATTTTTTTGATGATTTATATTTCGGATTTAATTTTTAATTCCTGTTTTTATCTGTGTGTGGGGTCCCTTCATGGTGCAATTCAAATATAGCTTCTTTTTTTTCTAGTAAGGCATTTCCGCTGGAAATAAGATGGAATAATTGCAAACTTACAGTCTGAAGTACATTCTGACTTGATGTAAATTCTCATAACATCAAACAACGCGCTCTAATTGGCAGACCTTTGATTTTAGTATATTTCAAGTAAACTTTAAAACCAGATGATTAGAAGTTATATTTTTGAGGTCAAGGTCAACAACTGAGTTCGAGAGCAGTAGGTCCATTTATCATCTTCAATCTTAATGCCAAGTTTAAATGTCATATTTCGTATAGTAGAAGAACCATGAAGTCTCATTCAAATTTTTAACTTCAAAGTCAAGGTCAAAGATCTAGATCGAAGTAAATGTTTGAAATCAATCACTCTTAAATTTTTAACGTGATACATTCATAGGGTGTTTGTGAAAAAAAAATCTTATAAAAAGTCATAACAAGGTCAAACCTCTAGGTCAAGGTGAATACCTGGAACCAAGATGGTCCATTTGCTTAGATCCATTTCATGTTTTAATTTGATATTTATTAAAGTATTGGTACAATAGTTGTCAACTTCAAAATTATATCTTCAAATCAAATTAAAACATCGAGGTCAAGATCAATATGTCAATATCAGAAATCAATTAAGTGTTCTCTTTACGTTTTAACAAGACATTTCATATAGTATCGATAGAAAAAAGTGAAACTCAAAATAGCCTCCAAAAGGTCAAGGTCAAACCTCTGAGTCAATGTCAATACGTAAAAATCAAATTAAATCCACTTATTAAGTTTAATGTACATGTAATATTTCATACAATATTATTGCAATATTTTCTGATTTCTCTGGCAAAACTATGGTTTTTCTGATGCAAAGACATCATCATTTTTAATATCTTAAATCGATTATCGTAATTGGAAAAAATTCTCTGGCAAAACTATGGTTTTTCTGATGCAAAGACATCATCATTTTTAATATCTTAAATCGATTATCGTAATTGGAAGAGTCTGGCGACGATATTGCCGACGTCGGCGACAATCGACTCAGCACTAGTGGATAGTCAGACTTTCGTTGGCGGGGCTAAAATGACTTTAAGTATGCCTCCTCTTACAATTTCATTTATTAATGAATACATGTATGTTCATTATTTCCGAATACAAGGCACGAACATATAATGGACATATACGACAATCCAGTTTTACCTGTATCTTTAAATTAGTACATTGGTACCTATCTATTACTGTCCCAAATTTGAATTTTTAAGAAATCCTCTAGAAATCAATATACATTCGAAAAGTACAACGATTTGCATATAAAAAGTACATATAGTGATTCCCATTGACTGTTGTAACGTACGGTCATGGCCTTCTGAGCTCTTTAACTCAGGACAATTCGACACGGATTTGACCGTTCTGGACATAAAGTGGACATTGTAATCATCATCAATATAGGTCAGTTTTGAAGGTTATATGATGTTGGGGACAGTCGGTGACAGTACAATATGATGGATGGATAAATACCTGTCATGGTGGAATCTATGGTCAATGATAATTTGTTCTTCATCTATTTATGTGTTTTAGATTACATCTAAAGAATGCTGAAAATATTCTCTCTTTTTTTTTCATCATTTCAAAAAAAAAAAAAAAAAAAAAAAATGGTCCAACTGGTTGTTTATTCGGTGAATGTTTGTTGAATATCGTGTCAACTTTGAAAATGCATTAATAATGCGCATGCATTTAATAGAAAAACTATTTTGTTTCTATTATATTTTTTCTATTTTCATTTGCTTATTTATTTTTTATCTTCTTGCCTTTTATTTTGGAAATAAGATGTACATCGCATGCTGCAAGCGTTTTTCTAAAAATAAAACAAGCCTCAAATCGACAATATAATAGTGAGTTAATAAAACGCCCCTCAACGCTAGATTCTGTCAATTTTCGTCAAATGAAAAAAGCATCACACAAAAGACGATAATGCGACTGCAGATTTCATGTCTAAACTATCAACTTTTTTGGCAATGGCACCACTGTGTCGGATTCCGCTTTCACTCCTTAAATAACCTTAATGTGCACGTGAAATCATTCAATCTGTTTTTGAATTTTCTATTCCTCTATATAATTGCAGTGATACTTTTTTTCAATCAAATACCACGTGCGGAATGATCCATACTTTGTTGACAAATACCATTTTGAACGGATCTAAATTTGAATGACATATTCTATTTTCATAAAAAGGGGCACGTAAAAAAGACGTTGTTAAGGCAACAATTAACATGAATAAAACAAGACATTTACATGTGTTTTAAAATTCATGGGATCGAATCGTTAATTTAAGATTGATTTAATTTCCTTCCAAAAGATATACTTTTATTTTGAGGATTTTTGACAATTATTGTCACTTTTTACCAGGTATGATGTATGTCATATGCTGGAACTGTTGTTTTATACATGTTATTTCTGAACAAGATTAATAATTACAATTTACATGTAATTACAACATTAAAATCTCGACCTTTTCATCCCATAAAATGCATTCGTCAAAATCTGTATGAAACACATCAATTTTCACAAACTGAGATGACGAATTAATTGCTTCAATCAAGATGTGAAGAATTGCAAGAACAGAAGGAAAGAAAGGAACAAAACTGTCATATTTAATCTAAAAGGATATGAAACATCAACAGTCTAACTTTATATCATTGATTCATTGTCCGCACTATATTCCTTAAGCAGTGGTCACAACCCGCCGTATGTGCAAGTACGTGCTGTCTATGTGCAAAAAATGGGCAAGCCTTTGGTATCCCTACGGTGTCTTTGCGTTGTCAGTACGTGTCCCGTACGGCCTCCTCACGAATTTGGAAACACGCAGACAGGACGTAGCAATTTTTGTGCATACAGTACTTTCGCTGCGTGCTGTCTGCGTGCTGTTTAAGGTTTCATCAAGAAGTACGACACGGACGTTGCAAGTACGAACAACGCACCTTCGATGCAAGGAAGTGAGGAACCCGTGCGTTAGCAGTACGTGTACATTCGACATCCTTACAATAACGTAAAAGTACGTTGTAAGCAAGTTGCACGCAAGTTGTCATTATACGCACCACGCACTTACATTTTGCGCAACATAATTATATATTGATGCATGTTATATCGCCCATATAACGTGCGTGCAACATGCGTTGACACACCCCTTCCGTACACGAACCAGAAGTCTCTGACGAGACTGTATCTCTCCTGGGTTTTTTTTCCTCTAAAACATCAATTTCCTGTCCTTTTTTAAACCAAAGACCATAGAGAGCAGGCGCTATAACAAATTATAAGTAGCACGACAAAACAACATATTCATTTAACTGCAAGTAGAATATCACTCATATAATTCATAATATCCATGATATAGTATTTCAAAAAAGAATGCCTCACCTATTTTCCAAGATCCTAGGGACAAGGGGCTGCTGGCTCAAATGAACTATCAATGACACAACAAGACTACAATTCCATAATATTGCATTATAAGAATTAACTCTCCATCATTAATAGCTTTAGAAGAGTAGAGAGCACAATTATATAGGAAAAATAACCACACCCATTTTCAAAGACCCTGGGGATCAGGGGCTCAAACAAAATATCAGGTGCACAAGTATTCCAAGACCCATCACACTGCAAAAAGAATTAAGTCTCCATCATTTACAGTGTCAGAAAAGTTGCGAGCACATGATTACATAGAATTAAATAGGAGAAAATGACCACACCCATTTTCTAAGACCCAAGGGGTCAGGGGCTCAACCAAAATATCAGGTGCACAACAAAACTACTGGCCCATCATACTGCAAAAAGAATTAAGTATCCATCATTTATAATGTCATAGGAGTTGCGACCACAAGATTGCATAGAATTATATAGGAGAAAATGACTACACCCATTTTCTAAGACCCGGGGGGTCAGGGGCTCAAACAGAATATCAGGTGCACAACTACACCACAGACCCATCAAATTGCATAAAGATTTAAATCTCCATCATTTATAGTCTCAGAGGAGTTGTGAACACAAGATTACATAGAATTAAATAGGAGAAAATGACCACACCCATTTTCTAAGACCCAGGGGGTCAGGGGCTCAAATAAAATATCAGGTGCACAACTACACCACAGACCCATCATAATGCTAAAAGAATGAAGTCTCCATCATTTATAGTGTCAGAGGAGTTGCGAGCACAAGATGACATAGAGTTATATAGGAGAAAATGACCACACCAATTTTCTAAGACCCTGGGGGTCAGGGCCTCAAACAAAATATCAGGTGCACAACTAGACCACAGGCCCATCATATTGCAAAAAGAATGAAGTCTCCATCATTTATAGCGTCAGAGGAGTTGCGAGCACAAGATAACATAGAGTTATATAGGAGAAAATAATCACCTCCATTTCTAAGACCCTGGGGGTCAGGGGCTCAAACAAAATGCCAAGTGCACAACTAGACTATAGACCCATCATATTGCAAAAAGAATTAAGTCTCCATCGTTTATAGTGTCAGAGGAGTTGCGAGCACAAGATACAAAGAGTTATATAGGAGAAAATAACCACCTCCATTTCTAAGACCCTGGGGGTCAGAGCCTCAAACAAAAAATCAGGTGCACAACTAGACTACAGACCCATCATATTGCAAAAAGAATTAAGTTTCCATCATTTATAGTGTCAGAGGAGTTGCAAGCACAAGATTACATAGATTTATATAGGAAAAAACTGACCACACCCATTTTCTAAGACCCTGGAGGTCAGGGGCTCAAACAAAATATCAGGTGCACAACTAGACCACAGACCTATCACATTGCAAAAAGAATGAAGTCTCCATCATTTATAGGGTCAGAGGAGTTGCGAACACAAGATTACATTGAATTTCATGACCACGCCCATTTTCTAAGACCCTGTGGGTCAGGGGCTCAAACCAAATGTCAGGTGCACAACTAGACCACATACCAAGTAGGATGCAAAAAAAAATAACTTTCTATCACCAATGGTTTCAGAGGAGTTGCGAGCACAAGAATTGTTTACGGACGGACGGACAGACGGATGGACGCCGGACGACGGGGTATCGCATAAGCTCGACTGGTCTGAGACCAGTAGAGCTAAAAACGAAATAAATAACGAAAATACATGCACTGTCTGAGGTTATGTTTATACAGAAAGTGCTATGGCGACCATGTCAGGGGAAAATATACAAAACACTGTCAAATCCTTCGCGGATAACTTTTTTACGAGCTCCACACGGCAAAGGGTATAAGTGTGACACAAAGGTCACACTTTGACAAGGTTAAGGTCACTTGGTCAAAGGACATGATCACAAACGAAAGGTTCCATCACAAGGTATCTACATGTGAAATATCAAAGCTCTATCCCTTATAGTTCAAGAGATATAGCCAATGTTAAAGTTTTTGAAAAGTAGGACAACGTCCAAGGTCAAGGTCACTAGGTCAAAGGTCATGGTTTCAAATGAATAGCTTCGTCACAAGGTATCTACTTGTGAAATAGCAAAGCCCTATCCCTTTTAGTTCAAGAGATATTGCCTAGGTTAAAGTTTTTGAAAAGTAAGTCAAAGTCTAAGGTCAAGGTCACTAGGTCATGGTCGCAAATGAAAGGTTTCGTCACAAGGTATCTACATGTAAAATATCACAGCCCTACCCCTAATAGTTCAAGAGATATAGCCCAGGTTAAAGTTTTGTATACGGACGACGACGACGACAACATTAGCTCTCCGGGGCGATATACGTACAACACCTCAATTTGAAATAAAATAAGAAATATCGCTCAACTTGGCAAACTGTATCAAGTGCCCCCTTTTTATGGTATTTGACAGAATAAAGTTTTTACGTAGAAAGAATCGCCTGGATGTTAATGTGACGCCAAATGTCTAAAACCTTGAGGAAAAGCGTCAGTTACTTATGGCAAACATCAGATAATAATGAAGTATTTTACGATAATAGGACATGTAAACTTATTATGTTTATCACCAGTGTTATTTTCATAAATCATTAGCATGCTTTTTAATAAATTTACTAAATGAAGCATTTACCAGTCTATCTGAATGACAGTACAAATGTATTTTAATATTATAAATATGTACTTAACAATACAGTTCGTGTTGTAAGCACACTGTATATTAAACATATATTCATTCATTGTATGCCAGAATTTTTTGAAATATTTTTCTTTACGATAAGGTAAATCAAACAAGCATTCTATTTGTATTAAACCAATCGACAGTAAAACGTCATCAAATTGCAGAAGTCCTACTAAAGTATGACAAAACTTAAATAGAAGTCTCTGACGAGACTGCAGCTCTCCTGGTTGTTTGGTAGCATCCATGTAAGTGGTACACCCATTTTCCAAGACCCCAAGGGTCAAGGGCTAAAAATAGTATCAGGTGCACAACAAGACCACAAACCCATTTAATACAAAAAGAATGAACTCTCTATCAATTATACTTTCTGTGAATTGGTGTTTACAAGATAACATAGGAGAAAATGACCACGCCCATTTTTCAATAACCTTGAGGTCATGAACTCAAACAAAATATCAGGTGCACAACTAGATTACAGACTGATTATAATGAATAAAGAATTGGGTCTCTATCAATTACACTTTATGATAATTGGTGTTCGCAAGACAACGTTAAGTTATAATGACCACAACCATTTTCCAAGACCCTGGGGGTCAGGACCTCAAACAAAACATCAGGCGCACAACAAGACAACAGAACCGTTATAATGCATTATACTTTCTGAGAAATGGTGTTCACAAGATTACATAAATTATGTTCCGGTAGGAGAAATTGACCACAACCATTTTCCAAGACCCTGGGGTTCAGGACCTCAAACAATACTGTCATTTGCTAACTTTCAATTCTGAATAATTTAAAGTGAGCACATGACACTCACTTTAAATTATTCAGAATTGAAAGTTAGCAAATGACAATACTATATACCGATTATAATGCAAAAAGAATGAAGTCGATATCATTTAATGGCGTTCAAAGAAACAGAGTTATGTAGGGGAAAATGACCACACCCAATTTCCAAGGCCCTGGGGTCAGGGGCTCAAACAAAAGGTGCACAACTAAACACAAACCCATTATAATGCAAAACGAATTCACTCTCTATCAATTATACTTTCAGAAAGTTGATGTTCACAAGATTGCATAGTTATAATGACCACACCCATTTTTCAAGACCTTGAGAGTCAGGGGCTTACATACCATTTTTCAAGACCTTGAGAGTCAGGGGCTTAAATACCATTTTTCAAGACCTTGAGAGTCAGGGGCTTAAATACCATTTTTCAAGACCTTGAGAGTCAGGGGCTTAAATACCATTTTTCAAGACCTTGAGAGTCAGGGGCTTAAATACCATTTTTCAAGATCTTGAGAGTCAGGGGCTTAAATACCATTTTTCAAGACCTTGAGAGTCAGGGGCTTAAATACCATTTTTCAAGACCTTGAGAGTCAGGGGCTTAAATACCATTTTTCAAGACCTTGAGAGTCAGGGGCTTAAATACCATTTTTCAAGACCTTGAGAGTCAGGGGCTTAAATACCATTTTTCAAGACCTTGAGAGTCAGGGGCTTAAATACCATTTTTCAAGACCTTGAGAGTCAGGGGCTTAAATACCATTTTTCAAGACCTTGAGAGTCAGGGGCTTAAATACAAAAATGTACCATTTTTCAAGACCTTGAGAGTCAGGGGCTTAAATCAAATATCATGTGAACAACTAGACTATAGACCCATTACAATGCACAAATATTTAATTCTTTATTAATCATACTTTCTGATAATCGGTGTTGACAAGATGACATGGAGATATATATTGATGACCACAACCAATTTTCCAAGACCCTGGGGGTCAGGACCTCAAACAAAATATCAGGTGCATAACTTGACCACAATCCCATTATAAATTATAGTGCAAAAAGAATTAACTCTTTATCAATTATACTTTCTGAGAATTGGCATTCAAAAGATTACATAGAATTACATAGGAGACAATGAATACACCCATTTTCAAAGACTCTGGGGGTCAGGGGCCGAAACAAAATATCAGATGTACAACTAGACCATAGGCCCATTATAATGTAAAAAGAATTAATTCCTTACCATTCACAGTTTCAAAGGATTCGCGTTCACGGGAAAAGTTTAACGGACTGACCGACAGACAGACGGTCGACGGACGGACAGACAGACGGACGGTCGACGGACGGACAGACAGACGGACGGTCGACGGACGGACGGACGGACGCCGGATACAGGGCGATGGCATAAGCTCGACTGGTGGAAAATTTAACTTTTAAAAAGTCATTAAGATAAACCCCCTCTGTTGTCAACAACGAATAAACTCAATTAACCATCCAAAACCAACTGTGTATCGAATTTCATCCCAATATCTCTATCTGCTGCAGAAAAAGTTTGGAAAACTGAAGCTAACAGATAGACTGACGAACGGGCGAACTGACTGACAGACGGACCGATAGAAAACTAATAGCAACCCTCCCCCCCCCCCGGTCTTTGAAGGTAAGGGACTAACAGAAAACATAATACAATGAAAATAGTTGACCTTTGAAATTCTGGTCCCAAAACAGACAGGTGCATTTCCATACTTTAAACGTTATCAGAAAGTTTGAACTCGTTTCCATGGCAACCATAATTCCAATTGCCCAAAACAATTTGATTTCATACTTTTTATATTAAGTTTGTGAAACCCAGGAAAATTCGTGCAAATCCATGACATACAGTGGCCAGAAGTGTATCCGATAGGGCCCCCACACTTCAATAGATTGAATTTATGGGAATTAAAACACGATGTATTGGACCTTGTGTTATCCATTAAGACTGAAAATCACACTTAAATAAAACCCTAATATTATGTGATGGAAATGACAAATGACATCTCAAATTTCAATGCTCATAAAAGAGTAATGAAACTAAGCTTATGATTTAAAATTACATAATTTCCAAATGTTTCACCTGTCATATGAACGTGTGTTTAATGAAAACTCATATTTCTACGATGTAAAAAGCGCGATAGCAGTCGAACACCAGGTACCCGTTGGCTTTTATACGAAATCGTTATCGACACTGAAGCTCTACTAGACAGATTTTAGCCTTTATTTATAATATAAGTTTTTTTTTATACTTGGAGAACAGTAGATAATATTTTAGTAATACGAAAGAAAAAAATGTAACTCTTATACCATCTAAAGTTTCATAGGAGCTGCATCCGAAAGTTAAAAATGTAGAAAATGACCAAAAGATTTTCCCAAAAACCCTTAGATTTCACTATCAATATTCATATTAACCACACTATAAGCATGATAAGAACACTGCCTAAGAGTCAGCAGCCTGTTTCACAAAAACAGGAATTTTCGTAATTTTTGATCACATAATACTTCTTATGAACTAAAAATCGTGAATTTTGTGTCTGAATTTATATTTAGTATGTAGAAATAATATTTGAAAGCACAATAAAATCTGAATTGAAAATATTTGAAACTTTTATTTGATAATAAAAGTAACGATTTTTTTTTTTTTTTTTGTGAAACTGGGCACTGGTTGATGGATGCAAACTTCAAAGTGTACTTCTGGCTATGAAGAATGGATAGTAAAAGCTCTATCCTTTGTACACACAGAGACATCTGTAAGGAGCTGTTAAGATAAGGCGTAAAATCTGCCCTGAAAAGTCGAAATTTCAAAATGCAATAATTGAGGAAATTTTTCGGTAAAAATAAGAAGTAACTTAGTCCAGATATGAATCTTCTGTCATGTTTGAGAAATTATTCAAAATATGACCGATTTTTGGGTCAAAATAAGCGTTTTTCCCATAGAAATCAATGGAAAACGGCAAAGTTTTTCTACAACATTGTTACCCCCCCCCCCCTCGGTTCAGAATGCCATTTTCACCAAAGGTATATATCAATAAAACACTTTTTCTGGCCAAGTTGGGTTCTGAACCGAGGGGGGGGGGGGAACAATGTCCCACAGGCGAAAAACGAAAAAAAAAGGGGGGATGGATGATTATTTTAGAATCGGTCTTTAGAGCGGTAAAATAAATTAAAATTGCAATTTTTTTCCTTTAGCATCTTGTAAAAATCTATTCAGAATATGTTCCGATCAAAATTAATCTTTAACCGTTAGGTAGGAAATAAACGAGAAGTTGTCTATTTCTACACTGTGCGTATTTCGCGCCTGAAAACTACATATGTGGCTGATAAATACGAAATATAACCGTTTTTCAGTTTCCGGATTGCGAATTTTGCCGATTATATTGATATAATAACCTCAAGGTTAATTCCTCTTATCCAATTTCGACACTAAAAGGTACAGAAGTATAATATATATCAAATTTGTGTAAAGTAATGCATTTTTTTGTGAATTTTCGCTCGATATTTGACGTTTTCTCTCATCAGTACCCCCAACCTCTTCAACTCGTAATTATAACATCTTTCACCAAATCTATTTAAATAAAATTCCTACTTGGAATCTTCTAATACTTAATTCTATAAACTCGACCACTTTTTTTTTCCAGAAACAGAAGGACAGCTCACGAGAAATAATCTAGTGATTTCAGGGCTAAATCAAGCCCTTATCTTAACAGCTCCTTAGCACTTCTTATAGCGGAGTTAATTTAAGGCCACTAGGTCAAATATCGAAGTAACTGCTATCATGAATATGTGTACATGTGACAGACGAAATTTGCTTTCAGAACTTCTAAGGCCTTTTTCACGCCAACCGTGGATCTTTGTCAGAAATGTCGAAAGTGTCAGTCCGAAGGAAATATCTGACAAAAATTCTTTCGGACTGCTTTGTTCGTATTAATTTTCATGAAATGGATGGACAATATCGCAGGCAAAGTCACACAGACTAATCACAACAGCCTCTTGTTACAGCCGCAATGTTTTTTTCAAGTAAACGTACTTCGGACTTCGCACTCCGAACTTCGCACTTTAGGGAAATCGGGTGCGATTAGAAAAGTAAAATCTGAACACGCAATGGAATCGGTGACACTGAAGAGCATTTCACACATGAAAACAAATAATTTCTTTCAACAAAGCATTCCAAGTTCATTTGAATAGAATAAACATTTTGCTTTCTTAACACAGTCCCTTCGAAGTGCGATGTCCGAAGTTCGCGAACGTGAAAAATGTCGTGTACGACCTTGCAGGGTTGTCGCTGGGTATTTTGGAACTGGGGCCGGGGCCTTTCAAATTCGGAAAAACAGCTATATTTTTACGGCTTACGACTGCAGGAAGTACACAAACATCATTTGCATCAGATTTATATCCCGTATGAAACCTATAAGGCCTTTTGTCAAATAGACGTACGGCTGCCATAAGAATGATCAATGTGAACAAAGCTGTAATCAGACAAGCAAGGCAGACGAACAGAGTGACATTTAACTTGAAGCTGATTGGATGGCAAGTTCTTGGTTCTAGGTGACATCACTTCTGGCCTAGAACTCGGTCAAGCCTTACTTTCTAATACCGTTCCCATGCGATTTAGTAAGCGATTGTTGAAAGAAAATAGTTTCCAAGGTTATTTTGGATTTAATGTGTTTTCATGCTTAATTTACTTAAAAACTCAAATACCATCATGTAAATTTTGTCACCAGATGTGTAATTTATAGTACGTGTTTTGTCATTGTTTTGCTCCAAATGATGAGCCAGTTTTTTTGGACCATCGACAGTACCATCTCTCCGGATTTATAAATCAAGTGTTTGGAAAATCAACCTGTCAATTAAAATGGAAGCGACCACTTGTTCATACTTTGACTATTCATTTTATACTTCCATAAAAATATATGGACAAATCGCCTTCTAGATCCTTTTCTCTACCCGTTTTATTTCTTTTTTAGTTTATTTACATGACATGGCTTATCCACAAGTTACATGAAGAGGTAGAGAAATGGATAACAGGAATTTGTAAAATACTAGAATCTTTAAAATACGTTTGTCCTAAATTTATAACCTTGACCATGAGGATGACCTTTATAGAAATTAATGTGACATGCCCTGCAATGAGCTGCATACTCATACAAAACTTAAACTTCATCTATTTTATTATGTTTGATAACTTAACACATGTGTGACTACCAGACGGACGGATAGACATTCCCGTTCGTCTCTTTGCTCTGCAGACGTCACAAAGCGCTGACCCGCAGACAAAGTCCACTTATTGTCAACGACTTTTTCACCAATAATCTTCTTGCGTTCAACAATAACATGAATTGGGAGAGGGTGATCTCGAACGCAAGATCTTGTCAAAGCAATACCAATGTAAAATATAAAATTTCATTCACTTTCTAAGCTATAGTTTTTTCCCGGCAAGGATAACATTTAGGGAATAACTAGCTTCTGACGTTATGTTTGCGGCCGGTAAATGCTGATTTTACGGTCGCAAACTAATTATGACAGTTTAATTGGTATGATTTTTGGACATTTTCTTCCCGCTTTTGCGGACATCTGTCTGTCCGTGTGTTTGTGAGTCAGTCAGAAAACTTTTACTTAGGACATGAGTGATGGGGCTTTGATATTTCACATATGTATTCCTTACTACAAAATTTTTCTTTTGTTACGCAAATTTATGAACTTGTGACCTTTGAATGTGGTCATCTATTGACAATTCTAATGCAATGCCGCTACAACGTCGAATTTCATTGGTTGTTTTCTCCTTAGTTACGGCTGTAAAACGAGAACACACTAGGCTTTGACGTTCATAACGTCATATTTTGCTGTTTATTCACAAAAATATAGATTGCATTAGAATGGGAATAACTAGATATTGACGTTATGTTTGCCGACGGTAAATTCTGATTTTACGGTGCAAACATCCGTTGTTCCAAAACATATCAAAAAATGAATATTTCCTGTTAATATAAATGTCATTTTGAAGTATTATTTACGACTGTATATCATTCTGAAATATACAAGGAGAAAGAGAAGGAATTCTAAAACACGCGTTTTATCACGTGTTTGATTGAGACCTACAATATGATCACGTGTTTTAAGTGTATTATTTATATGTAACATCGTTAATAAAGTCAATCAAAAGCTTTCGTAACAATAATGATTATGACATTTTTAGCTGCTTTTTAAAATTTACATACACTTGTCATATACTTTTTAAGTACAAGATACAGACATTTTACCAAAATGCTAATCTACAAAACAATTCCAAATTAATTAATACATGTTTGTTTTTTCTCTGATAATTAGAGCCATCTGTAGACTACGTGGAAACGATGTTTACTTCGTTTTTGCTCTTTCAAAAGTTCCCTTGACTCTAAAGTGCATTCCGAAAAACAAGTTATGTTTGATGCATAATGTCCAATGTACTTATTAACTTGTTTCTTCAGTTTCTAATAAAAAAAAATTAATTGCTCTTGTCTAATGTCTTTCACTTTTTTCATTTATCTATTCATCATGTTCATTTAACAACCGTTGTATGTTATATGACTGATTGATTATAATTTTTACCTTGTTCATTTAATGCATAGCATATGTTGTGTTGATATATATGCCAATATGGTGAAAGTCAATAAAGAATTTGAATTAATAAAAAAATTCACTTGTATATAGACAGCTAGCTACTCCAATTCTCTGTTTTCTTGTGCTCCTGTATGATTTCAAATTTATCTAAAAACACATTTTTTCCTTAAAAACCCCTCTTATTTTAATACTCCAGAGAGTTTCATCGATTACTGCTTGAACGAGCTGAGAAATTCATGTAAATCCCGATGTTTTCTTCAAATCAAAATTAATTTAAAAGTATTGTTTCCTCAACACTTTGTCACTCTGTTATTACATAACACATTTTATGTGAAGTGTTGCTTTGAATCTCAAACAATGTTTAAAGAAAATCATCTTGTGAAGATAACACTCTATAAAGAATTTGATCAGGCGAGAAATCAACGAGTCAAATATTGCAAGGAAAATGCATATTAATTTGACTGTCGCTGCGTGGCAACCATTGTCATGGTAATGAAACAGACATCTGTATAACAACAAACATCTGCAAGAAGCAGATCCGATAATAGTCAAAATCCCATTATTTTCATTGTTTCAAAAGAAAAAATATGCTAAACTTCCACCCCATTTACTGAAACTAAGTGCAGCGTGCCATTTCAAGTAGCCTAATCTATGAAAGACGTGCATCTCAGTTATTGTTACACTGTAGTGATGTGCATAAAACGAGCAAAGAATTTGTTAAAAAGCTTTTCATTGTCACTGCTTTCGCAAAAAAACGAAAAATGGATATTAAATCACGTTTGTCCGTCTGAACGTTCGTTGCAAAATCTTTAATTTGATTTGTTAGTTGTATTTCGCATATGTATATCCCCTTCTGTGATATTTTCTTTCATCTTGCGATCTTCAGCTTAAACATATACCCGGTAGTCTGATATACATTCAACAATCCCCAAATTGGCTAGAACCAGTGTAACTTAAGCGAAGATAGATAACTCTTGTTCAGTGATGTCCATATGATAATAAAAAAAACCCATGTGTTTGTGATACACGAATGTCTCCGTCGGCTTCTTTGTCATTGAAGCAGCTTTAATGTAGGTCATACTCCAAAATCAAGGTCACAAGGTTAGGTCATTTCTTTTTTCTACCGATGGAAAGGTCGTACCGGTATCACAAGGAAACCGCATGTGAAATATCATTCAAAAGTTAAAGAAACAATCAAGTTTTTCACCTTTCAAGAATATATAACTGTACTTTGACTATAGAGAGATTGAAGGGGCGGGTGTCATTGAAGATTGTTGGCATCAAGCCCCTGAGTATCTATGTTACAACCTTGAGTATGAGGGAGTACATATTGAGTATGAGGGAGTACATACCAATGTTACAACCTTGAGTTTTAGGGAGTACATACCCATGTTACAACCATGAGTATTAGGGAGTACATACCCATGTTACAACCTTGAGTGTGAGGGAGTACATACCCATGTTACAACCTTGAGTATGAGGGAGTACATACCAATGTTACAACCTTGAGTATGAGGGAGTACATACCCATGTTACAACCTTGAGTATGAGGGAGTACATACCCATGTTACAACTTTGAGTATGAGGGAGTACATACCCATGTTACAACATGGAGTATGAGGGAGTACATACCCATGTTACAACCTTGAGTATGAGGGAGTGCATACCCATGTTACAACCTTGAGTATGAGGGAGTGCATACCCATGTTACAACTTTGAGTATGAGGGAGTACATACCCATGTTACAACCTTGAGTATGAGGGAGTACATACCCATGTTACAACCTTGAGTATGAGGGAGTACATACCCATGTTACAACCTTGAGTATGAGGGAGTACATACCCATGTTACAACCTTGAGTATGAGGGAGTACATACCCATGTTACAACCTTGAGTATGATAATGAAGGAGTACATACCCATGTACGACCTTGAGTATGAGGGAGTACATACCCATGTACAACCTTGAGTATGAGGGAGTACATATTGAGTATGAGGGAGTACATACCCATGTTACAACCTTGAGTATGAGGGAGTACATATTGAGTATGAGGGAGTACATACCCATGTACAACCTTGAGTATGAGGGAGTACATATTGAGTATGAGGGAGTACATATTGAGTATGAGGGAGTACATACCCATGTTACAATCTTGCAGTTTAGTCAGTAGCTTCAGTGCTGTAAGAGATTTACATGATTTAGCCTGAATAAGATTTTTTTAAGTTTTGAATAATGAAGATACTATCTGGATGATTCTGAAAATACACTCCTTATTAGTCTACTGTTTTTGGTCTTTCAGACTTTCATCATGTGATTTGACTGATAAAGAGGCTTATACATGTAATAAAATACTATGTACACTTAATATACATTTTAAATTACTATTTTGTAACTAATGCATGTACTCATTGTAAATCACTATACACTCATTAAAGTTTTCTGGCACATATAAAAAGGGAGGAGATCCAAATAATGCGTACATAAATAATGAGAAACAAAAAGAAGTCCCTATTACTCCCCGTTAGCACTCCGTGATACCATGCACTCACCGTGAATAATGGTATGACTTTTTCAATAAAGACATCACAAGCATGATAGGATCCCCTCCAAACTGATTGTTCTATGACATTAACTAGAGTAGAGAATTTTTTGAAGTCTTGTTCAAAGTGACCATGACCTTTAACCCTTAACCTTGAATTATCTTAGATCTTTGTAATCTGATAAAGGCATGATAACTGATAAGTACGGTAGCCTCCTTCTTCACAAATTTCACTTTACAGCATGTATAGATAAAGATGTCCCTGATGACTGCACCTCGCATTTATAATACACATTATAAGGTACAAAAGTATTGGAACATGCAAGAGCAATGGGATATACATGTACTTAGCTTTTGACATTAGTTTCGTCCACCAGACTACAGGTACAAGCAGAAGTAAATTGATTTTTGTAAAAGAGAAAAGGAAGAAAACATACATTGACAAAATTAAAAAAAAAAGAGAGAAAAATTTTCGAGATTTTTTGGCACAGCACAAGCCTCTTCAGTAGCACTAGTCCAAAATACCTGAACAAAACCAGCCCTTTACAGTTATTTGAACGGTTGAGGGCTGGGTTGTGGTCCCTTTACAGTTATTTGAACGGTTGAGGGCTGGGTTGTGGTCCCTTTACAGTTATTTGAACGGTTGAGGGCTGGGTTGTGGTCCCTTTACAGTTATTTGAACGGTTGAGGGCTGGGTTGTGGTCCCTTTACAGTTATTTGAACGGTTGAGGGCTGGGTTGTGGTCCCTTTACAGTTATTTGAACGGTTGAGGGCTGGGTTGTGGTCCCTTTACAGTTATTTGAACGGTTGAGGGCTGGGTTGTGGTCCCTTTACAGTTATTTGAACGGTTGAGGGCTGGGTTGTGGTCCCTTTACAGTTATTTGAACGGTTGAGGGCTGGGTTGTGGTCAGGACAAATCCTATATTGAAAACTGAAGATTTCAGTACCCTCTGAAGGGTTGCACATTTGCCTCTCCAGCTCAACCTTAAAACATGTTCACAACTATTGACACATTGCAATCACCTGATGAATGACTTATTTACCAACCTATGTTGTATTTTCAGATAGATAAGGCCTTAATAAGGTATGTTGCTACTGAAAAGATTCAAGTTCAGAGGAGAAAATGTCGGTGGAATCGAAAAGAATTGATTCATTTCGCAGCAAAATACCCGATAATGGCATTATCTGACAAAAATTAAACATTGGTTGGTAAATATCTGGCCCTTGTCACTTGTCAGTTTAAAGTGCAAGAAAGAGCAAAAGGGCGACTCTTTGGAAGTTCGCTGAAATCTACAGTTTTCAAAATAGGATTGTCCTGACCACAATCCAGCCTCCATCATACTAAGTAATCCTCAAAGGCTGGTTTTGGTAAGATAGTTCAGACTAGTATAGTAGCACCAAATCTGTCATGTTTGTCACAAATGATGACAAAACGGTATTTACGTATGATTTCATAAAGAATCAGTGCATGCAATATTTTTCTTTGACGTTCCGCAAACATGTGCGAGAAAAAAAAATCAGAGGAAATTCGATATGTTGTACTCTGTCATGTAATACAAAAAGGCACACCATTACCGAGAAAGAAAAAATACTCTTAACATTTCATACCCTCTTGCAATGAAAATTTGTACTCACATAAGACTGCTTTTTGGTGGAAATGTAACTCAAACTTGCAAATGCACAAACCGGAAATTGTCATGTAACTTTCTACTTTCCATTTCACAAACCCGACATTTTAGTAAGTTTTCCCAATCTAATTAAAATCAGATCTACTTCTCTCTTGGAGAAACCAGAGAAGTAGATCTGATTTTAATTAGATTGTAAGTTTTCCATTCATTCGTTCATGTCTTTATTCATTAATTTCTTGTTTTGAATACGCAACATTTTTTATGAACATTCGTTTATATCAGTGGCGGATTCAGGAGGGTGCAGAGGGGCGTCCGCCCCCCCCCCCCCCCCCCGGCACTGACCCGAAATTTTCACCCCAAAAAAAAAGGTATATTTTGGCCAATTTTCAGTAAAAATCGGTAAAATTCGCCTCTTGACCCCCCCCCCCCCCCGGGAAAGGGGGCGCTGGATCCGCCACTGTATATCTAATGTAACAAAATTCAGCCGATTTTATTGAATTTCTACGCAGTAATTATTGAGTCAAAGTTATCTCAAAGAGCTTCAGTTCAGTTTGTTCTTAATTCAAAGTGAGTATAACATTCTTCGTTTTCAGCAATTTTTTTTATCAGAATGAATCAATTTTTTGTGCTCAATTGTTCATTGAAAACGGATTTTGCTTGAAATATATATTTTTGATTTTGGAAATTAGAATTTAGCATTTAAATTAAAATTCATCGTTTTTCATCGAGTAATAACTTAGGCATTTATAAAAGGAATGTTGTGTTTACCACCAGTGGTGGATTCAGCCGGGGGGAGGGGGGGCACGTGCCCCCCCCCCCCCCCCCCCCCCCCCCGCCAATGCCCAACGAAGGGACATTTAGACATTAAACTTCTGCTTCCTAAAAAGAATCTGAAATTAGTCAGAAATAGCCCAAAAACACACGAGAAGCCATCGGTTTGAATAAATTTTTTCGCGGGAATAGACTACAAAGTCGGGAGGGATGCATTGATATACCATGTCCATATGCATGTACGTGCACATGCATACATGTTTCGGCAACAACCTACATTGAATCACGTTCATTATTTCTTCATCTGAGGGATGAATCGGGAATATAACAATCCTATATGCAAGTCATAAGACACACATATTTCTTTACCAAATCTTTGATATAACCTTCTATAAAATTGACAATTTTTTTTTTTACTTTTTAAGATGGTTTTTTTTTTAGGTCATTGAACAATTAAAATTGTTGGGCCAGATTTGAACCGGCATCTCCAAGAATTTTGTAAACAGTCAAAAATGCATGTTTTTCTTTATTTTTAGAATCGAATTGCCAATTTAAATCTTGAATTACGACTTTTCTTGATCCGCCCTTTCCTAGAAGATAATGAACATGTTTCCTTCTGCATGCCGTGCAAAAACAATTTTCGACAATCTTTAAAATATGCTATCGTTATCGTTACTGAAACTGACTTAATCATGCGCGCCTAATCCCTTCTACATTCTGTTCAAATACGCTTCAGATCATGCCACAAAATTGCTTCATTTTTTCAAAATTTTCTCGGGGGAGGCTCGAGTCCCCACCAATGGGAGGGGGAACCCTCCCCCACTCGCACGTGATTCCATCAAAAATTGTATGTGCGCCCCCCCCCCCCCCCCACCCCCTGGCACTTGGGGTTCTGGATCCGCCCTGACCACTCTGGGAAATATCAGCTTCCCTCCTATATGTTTGGTCTAGCAATGACTGATGACGTCAGGGATGTTCTCTTGCTGACTTTCTATTCCTCTCTGACAAATTGGATGTTATGCGTTTTTAACACTTCCGTATTATAAATATAAAAACTTATTTCTTGTTGCAGTATGGACCAGATAAAATCGTTCCCCGTGACTTGATGTTTGTTAAGTGTATTAATTACTTCTTTCCAGCTCTGTCGCCGGAAAGAAGCTTTGTTTTTACCCTTTATCCATTTGACATCATATATATTTTTTTGCTATTTCGGAAACTTGCCATTTTATCGAAAAATATCATCGAAATTATAGAACGTTAACATCTTAGCACATCCCTCCAATGCTATTTTGAACAAAGATTTCATTTGGATATGCTACTGAATTGACCCAACATGAAATTTGTAGCCGCGCACTCTCTGTAAAGTAAATGTACAAATTTACATGTCCCTCCTTCCTCCATTCCACCTCCGCTAACTCCCTCAGGACACAATCATGTCACCATCTGTATCTACCTTGTTGTAGGGCAACCTGGCAACTTGATGATATGTGGGCCATTGTTCCCCTCTTCTGGCACAGCTGACACAATGGCTCATCGACCATCCCCAAGTGTACAATGACAAATATGGACAATGACCATATCCCAATACACAGTACAATAAAATCTATAATTCAGAAAATCATAAACCGAAGGCATATAAATTCAGGAAAAAACAGGAACCAAAGCAAACAAAGAAAAATCTCCGCCATATGAAAAGAAGCGACCTCCCAATATGGGAGTGAGACCAGGTGCCCAGGAAGAGTCAGCATCTCCTGCTTGCATGCAACACCCGTCGCTTGAATTCGGTAGAATTGTCACATCCGGTTATTTCCATTTCGGAAGATACAAGTATATTTGGTGGTTGGAAGGTTCAAATGGTCTAAGACAGAATAT
The DNA here is from genome assembly GCA_028142955.1 of Pinctada fucata. NCBI lineage: Eukaryota > Metazoa > Mollusca > Bivalvia > Pterioida > Pteriidae > Pinctada > Pinctada fucata. Next base: position 55,696,535 of record AP027113.1, on the reverse strand, counting down.
CATCAACCATTTTTGAGAGTGGGACATCATATAGTGTATAACGAGTTCCCCATATCGACCATAGAACCTCCTCAATGACGTGGTTAGTCGATCACAAACGTATCCCTGACTGAGTAGCTTATCTGAAAGACGCCTAGCTCTCAGAACAAAATCTGTATATTTAGTACTTGGTCTAGCATAGTGTATCAACTGAGATATGAACACGCTATAAGCAGGCGATGAAGGGATGTTGCTACTCAGAAAAGGAAAGTTTGTGATGTTGAAATTGAAGTCGTCACGTTTGTCATAGAGTGAGGTGTTCATGTAACCATGAGTGTCGTAGGACAACATTATGTCCAGATAAGATGCTTAATCATTCGTCTCTGTAGTTTCTTTGACTTCAAGCTCCGAGGGATATATTCTGCTGAGGTAATCTGCGATTTATGGATTATTGATGGAAAGCACATCGTCTATGTATAATCTGTAAGTGAAGTTAAAGTTAGAAGCTACGTATCTGTTCCCTTCAGAGATCAAAGATTAAATGAAATCAGCTTCGTACGAGTAAAGAAAAATGTCGGCAAGGAGTGGGGCACAATTGGTTCCCGTTGGAATTCGTGGAGGTCTACACTTGTTTCGAATATTAAATTCTCCTCAGTGGTGCTTCTAGCGGGGCCGCCATAATTAGGGGTTACCATGGCGATGCGTGTGTTTTACAAAAACTGACAGGGTATATCAGCGAATCCCTTATCAGAAATTGAGTTTTGTAAAACATCAGTATGGTAACCCTATTCTATTGCAAATGCATGGTCAGTTATGTGCTAGAAAAAGTCTGCTTTTAACGACGTCGCTTTGGGAACGTATGACGTCAAAGCAAAAACTGCAGTTTTTTAATCGCTCAACCAATCAAAATGCGCGTTGCAATCAGAGTGCATTAGATTTCATTTTAGTAGCGCCATCTACTTTCATTTTTGGGGGATTTAAATTTGTACATTTGCTTTACAGAGAGTGTGCGGCTCCGATGTTCCTGTACAGTAGGGTCGATTCAGTAGCATATCCAAATAAAATGTGTTCAAAATAGCATTGGAGGGATGGTGCTAAGATGTTAAACTCCTCTAATTTCGATGATGTATATGATGTCAAAGCAATGAAACTATCCCTTACATTTTACTAAAGCATCCTGATGTCATTTCTTCATTTTAGCTCTCTATTTCGAGTTCAGACGTACCAACTATTTACTATCTGTCCAAACTTCACAAATATCCTTACAAATTTCGATTTATTGCTAAATCGAGCATTTGTTCTACTACAGTTTTATCTAGGAATTTGACATCAGCGTAAATAGTTATTAAGGATAATGTATCAAAATATTGTGAAACTGCATTCAATAATAGTGACATCAATTATTTTTGGTCAATAAAGAATTCCGGTGATGTGATCGACAAATTCAAATCATTTAATTTTAAAGCCGAATCTATCTCATCCTATACACCACACTCCCTCATGAAAAGATAAAAGATCACTTATCAAAACTTATTAAATGGTGTTTTGATCGAGAGGGTAAAACATTTATATATAAGAAATTCTGACACAAAAGGATTCTTTTTCTCAGTGATACAAATCGTTCAAATCATGGACTCGATCTGAGTTGTGCAAGGCCTTGTCCTATCTTTAGACAACATTATTGTAAGATTTGGTGACACTCTATACTGGCAAGTTATTGGGATTCCTATGGGTACTAATTGTGCGCATCTGGTTGCAGATTTGTTTTTTGTACTCATACGAAAAAGAATTCACGAAAAATCTGCAAACACTCAGAAAAATTTACTTCTTGAAATGTTTCAACGGCACCTCTTGGTATCTTTATATGATATTTTGAATATTGATAACCCACACTTTGACCATTACAAAAATCATATTTATCCACCAGAGTGAACATTGAATAAAGCAAACAAAAAAATCTACACCATTTTTGGATCTTGATATCATAATCAATAACGGAGAAATTCAGACAAAGATATACGACAAAAGAGAAGACTTTGGCTTCAACATAGTTAATTTTCAGTCATACGGTATTTACATCTCTCAGCTCATTAGATACGCTATCTAGAGCTTGCTCCCATGTTTCGGACTTCAATGATGAAAATAAACAAATCACAAATAGGAGATTATCAGTCAAAGATTTAGATATAATAAACATGTAATATCTTTTTGGAAATTTTACAATTATAACTATTCTGAACTTCTTTCAAAATTTGGGACAACTCCAGCATCAGAGTATGTATCACTGGGTTTCATTTTACGGTGACATAATATACAAAGTCAGATCGAAGGAACAAAGGCAGATCAAACTTCAACCATAAATATAAGAAAATAGTCGTTCGCCTGCTTTACCGAGGATATGATCCTAAAGTCATAAAATAGACACTAGGCATGGTACTGAACCAATCAACAATTTTGTACCAGCGTCTTTCCCAACGTTGCACTCTGGCCAACCATGGTGGGTCTTGTTTAATCTCGTCAGAGAAGATTGGGTCCTGATTCTCAGATGTCCTATCTGAAAGTTGGTCAGACTTCTTGGGTGATTGATCTTGCGCTTGTTTCAACCGGCAGAGCACAGACTATTATACTGTAACAAGAGGCCGTTGTATTTAACTGTCTTGTTTGTGATGGCACCTTATAGTGAGAAGTTTTATCTTTATACAACAATTGTGCGTCCATGGAGACCCTCTGTGTATCCGGATAAGTGAGGGGGTTGTGCGCACGTAATCCGGATAACCACACCATTTGCTAACAAAAGATGGCTGTCCAAGGTCGGTGCCGGGTGTACATTGGTCTCCTTCCTTTTACGTGTTGTCATAAATGTTTGATGTTTCTGTACTTCTGTTCTGGTGAATGTTGTTGTGCCTTTTGGTGTTTTGTAGTTTTGTCTGATGTCATTTACGTGTCGCTTTCTCGTTGGTTTGTTTCATGGGTGAGTGCAGGATGGTCATGCTGGAGATCCTTCCCTTTTCTCTCCAACAGGTTTGTATACCACCCACCCTTCCTGAGACCTTGAAATTCCTTTTGTCTGAACTAAACACTAAGGCACGGTCCATTTGATATTCTGGGGGGGGGGGGGGGGGGGCTTGGGTTTTTTTCGAAAAAAATAATTTTGCTCTCAATTTTGATGAAAAAAATAAATTTGCTTATGGTGTGACAGAAAAAAAATAATCTTGATCTTACAAATAATCTGAATTTGAAGAATTACCATAAAATTTCACTAAAATTCTTGAAAATATTCCGGCTCGCTTCGCTCGCCGCAGTTTTCAATTTGTATCAAAATTTTTTGCTCGCTTCGCTCGCCATGATAAATTTCCTATCAAAACATTATTTACTAATGGCAAAATTAATATATATATATGAAGATGTATATTTCATATATATGTATGAAAAGTTATACATGTGTGAAATGAAAAAGGGCTTCCTTAAAAGCTTGCATATATTGTGAATATTTATGTGTTGCTATTCATACAATCATGTTGCAGGTATCCCTTCATATAACTTCAGTTATTCAACAATTTACAATTCTACATTTACATGTAAAATTTTGTCTAGGAGACCTTCCCCTCAGACCCTCTTATACATGTACATGTTATATACATGTACCTTATATAAAATATTGAGAATTGTATTGTAAAAATCTTTTATCTCTCCGTTTAAAAGTGAATTGAATTCTTGCATAAAAATAAACTAATAAATAAATATATTTAGAGTTTTGAGTAAAAATATAAATAATTCCTAACAATCAAACACAAACATTCTTAATATGCGCATCACTTTGTTAAAAAAAATTTCCTTGCTCCAACTATGCGAGAAAAAAATAATTTTGCCCTGGTCCGGGGCGAAAAAAATAATCTTGCTCCAACAAAAAACCCAAGCCCCCCCCCCCCCCCCCCCCCCCCCCCCAGAATATCAAATGGACCGTGCCTAAGTTTGATGAAATTTTGTTATACCCTCTAGACCCTTGCGCCTTTTAGATGTTCAAGATCTCGAATAAGTCTCATCTATGATTGCCTTGACCTCCGACCCAGAAACTTCCAAGTAGGTTTCTAACATAATGACCAATACCATATGTATTAGAAAGCATGATAAGTTCTGTTAAAAAAACCACGCCCTTTATGGCGTATCCATGGATGACTACCCGTCCCATCTTTGACCTTGACTTTCGATCTATGAACTTGAAATACGCCTAGCACAAATTATGTCTAGCGATCTGACCACAGGAGCTACACAACACAAAAATGTTATAAGTAGAAGATAAGGGAAAGTGGAGCCCTATTCCTTGATCATTGTCAAAGACTGAAAAGATCGTATGTGAAACGACCAAAATAAGTAGGTCACTCTTTACTTTCACTTTTGAAACAGCGGTTGCTGCGGAAAAAAGTGATGTAACACAATATTTTGACTTTTGTTTCAATCGTTTGTTCTTTTATGGTGTAACTGAAAGTGCCGATATAAGCACAATTTGACTAAAATATGAGAACAAATATTTGATGTAATTTGCGCCCATTTCCCCATTGAAAGGTGTGCAAACAGAAGGAGCGACAGACGTAAACAAGAGTGCCGTGTGCGTAAATCCTGTTCGAGGTCACCCGGTATTCAGTAGTACATATGTGACGTTATGTGAAACAGATAGGAAAAATAAATAATGAAAAATCAAACTCATCGATCGCCCACTGAGGAAAAACTGGCGATTGAATCTGGTAAGCCAAACTATCAGTATATGTGAATTTTGTTGAGGTATGATGTAGGTTGACTACTGACTCAGTCTCCAATTTTGTTTATTTGAGTCGTATTCAATTGATGTGAAAATTATGCAAAATTATTGTAGCATGTTACTTGCCTCTTAATAAAATGGTTATGTGAAAGAGAGGGAGGGGAGGTTGGAATCATTGGTGTACCGTGTAGTAAAATCGGGATAAGATATATAAAATTGCAACTACTGTCCGCGCAGCTCACTTCAGAAATTGGAAAATTGAAGTTTTCTCTACTTTGTAGGAAATGTTTGCGATTAAAATTGATATAGGGGGATAGATCTCGAACTCTGAGTCTCTCATAACTAACTGTGTACAAAAAATGTATGATATATGTCTGTACGACCAATATTGTGCTCACAGTGAAAGAAAATAATTTTAGATACGTATCTCCACGTTTAGCCACGTTTGTCCCAAATGTTTGACATAGTTTATGCGTAATTCATGCACAGCAGCGCAAGTGCTGTTTGACAGGCCTTTTCACTTGTATTCCTAATGTCAAAAGATTTTTCCATTGATACCAACATATTTTAACCTTGTGACCCTGACCTTGACCTTTCAACTACTTAACAGAAAATGGTGTTTATACAAAGATGCCACTGGGGGCATTTGTGTTTCACAAATTGTCCTTGGAGTTTGACCTAAGGTTTTTTTGTGACAAATGATGATGTAAAGGAGTAAGTGCAATAACCTGCCATTTCGGCCCTATTTTCAAAGTTGTTCATATATTATATCCATAATATTCTAGTTTATGAAATGTCAAATGTATGGTAAATCCAAATCAGGAAAGCCCGTTTTGATTTCACAGTCCTATACTGAATAATATGTCGCTCAAAATATCTAAAATCGTTGAAATCATTGAAAATATCAATAGATAAGAGAAATTTCGATTCAAGTAGCACTCCAGGCCTTGCCCATGAATATTTTTGTACCAATTGATGGATTTCTGATCGGCCTTTTAATTTGCATAAAAAATATTGTGGGGATGGATTTTGAAGATTTGTGTGCAAAATACAATTATTTTCCTTTGTTTTGTGTTATTCAGGGCAAATGATGTCAGAACATGATATCAAACATCACACGCATGACGTTATGAGGGCTCATAATTATGATGCGGTGTTTTCTCAAACATTCTACATTGCAAAAAGTGATAATTAATAATTTGTTTATCAAAAGCATTTTTCGTCAAAATTATAGGGCTGATATGAGGGGTTAGCACACCTAGTCCCAGTGATTTTTTTTGGCCCGATTTACCACCGAATATCGGTGGCTTCCCCTCGTAAAAATTAGCTTTATTTTCCCAAAAATCGGCCCATATTTTCCCAATACACGGAGATCAAAATTGTGTTTAAGATTGAATTGACTTTGACATGAAACGTAAAGTAATCTTAGACTAATGCAATAAAATCAAGCATTTCGATGCTATGGGGACGTGATGTCTCATAACTCTAATTATTGTGTCAAAAAACTAAATAAAAAAGATACAAGAGATCTACCAAAAATCGATTCATTTTTAAAAAAGGATTGCGATAATAAAGGTACTGGTAACACTCCTGTAATATCCGATGAAAATAAAGTCACCGACACCGTCAGGTCTCGACCAGAACAGGCCTATGTTTCCGATAAAGAAGTCAAGGACATCTCAAATGAGGACAACAGTTACACGTCCGACTCGGGATTCTGATGACAGTCTTGTCCAATTTCCTGACAATCATAAATTTGTACCCCAAAAGTATGAAGCATCGTACAAATGGCTTTACTTCTCAACAGTTAAAGGAGTACATGAACCTTTGTAAATTTTGAGAGGAAAACACATTTGACATGATTTGTTAATGTTTGATCTGTAACATGGTTATTAAATGAGAATTGCTGTTATGAACCAATAATTTGAGCGTTTCTTTAAAGAAATTTTGTTTCTAGATTTTCCTAATTTGTTCCAAAATGTTGCATATTTTCCCAAATGAAAAGGTACAGGTGGCTTTTAAAATACTGGTAAAAAAATCACTGAGTCCTTTGCTTTTTCTTTCTATTCTAAATTTGCTTTTTCTTTCAATTTTCAGATGATTATCTGACCTGTGGGAGATGCCTGACAGAATTCCCTCTGAAGAAAATCACACAATTTATTGAGCATAAAAAGCTGGACTGTAACACTCAGAACGAGGAATCCCTTACACCTGGTCAGAATTACCTCTTTTGTCAAGGAGATGTAATTTATCCAAGATGCTTAATGGTTATGGTTTAATATGTGAAATTACTGGTATATCAGTATCTTGCGCATCTCCTAACATTATTTATAGAACATGTAGAATCTATCACCAGGTGTGATCATTGACAAGGAAATCCAAACTGTTTGCATTTTTATGAATATGTATGCCAAGTCTTAATTGCATGCTCTGAACATTCATAAAGTGATTGAAAATTTAATGATTTTCATACTGATTTATCTGTTTGCATTTGTATCTGTTTGCAGGTCTTTTATGCTCTTCCTGCCCCCAGAGCTTCACGACAGCTGTTGGGCTACTTAAACATGCTCAGTTTACACACAGCCTCAAACTTTTCCTGGAGGTAGGTCCATACAGTACCGGTTTACACCAGGACACACATTACAATGTCCAAAGAAACACTGAGGACGCAATGGTACCATATACTCCTACCCCAAGTCTATCAGTACAAAATCGGGAGACGTTTTTCCCATCTATCCTCGATGCCGTACCAGAGTTATCCTCTGATGAATCTCAGCCCAGAGAAGCTGTCGATATGACAATAAAACACAAGATACCTTATGTAGAGGAAAACTTGGAAGAAACGGTCGACATACCTAACAATGCTCCTATGGTTCTTACATATGACAGTAATGGAAGCATAGAAACCATGGATGTCATATCACAGGAAGTAAATCAAAACGTGGAAGTTCCTCAAAGTACTTTCAAAGATACATCAGAAGACAAACGGGAAATTCTTCTGAATCAGTCCTCTGCAGAAGGAGATGTCATAAACGATAAAAAGTGTACGGAGCCAGAAACTGAAACCTGTGATAATGAACAGAGGGAAAGTGTTGAGGATATTGAAGATACTAGCACAGAATGTTGTACCAATCAGAAATGTGGAGTTACCGTTATACCCGGGTCTCATGAAAAACTTCAGAAATGCTGCTATGCTGTGGCACCAAAGAAACGTAAACGACATATGGAGATCAAGCATGCATCTAAGTATTGGTCATCTAGATTTGGAAAAAGGAGGATGTTTAGTAGCAGTTCATCCAGTAGTGAAAATCGACCTCAGAAATTGAGCGGTAAAAACACCGGCACCATATATATAGACTTAGAACCAGAAACTGGTGTTGTGAAAACTTCACATTCCTCGGAAACAAATGAAAGAAGGTCAACCAGGTTGACAAATATCAGCAATTCTCAGGATTTTGATTTCCAGGTCTCTGGGATGCAACGGGAAATTTTGCCAAAAGGCGCAAGTATGGGACAAAAGTTTAGCCAGGGTAGTGTGATTCTAGGACCAGGAACATCTTTCTCCATTCCTGTTGCCTACACTATTCCAGCTCAATCATCAAATAGTGCCTTGTCTTTCCACCCATCTGAAAATTCAAACCTAAAAATAAAATCACCGGGAAATGCTATTCCTATAACATCTGTGTCAAGTGTTTCAAACGCTGTTGTCATGGAAACCACTGCACACCAAAAGGGGAGCACTGAATCTTCTGCTAATGTTGAGTCAGCAGACCAGAATGGCTACCATGGCAACCAACTGAAAGAGTCAAAATTAGAACAATATAGTGTTGATGTTAATTCATTAATTTCTATGGCATTGAATCAGATTGGCTCCTCTCGGGGAAATGATAAAAATACAGACACTAGTAATGCCACTGTTGACTTAGGAAGTTCTCTTGATGCAGACTCAAGAAATGGAAGAAAGAGGCGTTATCCAACATCAAAACCATTCAAGTGTGACATGTGCAATCATGCATTCAATCAGAGGATACACTTGAAGAAACATATGAGTAAACATACAGGTAAGTTATATGAAATGAATCATTAAAACTCAATAAAAAATAAAAAGGAACAACTTCAAACATTATTCTTCTTGTGTTCAGCTATGAGTAATAGATCTTCTTTAAAATTTGTTTGTCTGTTTGCGACTTAATATTACATTACTGTTGATTAATTGGTACATTTTTCTCACATGATTATGTAATCCTTGTGACACAAATTCTTTTAGTGCTAAAGGAGTATGTATGGTTTATATAGTAAAGTGGCCCCCTAAAATCGACTTCTCCAAAATAAAACTTTGTTTTCATTTTTAGAAAATTTAATATCTGTATTTTGACAAATCTAGTTACAAAAACTACTCCTCGATTTGTAAGACATTGTAAATTTTGCATAAATATCATGAAAATCAATTTTCCACGAAAAATAGCATAATTCTTTATTATTTTCATTGAGATAACAACTTTTTCCTTTTGCATGCACTTAAAAACGTATAAAAGTAACAACATATCAAAATATTAAAGTTGTTCAGAAGCCCTCTCGATACTAACTAATAGGAAGTTTGTCGAAAATGAGCGCCAAAATGACGTTTTCCCAGAAATTTGGCAAAATATGCCATTTTTGAAGGCCAAATTCTATGAAAGTGAGAAAGGAAATTAAAGAATACAGATCATTTCATAAGTAGCGTACATTATACAATAAATATTGGTACAAATTTATTACTTCGTGAAATCTTCAGATTTTGCCCTGAAAGGGGGCCACTTTACTTTATAAACCATATATAGTCCTTTTTACCTTTGTGACCTTTTCCCCTCTCCCAATATTACAAAACATTGCTGCTGAAAATGGAATATAGTTTTTTAGAAGCACAGTGAGTAATTTAGGCCTAGCATCTTTATAGTGGCCTCCAAGGTTCACATTCAAAAGCGGATAAATATCAAGGTGAAAGGTCAAAATTACAGCCACTTCCATTCATAAATCTTAGCAAAATACAAATTAACTAAACCACTATAAGGTTGGATCACATGTACATTGTACATACATTGTTTTACTATAGTGGTTGTTGTACATACATTGTTTTTCTATAGTGGTTGTTGTACATACCGGTACATGGTATCACTTTAGTGGTTGTTGTATACATATACATTGTTCAACTATAGTGGTTGTTGTACATACATGGTATCACTATAGTTGTTGTTGTACATACATGGTATCACTATTGTGGTTGTTGTACATACATGGTATCACTGTAGTGGTTGTTGTATATACATCGTATCACTATAGTGGTTGTTGTACATACATGGTATCACTATAGTGGTTGTTATACATACATGGTATCACTATTATGGTTGTTGTACATACATTGTATCACTATTATGGTTGTTGTACATACATGGTATCACTGTAGTGGTTGTTGTATATACATCGTATCACTATAGTGGTTGTTGTACATACATGGTATCACTATAGTGGTTGTTATACATACATGGTATCACTATTATGGTTGTTGTACATACATTGTATCACTATAGTGGTTGTTGTACATAAATGGTATCTCTATACAATGTAGTGGTTGTTGTACATACATGGTATCACTATTGTGGTTGTTGTACATACATGGTATCACTATAGTGGTCGTTGTACATACATTGTATCACTATAGTGGTTGTTGTACATAAATGGTATCTCTATACAATGTAGTGGTTGTTGTACATACATGGTATCACTATAGTGGTCGTTGTACATACATGGTATCACTATAGTGGTTGTTGTACATACATGGTATCACTATTATGGTTGTTGTACATACATGGTATCACTATTGTGGTTGTTGTACATACATGGTATCACTATTATGGTTGTTGTACATACATGGTATCACTATAGTGGTTGTTGTACATACATGGTATCACTATTATGGTTGTTGTACCTACATGGTATCACTATTATGGTTGTTGTACATACATGGTATCACTATAGAGGTTGTTGTACATACATGGTATCACTATAGAGGTTGTTGTACATACATGGTATCACTATAGTGGTTGTTGTACCTACATGGTATCACTATAGTGGTTGTTGTACCTACATGGTATCACTATTATGGTTGTTGTACATACATGGTATCACTATAGTGGTTGTTGTACATACATGGTATCACTATAGTGGTTGTTGTACATACATGGTATCACTATAGTAGTTGTTGTACATACATGGTATCACTATAGTAGTTGTTGTACATACATGGTATCACTATAGTGGTTGTTGTACATACATGGTATCACTATAGTGGTTGTTGTACATACATGGTATCACTATTGTGGTTGTTGTACATACATGATATCACTATAGTGGTCGTTTTACATACATGGTATCACTATAGTGGTTGTTGTACATACATGGTATCACTATAGTGGTTGTTGTACATACATGGTATCACTATAGTGGTTGTTGTACATACATGGTATCACTATTGTGGTTGTTGTATATACATCGTATCACTATAGTGGTTGTTGTATATACATCGTATCACTATAGTGGTTGTTGAACCTACATGGTATCACTATAGTGGTTGTTGTACATACATGGTATCACTATAGTGGTTGTTATACATACATGGTATCATAATAATGGTTGTTGTACATACATGGTATCACTATTATGGTTGTTGTACATACATGGTATCGCTAAAGTGGTTGTTGTACATACATGGTAATATGAATCAAGGCAAAGCCTTTTTGTGCGAGCGGAGAGAAAATAGATATGATTATATAAAATAAAAAAAGATCTTCCTTTTTAATTTTGACTATGATGGCTTATCTTATCTTACAAAACTTTCTGTTTTTGCCAAAAAAGGTAGTATAAGGCGAGTGGAAACACGGAAGCATTTGTAAAATTGATCTAGACCAGCAGATGAACATTTTAAGGGGGGGGGGGGGGGGGGGCTTAAAATTTGGTTCTTTAAAGATATGTTTCTTTCTAATTCATTTTTATTTTGTAAGAATAATGTTTAGGCTAGCTGAAAATAAGCTACTTAAGAACAAAAGAAAAAACAAACATATTCCGACTTCTGACAGTACGAAACCACCCGAGACGAGAAAAGCAATCAGAGCGAAACGTTTCGTTTAAAACCGGAAATGTCGGATTTCCCGTGGTTACGCCGCCTTGTTGATGCTTTATCGTTACCTGATTTACGAAAAATATTTTCAATAAATTTAACTTATAAACAAAAATTGAGTATAACATATACGTCTACTTGGAGTCGAAATTTTTTTTTAATGGCAATATCCAGCATCTCCGCAGCAACTCTGTCTGAGAGGGGACGAAAGTTTTTGAAAGCATAGTAGTACATTCTCATTCTTTGATTCAGCATATTTTCTCAATAAGATATGTGTATACGCGTTACCATAAGGGCGAGCTCCGCTCGCTATCACTATTTTGGTTGTTGTACCTACATGGTATCACTATTTTGGTTGTTATAGTTGTTGCTGTACATACATTGTATCACTATAGTGGTTGTTGTACCTACATGGTATCACTATTGTGGTTGTTGAACCTACATGGTATCACTATTGTGGTTGTTGTACATACATGGTATCACTATAGTGGTTGTTGTACATACATGGTATCACTATAGTGGTTGTTGTACATACATTTTATCACTATAGTGGTTGTTGTACATACATGGTATCACTATAGTGGTTGTTGTATGTACATTGTATCACTATAGTGGTTGTTGTATATACATGGTATCTCTATAGTAGCTGTTGTACATACATGGTATCACTATAGTGGTTATTTTATCTACATGGTATCACTATTGTGGTTGTTGTACATACATGGTAACACTATAGTGGTTGTTGTACCTAAATGGTATCACTATAGTGGTTGTTGTACATACATGGTATCACTATTGTGGTTGTTGTACATACATGGTATCACTATTGTGGTTGTTGTACATACATGGTATCACTATAGTGGTTGTTGTACATACATGGTATCACTATTGTGGTTGTTGTACATACATGGTATCACTATAGTGGTTGTTGTACATACATGGTATCACTATAGTGGTTGACATTTGTACCTACATGGTATCACTATAGTGGTTGTTGTACATACATTGTATCACTATAGTGGTTGTTGTTAGTGTTGTATAATCGGACAAATTTCATAATAGATTATCGGTTTATAATCGGAGAGGATTTTAATCGATTATTTCGATTTAATCGGAAATAAATTTTACTTGCTTTTACAGAAAAGAATATGACAAGTAATGATAAAACTTCACTAAATCTTATGCTAATATACATAATAAAATGTCTAGAGAGAAGTCCAACCACAGAATGATAAAATCCTGTCTAGTAAATGAAATATTTTGTCAAGATCACAGCAGTAATGGAGCCAAAACAAATATGTGATTGTAATACTAATAGTCGGCAACTTTACACGGCATATGCAGAGTTGGGGGGGGGGGTCCATTCGACCCAAGAGTAAGGTTTTTGCTCATTCAACATGGAATCAAACAATATCTTCATGGAGTTTAGGCTAGCAGTACTGTAAACATCACTGACCTGGCCTAGCTTGTCCTTCTTACAAAGCTCTCGAGTTCGGCGTAAAAGTTGGGTTTTTTTTTCTCGACGAGTACAGTAGATATTGACGTATCGCATCTGACGTTGAAGTTTTCTATTGGAGTACTTGTCATTACTATTCAATTCAATGAGAATCCTAATTCCACCCATTTTATGCCTTAGAAAGTGTATTCTTTTCGAATTATTTACGCTACGACCGTTACTTTAACTCGTGGTAACGATCGTCAATCTACTTTCGTTTTATTCGTACTTGTCATACGCGTATTGGACCGAGAACTATGTCATTTTTTTCTAAGTTGTATATTTCCGATTATAATCGATTCTTGAAAACATAATCGATTAATCGAAATCGAAGGGTATTAGCGATGATGTCGCTGATGTCGGCGATAATCGTTACAACACTAGTTGTTGTACATACATGGTATCACTATTGTGGTTGTTGTACATACATGGTATCACTATTGTGGTTGTTGTACATACATGGTATCACTATAGTGGTTGTTGTATATACATTGTATCACTATTATAGTGGTTGTTGTACATACATTGTATTACTAAAGTGGTTGTTGTACATACATGGTATAACTAATGTGGTTGTTGTATATACATGGTATCACTGAAGTGGTTGTTGGGCATAAATGGTATCACTATTGTGGTTGTTGTACATACATGGTATCACTATAGTGGTTGTTGTACATACATGTAAGGGTTATTCTACTGTCTCCGAGGGTGTAGCCCGAGGAGCAGTTGAATAACCCACTTGCTGCACGGCAATTGTTATGCCATCAAACAATTATCACCGTTGATTGAGTAATTATAAGTCGTCATTCCGAGTAGGATAAAACTACTCATGGTCGGTAAACAGTTAAGATTTTCACGCATTTTTAAATGTAGATTTCTAAGAAAACAACGGTAAAAAAAATAAGACTACATACATGTAGGAAAGCGGATTTTACGAGATGCGATTAAGGATTGTGTGCAAGTGTCCTTTTCTAACTTTCAATTCTGAATCATTAAAAGTGAGCACACACAAGTTTTCCAACAAATATTCAAAACTACGAGAATACTCCGCTTTTATGATACTATTATATCTTTGTTTCTTTTCAAAAGTATTCAAGGGAACCAGTCAGTACATAATTCAATCGAAATCTTGCGAGTTTTCTCTGGTAGTTGATCCTATGCATATTGAAACATTTGACATAGAGCGGATGTAGAGCGGGCTGGAGTCAGGACCCCCCCCCCCCCTATGGAATTAGTGGAAAAAAAAAAACAACAACATGATTTCCCATTTCTATGTATTTTCTTTCAAAATCATAGGCTGGACCCCTTTCCCTAACGCTGAATCAACCTTATAGGGAAAAATCTAGGTCCGCCCGTGATATAGAAAAAAGTATTTCAACCTGTAAATGGCGTTTTTTTTCTTAATTCCTATTATGAAATGCCATTTTAGAAATGCTAAAGCGAACATTCCCCCCCCCCCCTTTTTTTTGTGTTGTATTTTCTAAACGGGTGGCAATACAAGTCAGGTCAGTTAACGGCTCAGTTGATCATTCAATGATGAGTTCAATCATTAATTCAATCATTGTTTCACAATGAAAAATATTGCACTGTCTGGAAAGGTGTTAATTACCGTCTACAACGTAGACCGTGCAACAAGGTATCATTATAGTGGTTGTTGTACATACATGATATCACTATAATGGTTGTTGTACATACATGATATCACTAAAGTGGTTGTTGTATATACATCGTATCACTATAGTGGTTGTTGTATATACATTGTATCACTATAGTGGTTGTTGTACATACATTGTATCGCTAAAGTGGTTGTTGTACATACATGGTATAACTAATGTGGTTGTTGTACATACATGGTATCATAATAATGGTTGTTGTACATACATGGTATCACTTTAGTTGTTGTTGTACATACATGGTATCACTATTGTGGTTGTTGTACATACATGGTATCACTATAGAGGTTGTTGTACATACATGGTATCACTATAGTGGTTGTTGTAAATACATGATATCACTATAATGGTTGTTGTACATACACGATATCACTAAAGTGGTTGTTGTACATACATGGTATCACTATAGTGGTTGTTGTACATACATGATAACACTATAATGGTTGTTGTACATACATGATAGCACTAAAGTGGTTGTTGTATATACATCGTATCACTATAGTGGTTGTTGTACATACCTGGTATCATTATAATGGTTGTTGTACATACATGGTATCACTATAGTGGTTGATTTACATACATGGTATCACTATTATGGTTGTTGTACATACATTGTATCACTATTGTGGTTGTTGAACATTCATCGTATCAAATAGTGGTTGTTGTATATACATGGTATCACTATAGTGGTTGTTGTACATACATTGTATCACTATAGTGGTTCTTGTACATACATGGTATCACTATAGTGGTTGTTGTATACACATCGTATTACTTTAGTGGTTGTTGTACATACATGGTATCACTATAGTGGTTGTTGTACCTAAATGGTATCACTATAGTGGTTGTTGTACATACATGGTATCACTATAGTGGTTGTTGTACATACATGGTATCACTATAGTGGTTGTTGTATACACATCGTATTACTTTAGTGGTTGTTGTACATACATGGTATCACTATAGAGGTTGTTGTACATACATGGTATCACTATAGTGGTTGTTGTACATACATGGTATCACTATAGTGGTTGTTGTACATACATGGTATCACTATAGTGGTTGTTGTACATACATGGTATCACTATAGTGGTTGTTGTACATACATGGTATCACTATTATGGTTGTTGTACATACATGGTATCACTATAGTGGTTGTTGTACATACATGGTATCACTATAGTGGTTGTTGTACATACATGGTATCACTATTGTGGTTGTTGTACATACATGGTATCACTATAGTGGTTGTTGTACATACATGGTATCACTATAGTGGTTGTTGTACATACATGGTATCACTATAGTGGTTGTTGTACATACATGGTATCACTATAATGGTTGTTGTACATACATGGTATCACTATTGTGGTTGTTGTACATACATGATATCACTATAGTGGTCGTTTTACATACATGGTATCACTATAGTGGTTGTTGTACATACATGGTATCACTATTGTGGTCGTTGTACATACATGGTATCACTATAGTGGTCGTTTTACATACATGGTATCACTATAGTGGTTGTTGTACATACATGGTATCACTATTGTGGTTGTTGTACATACATGGTATCACTATAGTGGTTGTTGTACATACATGGTATCACTATAGTGGTTGTTGTACATACATGGTATCACTACAGTGGTTGTTGTACATACATTGTTTTACTATAATGGTTGTTGTACATACATGGTATCACTATAGTGGTTGTTGTACATACATGGTATCACTATAGTGGTTGTTGTACATACATGGTATCACTATAGTGGTTGTTATACATACATGGTATCACTATAGTGGTTGTTGTACATACATGGTATCACTATTAATAGTGGTTGTTGTACATACATGGTATCACTATAGTGGTTGTCGTACATATATGGTATCACTATAGTTGTTGTACCTGTAGTACTTCTGCTAAATTTTATTTTCTCTATAATTGCTGTGTTTGCTCAATTTTAGGTATAAAACCATTCAAGTGCCAGCAGTGCGATTATTCTACTGTAGAAAGAAGCCATCTTAAAGTACATATCCGGATTCACACAGGTAAACACTACATGGATTATGGTGACTTTTGTAGGCTTTTTAGCTCACCTCGACGAAATAGAGGGAGGCTTATGCTATCGCCCCTTCGTCAATGTCGGCGTCTGCACTATAGGTTGAGCAAAACGGGACAGGTTCATTCCCGCCAAACTGTAAGTCCTACATCAACCAAACTTGCATGGATGATGCATCTGAGGATGCTAACAACAATGCATGGTACAGGGGCTGCATCTGACCTACATACCATGCCATGCTCGAGTGAGCAGGTTAAGTAAAATAGGACAGGTCCATTCCTGCCTTACTATAAGTCCTACACCAACCAAATGTGCATGGATGATGCATCTGAGGATGCTAACAACAATGCATAGTACAGAGGCTGTATCTGACCTACATTTCAAGCTTGAGTGAGCAGGTTAGGTAAAATTGGACAGGTTCATTCCCGCCTTACTTTAAGTTCTACACCAACCAAACTTGCATGGATGGTGCATCTGAGGATGCTTACTACAATGCATGGTACAGAGGCTGCATCTAACCCACAATTCACGCTTGAGTGAGCAGGTTATGTAAAATGGTACATGTCTGTTCCAGCCTTACTATAAGTCCTACATCAACCAAACTTGATTGGATGATGCATCTGAGGATGCTTACTGCAATGCATGGTACAGAGGCTGCATCTGACCCATATTTTATGCTTGAGTGAGCAGGTTAGGTAAAATGGGACAGGTCAATTCCTGCCTTACTATAAGTCCTACATCAACCAAACTTGTATGGATGATGCATCTGAGGATGCTCACAACAATGCATGGTACAGAGGCTGCATGATCTACATTTCATGCTTGAGTGATCAGGTTTAGTAAAATGGGACAGGTCCATTCCTGCCGTACTATAAGTCCTACATTAACCAGACTTGTGTGGATGATGCATCGAAGGATGCTTAATGCAATGCATGGTACAGATGCTGCATCTGATCCACATTCCATACTTGAGCAATCAGGTTAAGTAAAATGGGACAGGTCCATTTCCAGCCTATTTTAAGTCCTAGATCAATAAAAAAAACTTGTGTGGGTGATGTATCTGAGGATGCTTACTGCAATGCACTGTACAGATGCTGCATCTCACCTATATTTCACGCTTGATTGACCAGATATGGTAGAATTAGAATCTTCATTAATTTCCAGCCTTCTTTGAATTTTTTATCAACCAAACTTATGTAGATGATGCATCTGGAGATACTTTGTGCAATGTAGGTACAGATGCTGGTCATGGGACAATGATGCCGTAGAGGTGAGCACTGTCATCTCTGATGACCCTATGTTTAGATAAATACGCCACTGTGCTAGCCAGGCTTATTTTCAATTTCTACCAAATAGTGGATTTGTAAATTCTTCTACCAAATAGTGGATTTGTAAATTCTTCAAGGGAAATTCAATCGTATGTTAAAGTCATGATTCATTTCTGTGGCATTGATGTTAATTTTTCAGTGTTTAATTTTTCATCTGTTCAATGCTTTTATTAATTCCAGGGGAAAAGCCATTTAAATGCACCTACTGTGAGTACGCAACGGCTCAAAACAGCACACTGAAAATTCACCTAAAACGGCATCATGGACGGCAGTCAACAGCTAATAAACAGTTGGACATGCAAGAACGTAACGATTGTGGAAAAAAAGTGTCGCATGAAACATTCCAGAACCATGTATCCCGTCATCGGGCGGAATCTCAATCAACAACAGGTCACGGTGAAACAGATAGGACAGACGATCAGAAACATGGTAAAGTAGATCTGAAAGACGGTCAGAAGTAAAAATGACGATACAAGTGAAGGAGAGTTTAAAGAAGTATGGACTCCGTACTATTGTTGGACCCCGTACTATTGTTGAAATGTTTATACTCTATTTATCTTTTTATTTCTTTGTTTTTCTTTCCAGACTAGGAAAGTAGTACTATGTACTATTTTGTTAGATCAACTGTTAGTAGAAATGTGTACCGTAGTTTCCTTTGAAAATGTGACGTAAATCATTGTTATAAATTAAGGATATCTGTCTATTTTTGACGTTTTATAAGTTACTTGTTGAATCTCCTTTTCTGAAGGATAATTTTAAGTCTGCAGTTCTCAGGAAAACAAAATTGTATGTTAGAGATCTATGTATTATTTTAAAAGCAATACACAGTCATACAAATAGAAATAATTGTCCTTCTGTAACCATGGTAACAGTATTTTCCTTTCCTTTTAATCTTGACATTACGTTAATAAGATTTATATTATTACCTTTACATGAAATATTAAGCATTTTTGTTCCAATATACACTCAGTCTGATACACTGATACATGTACCAAAATTTTTGTTTTATATATTTTTTCTCCATCCTATATTTCAGGATCTCTCCTTTAGTGCTAACTCATTAATATCATGATGCAGGTTCAAGAAACTGTGATATCTATGTTAGTTTAAATTGATACATGTATTTATTTCAATTTTCACATACAATATAAGTGCAAATTTATAAAATTATTACACAGGATTAGGAAACAACACTATTCATGTTATCATGGTTATAATCCAATAATAGTTAATTCAATTGATGAAAAGAATAGAAGTGTGCCGACTGTGTGAAATCTGCCTCATATCATATTCTGCCTTTTCTAAGTGTGTACATGTATCCCAATCCAAAATATTTCCATTGCAGAGGAATCCCCATGTTAAGCGTCCGTTAGGCAAACGGATTTATAAACTATAATTCTGGTTGCCTACTATGACGTCACGCTTTAGTTTTGAAAGTACGGAGAATTTACCAACGTTCAGATACTTTTAACGTTATAACATGCAATAGGCTCATTATTAATGCTAAACGGGTAGTCTGATATTTAGTACAAATGGAAATATAAGTAATGACTGTCTTACTTTGGGTGTTCATGGTAGTATAATTCTGGTTGGACACATGCAAATTTTCCGAGAATCGCTTCGCGATTCACGGAATTTGCACGTGACCAACCAGAATTATACTACCATGAACACCCAAAGTAAGACAGTCATTACTTAAATGATTTACACAAGAAAAGAACTTTGGTCGGGTTTTGGTTTGTAGCATATGAGCTGGTACATGTATGTATTTAGCAAACAAAGACAAATATCATAATGTGATCAAATTCATGAACAGTTGCTTCAAGTCTTTTTCAAATATTTGAAACCTGGAAGTGAACTCAAAGCTTTCAATCATGATAAGATCAGTTTGTTTATATGTAACATGTACTTATACTTATACATGATGTATATTTATTAATCATCTCTATTCTTCATATTTCCTTTTACTTTGGTTGTGTCCTTACGGAAGAATAGAAATATAGTGCATCGTAAGTTGACTGTGTGTTTATTGTGAAGATTGAGGAGGACTTAAAGCGTACTTGTTATAGCACAAGAACATTTTAGTGCAAACATGCAAAATAGGGCAAAATTTACATATTGGCGTATTCATGATTTGTCACACTTTACTTATCTTCCATTATATTTAAAAGAGTTAAATAATTTCTCGTAACCTTGAATTAGCACACTCTTTACAGCGCTAATTAGCATTAAAATATGAATTCTGAAAAAATAAGTACACTTACATGTACATTATGATGATAAAGAAAGAAAATCTCCATGTATACTTAGTTTAGGTATGTAAATGAAGAGGATTGGGTGGGGTGAGAGTTAAAGAGGGGATTAGGGGGACTCAGTAATATTACTTTGCCCAGTCAAGCTCTATTTCTTCATAAATTTTGAAAAGGCACAAAATTATTAAAAATGACCAAAAATATAAAATTCAATGGATTCATTTGAGTGTATGGTGATATACAGATAATTCTTTAATATTAGAGAAATAAGCCCACAATTGTATGTTATTGTAAATAGTAAAACTTATTTAATTAGATGTTATTTATTATTATATAATTAATAAGTGCCAAATTATACATATCTATACACTGATTAACCTCCCCATCTCCTTCTGCCCACAGCTGACAATACTAGAAAGATTAAACATGGAAGTGCAATGTGTTAGTGCTACCCGAAAATTTTCAGATATTGTTGCTCGAGTAAATGATTTAACGTCATTTACATTTAACAGGATTTCTGTATTCATTTTTTACTGACTTATTTAGAATATGCTTAGCTTTAAAGCTTACCTTAGCAATGTAATACTAAATGAGATGTAGATGACATATTTTAGAAATAAAACAAAAAAATTCTGGTGCATTTATTGATACAAATCTGATTGTATGTAAATGTTTGTATCTTGATCATTCTGCCTTAAATTATTATATTAATCCCTTTCCTAAAGATTAATATAAGTATATTTTTTACTTGTTTCCCAACGCATTGTATTGTGTCTGTAATAACTTATGTATGCATAATGAAATAAATACCATTTTAAACTAAATTATTATATTAAATGTTCAATTACTAACCAGAGATGCTTTAAAAGCACTCCAAAAATGATATAAAAGAGTTTAAAATTTGCATTATGGATAACCAAGTTATAATTTTGTTGAAAATATGAACCAAAGGTTAAGTCATAATCCATAATATGAGGGGGTGGACAGGGTGAAAGGAGGGGGAGGAAGGGGCAGGAGGAAGGAGAGAGGGGGAGGAAGGAGAGAGGGGGAGGAAGGAGGGAAGAAAGGGGGTGGGAGGAAAGGGGTTGGGAGGAGGGAGGAAAGGAAAGGGTGGAAAGGAGGAGGAGGGGGGAGGTAGGGGAAGAGAGGTACTCATCCCTCCCTTTATTTTAAAATTAAAATAATCGAATCTGTTTTGTCAACTAATGCTTGTTCTGATTCAGATTAAATAATGGTAAATAATAACATCGATTTAGTTTGTCTCGGTTAAAAATGCTTCTTATAGTGTGTAGAATGAAGGTAGATCCTTTGACCTTGACCTATTTGTAGGAAGCTGCATGTAGTAGCCCGTCGGTTTCATTTTTTAGGTATCTTTGTAAGACGAGATTTATGTATCATAGAATGTTATAACTTTATGAAATCTTAAGATATTAAACATAAAGGTTGCCGTTTTACACTATACATGCACTGTATGGCTTACCTTTTTTCATGCTCTCATGTAGAACCTTTGATACTCAATTTTTGGGCATATTTTAAAACTTATTTGAACTACATGTATGTACATTTTATGTATGTTTTACTAAGATTATAAAGGTGATTGAAAAGGGTCATCTTTAATGTGTGCTAGTATTGACAATATAAATCACTAGCATGTGTATTAAATGACCAATTATTCCTTGAATTGCCCTTAAATTTCGTACTTTCTATGTGTTCTGTTTGATGAAACATTTATGAAAGAGCTTATGCCAGTGTCTTTATATGCAAGTCCTAATTTGCATACCTAATGAGTTTGCACCAAATAGAAATTATGTGCATGTGCATGTACTGCACAGCTAAAAATGAATCTCTGTTGTTTTTGAAAGTGATAAAGTTTGTCCTATTATAAATAGATTTTAGCAGGTTTGGTGCATTTCTAGACAAAGTTTGTGTTCATGTCTGAAGTTAAAAATACATGTACATGTAGTAAAATTATATAAATTGATGTAATGATAATGTGTGATGGATAAGCAAAATGCATGTGTTCATCTGCTAGAATGTAGGTCAGATTTAGTTCTTAGTCTCCAACTTCAGAATTACCTCAAAGATTTCCAATAAACATTATAAAATTGTTGTATTTATTTTTAAAATAAATGTAAATGCTTGTTGTTGTGTGTTAAGTTATGGTTTGATATGTAAATTATGTATTGTTTTCAACCTACTCAGCTCAAATTATTAGTGCTAATTTGTTACTAGTAATTAATTCTCTGTACCTGTGATTATATTGTAATTTATTACATGCCAAATAAATTAATATGTATCTACATGCTTGTAGTTTGTGTCTTATACAACTGTTACCTGCAGTGTGTATCAGTGTGTCCATCTGTCTGTCTGTATTGTGGTCACATTCTCTATAACTAACTTATTATGATATACATTCATTAATCAAACATGCAGAGATGAGATTCAACACCCAATGTTGGTGAGGGTCACAATCAAGGTCAAGGTCATATATTTAGGGTTAAACCTGTGAAAATGTATTACCAAATTTGATATGTTTCAACTTTATTTGACAAATGGCTTTAGCAAATTTACCCTTGAGCAATTTCACAGGTAGGGCCACGAAGCCCGATATTAGCCCCATTTTTGAATATTGTATTTTAGGGATACTAATTTGTGATTTGACACTTTTATACCTTCTTTACTGAGTGTGTGTTTATCATTAGCTTGAAGTCCTCTAAAAACACAAAAATTGGCAATATTTTGCGTAATTGCTGAAAAATCTACAAATTTCAATGAAATTAGCAATGACTGCATGCATTAACTAACATGAAAAATTTATATGTAAAAGAATATCACTATATCTTCTTTTCATAAAAGTTTTAGTTGGATTATTTTTTCTGTTCATTAAAAGCGGGAAACATTCATGAATTTTTGTGAAAGAATTCAAATATTTCTCATGAAATTTAATTCTAAGGAAAATTGTAGGGCCGATTTAGGGGTCTCATGGCCCTACCCCTTTGTCAAAATGGTAGTTGTTATGCCATTAATAAACATCAAAGGTTCAAGGTCAGTTACAGGTCAAACATCCTACAAATGAAGCCTGCCTCACAAAGCTCCCTTAAAGTGTATAGTTCAAATTCAGTGCAAACAATCATGACATGATGTATTCTCCAAACACTGTTATTCAATATTTCAGTTGGAATACATTAATTTTGATGAAGTGAGCATAGCAAATTTTCATATTCTTCGGGTATTTAATAAATAGCTACATGGCATTTCAGTGTATTTTTCTCCAATCTGTCTGTCCGTGTTCAGACATCTCACAAAAAAGTTGAAAGTTGTCACATTGCTTTGTAAATTTCAAATTGTACATGTAATTGCAGCAATTTGGTAGAACGAAAAACAGTTTACTCACTATATATTTAATATGTAAAATCTGACATAAAAATTAGATTCAAATAAATAAACAGTTGATAGCATAACAATTTTATCACAGAATATTTATCAAACAGTCATACATTACTTAACAAACATTGTTATTGTTCGTCCACTATATTCATGATTTCTACCATCGTCTTTTCTCGATTTTTGAGTCGACAGAAAACACAAACCGTGTTGTCCCGGAAACTCTCCATTTGTGTTAATGAAAATGGCTTCCCACAAACTGAACACTGAAACGGAAAAATACATGTAGTTACATTATAATCATGTCAATTAAGATATTCAAACATGCAACTGAAAGCTTTAAGGTACTACAGTAACCTTATTTGCCAGATTCATTGGAGAATATAACTATCAACCATATGCTGTCATGTGGGATGAGAAAAACCCACCCGAGGGGTCTGGTTTCTGGTCAGGGAACGAGGCTTGCCGAGTTCCCTGACCAGAAACCAGACCCCGAGGGTGGGCTTTTCTCATCCCACATGACAAACATATGGTTGATCGTTTTTCTCCCATTTCTAGGGGCCTTTCTTGAAATTCCATGAAATCATGAAATCGTCAACTTTATCGAATTCGAAAAATAAATGAATATTCGTTTTCAGTGCCCTCAAAAATGGTTTATTCTAAAAGAATAAACCGTAGTCCTTAGCCTTAATCGGTTTATTAAGAATTAGAATGTTAAAAAAAGAGTTTTAAAACGACGTTTTTGTTGAGAGGTCACCGCTTTAGGTGCAAAATTCATGACGTCACAATGGATAACAACGACGTCACAATATGGATACGGCCTATACGGCCGACGTCAAAAGTCACGTGAGGTACATGTGGGATACAGTGACCCCCACATGACGTGTTCCTATGGGCAAACTCTATCCCACATGGGGGCAAATGGGAGAATAGCTATCATTACATGTGTTAGAGTGTCTGTCTGTCCTTTTGTCAGTCTGCCTGGTCCCGTCCCAGCTGATTTCTGTTCAGTAGTTAAAAGTTCATCCTAAATACAAAAGCTGGCTCATGGTGAATTTATAATACATGTACTTCAATATTTGACAGTATACAACTTGCATATTTATTTACAAATACCTGGGGCATACTAGGTAATCACTTAGTAAGACATTAATTCATAAACTAAAATTTTAATTCAAATATTGGAAACGCATACAGTCACCTTTTTGTATGAAGATATTAAATATGTATGCACTGAAATTTGTCGTTATTTTTATGACATCGATTCTCTTTCAACGACTCAAAATTTGAATATAAAGAAAATAGGCATAGTTTTTAAATATTTGATTTTCTAGGGAACTTAACACTGTAAAAGAGGAGATACTGACTCTGATGATCTGTAAGCCAATGGCCTTCCTTCTCTCTAGGACCATGGGTATTTTATCTGAGTCCCCAATGTTCCACATCCTTATGGTTCTATCCTGAAAACAAGATTCATCAGATGATAACAGCTCAACAGATGATAACATAGCTCAACAGATGATAACATAGCTCAACAGATGATAACATAGCTCAACAGATGATAACATAGCTCATTAGATGATAACATAGCTCAACAGATGATAACATAGCTCAACAGATGATAACATAGCTCATCAGATGATAACATAGCTCAACAGAAATGCATGTTCATTTCAAAATATTACATTTACTTTAAGCTGAAAAGCATCACATGTAAAATTTTTGCTTCAGGACATTATTTTGAAAAAAAATAACAGTACATGTTGATGATTGATCAATTTGATGTAAAGGTCAAGGTCAATAGATAGAGAGTCATGATATTGAACAAAAGCTCTGGTCATAAAGAATCTACATTTTAACATGAAAATCTTAATGAAGTCTTTTTCCTATCCGTACAAAGGTCATAGATCAAAAGATTTGTTAACAAAAGAAACTCTTGGGAAGAGGAAATGGAGTTGGAATGATTTATCAAGAGATAAAAGCTTCAGTATTTGTCCTTGATAAGCATCATAAGAGCATAATAAGGTCTGATTTCAATTACATTTGTGTGCTAAATTATAAATACACTTTTATGCCAGATTGCCTCTTTTTCTCTGAAATAAGATATCAATTAATTGACCCTTCTAATTGAGAGACTCTTAAAAGTGCTAAAATTCACATTTGACGTTACAATATTTTAACCTTGGACAATCGAAGCTTTGAACCTTAATCAGCCACCTTAGATACATTATTATGTCATGTATTTTATTAAAACTTTGTGCAATGTAAAGGGTATTACAGTGTATCTTACCCTAGAAGCAGACAGCACCATAGAAGTATCTGAGCTGAAACATACATCTTCTATCCAGTCATCATGACCCTGTTCAAATATAAAGATTCAATATGAAGACAAATATACTAAGATCTAAGTAAATTTGAAATGAATGCCTCCATTGTGGCATTTACATGGGTATTTTTAAATCACAGACCTTCAATAGACCATAAACAACTTTTTTAAATGTCTCTGATCTAAAACCGGGTATTTTGCCAATATTTTCAACTTTACAACAAAGTTGTCATGACAACTTGAGCAACACACATTTATAGTCCTTCATGTACATGTATGTATTTTCCATAAGAAACAAAGTAAATTTTATCTTGAAATTACAATTTACTTAAGATTCACCTTTATAACTATTATGTTCAGATTTTTCTTTGTCCTTAATAGGAAATGACAATGACTCTTACATGACTCAATTTTCTTGACATACTGTTATGATACTGATCAATGAAAAATTGAGATTCTAAGATACAATTATCTAAGGTGATATAAATATTTCAGTATAAAGGCTATCTCTTTACTTGAACAAAGATGTCATACTGTAACAGTATTTTCAAACTAATTAACTTCCAGTCCAATACATACCTGTAATTTAAGTTTTTGTATTCTATTGTCCACATCCCATACAACTATGGTGCTATCATAAGACCCAGTTACAAGCATTAGTCCTACATGAAAAGAAAACACCTAATAAATTTGGACTGAATATAATTGTCAAGAACTTCATAATTACAATACAAAGTCTTTTTCTACAAGAGGAGATAACTCCTAAATTGTTTGATTTTAAAGGTACAAAGATATTTTTCATTTTGATTAAATTACTGTTCTTGCTCTAGGGATTAATCTTGTGAAAAAAAAAATGGCTGTAAATTTTAAGTTTTTAAGGGGAGAGGATGCTTGCTTTCTATGATTGTGCCCAGCACTCTATTTCTGGGTGTAGGATTTACATTTCTCAAAGAATAGATATAAACGACTCAAATTTGGATAATCCTACATACTTTCTAAAACAGGTTTTATACATTCATGTAATTGGCTAAAAAAGAGACGGAAAAAGAGAATGAAGAAAAAGAAACTCCTCAAATTTACAAGCAAATTAAAATATTAATCAATTCACAATTTAACTTCCATTCTATACGGAAGTTCGCAAATACATCTGATAAAAGTTATATAAATGTTTTCGCACACTTTCTGATTGTTCTCCATTGTCTTGAAGTCTTCAATTTACTTGGGCAGAAAAGGTGCCCAAGTTTTGAACAATGGTCTAGGTATGTGACTAAACGCATATCAGAACGGACATGCTGCACACGCTGTAGTTACAATCTGGAGTATTCTACATACCATCGTTACTGAAGTGACAAGAACTAACAGACCCCTCATGACTTCCCTCTAATGAACCTGGGCCTTTCGATCTGTAAAACAGTACATGTACATGCAAACTTAATATTGTTTAATTGTGTAATAACCTGTTTAATCACTTAACTCATCAGTGTAAAAATAAAATAAAAACAAACATTTTGGTAGAAAATATACCAAACTACATCTTCAGATCTACTCTTAATGGAAGCATAATTTTCCTCTTTATATCAACATTTTAATTCATGAATAGTGCATGATCAGAACAGATATCTCTTATGAATTTATCCTCCACTCCAGTTACAAGTATTCACTCATAAATAAACTCACATTTACATTTTATTCACGACGGTCATTGTCTTTATTATGTAACACATACATTTACACTTACCTATAACCTCCAGTGGCTACATCCCAGATTTTGACAGATTTGTCCCATGATGCCGTGGCAAATTTCCGCTCGTCAAAAGAAATGTCACAATCTGCTACAATATTGATATGGCCCCTGAAAAATGTTGAAGTCTCATAAAAATCTTAATAAATTTCCAATCTATGCTCCTTAAGCTTTTACATGTATGTAGTGCAAATTAATCATGATGTATTATATTTTGTCCTTCATAAAAGCCAAATGTTATCAGTCTTGTCAGCATTTACTTTTTTCATACAATTTATGTGAAAAGTATGTACATTTAATCCTGTGATTAATAAATGTAATACTAATTTTCATAACAAACTTTAACTTAAATACAACTATTTATTTTTGTAATTGCTTAAATTAAATTAATTCTGCAATCATTATCTTTAATCATCAATACATACTTGATATGAGTTAGAATAAAAGTGCTGTGAACCATGTAGGAACATCTTCTATCAAAGTTAATGATTTGTATAGGTCTCCATGTTAACAAGTATTCATTCATGATACTTGACAGGAAATGATAATGCAAAATAATATTGTAACTCTGACTTACTCTAATGACAATGTTACTTTCTCATTTCTCAGATCCAGAAATTTTGCCGATCTATCCATGGACGTTGTAATCACTTTATCATCCTCCGGAGCGAATATACAGCTTGTTATTGTGCTGACATGTATATCTACAGAAACCAATACATATGTTAAACACATGTACTTACTTCAATAAACATAAACAGTCATTCATGGTATATAATGGACACTGTTTTAATGGTGTGAGCAGTAGTTTTCATCTCATCTCCATGACTCTTGTATCATGAGAACCAGTCTTATCCAAAATAAAATCATTGCACAAAGAGCATTTATAATAAAACAATATGCAGTTAAACCATTCTTGAAGGGAATGTCATATCAAGGTCACATAAGATAGGTGGATTCTTAATACAGGTTCATTTACCTGTAAATTGTTTACTTGGCAAATGAAATCCTTAGTCGCGTAATAAAGGAAGTTTCTTATTACACTGGGTCACTAAGAAGGTTTAGCTGTAATTGTATAAGCCCCTACCATCCATGTTGTACAGTAAATCCCCAGAGTTGGCGTCCCATACTTTTAGTGTATTGTCCAGATCAGAGCCAGAAATAACCAGTTTACCATCATGTGAAAATTTACAGCACGTAACAATTCCTGCATGTGATCCTGACCACTGTGAAACAAAAAAATTATTTATTCAATATCCACAATACATATGACAGAAATTCAATATCTTCAATAAAAGACATGCCATAGACTCTCAAACTTTCATGTGATGATGGTGGTTTACTTATTTTCATTAATCTATGGAACATGAATCAGTAATAGTTTACTTATCTCATTCTCAAGAGTTTAACCATCAACTCAGGCCTTTCTTAAACACCAGTCAAGGATGTAAAGTACTTAATTTCAAACTTTTTTATCCAAAATATTATACTTATCATAAAAAAGTTGCAGTAGATTCAAATATTTCTTCCAGAGGGAAGGGATGATAACAAATAAAAACACAAACACTCAGATACACAAATTTTCGGCCCCTTGGCCTTTATCAAGTGTAAAAAACGACGATCTATAACAATTCTAAGTAAAATCCATCCTTGCTTCTCTGGCGTTCATTGCAAATTTGCAAAAAGATTTGCAATGAACGCCAGAGAAGCAAGGATGGATTTTACTTAGAATTGTTGTAGATCGTCGTTTTTTACACTTGATAAAGGCCAAGGGGCCAAAAATTTGTGTATCTGAGTGTTTGTGTTTTTATTTGTCATGAAAAAGTTGTCAAAGTATATCATTTCTGTAAGTCTGAATTTTCTATTTCATTTTTAAAAAAAATTTAGTGTTTTCACTTTATTGTTTTCATAATTTAGTGTTTCCATTTTAGTGTTTTCATACCTTTATGATTTCATACTCACCAATATATTTCCTGACTCTACATCCCAAACTTTGACATGTTTATCCCAGCCACTGCTTACAAACCTATATCATACATATCACAAATGTCAATTTGTTCATATTAGCAGCAAGAAGTACATTATTTTATATTGGCATTTGGAAGAGGCAAATTTAGACATGTCAAACATCTTATAAAGTATTGAGATCAATTTGCAAATTTTAGTCTTTGATTTCCTCAATTTTATCAAGCATTATTGTTCTATTGAAAAGGAAAAAAGGTTGACAGTCTTTTCTAGACTGATAGTATCACTATCACATCATTTATAATGCATCCATACGTCCAACTACAGTTCATCAGCAAATTGTCACACACACTACACATTAATCATGTTAATACAGCTACAGTCATTAAGAATTTACAGACTGTTATTTCAATGAGATGTATAAGTGAAATCACAGAATAATTGTACGATCTATGCTTGTTTTTGCATGTTCCATATCTGAATACTATAATTTCTCCAGCTACATTAATACTGATACCTTTTGCCGTTATCATTGGGGTAAGCTTTGCTTACTATCCCTCCATGACTGTAGCTGTGTTTTACATCTCCGTTCTCTGCATCCCAAATCCTGACACTACCATCCGATGACGCAGACAAAATCTTGGTATCGTCATCCACATAACAACAGCTATTCACAGAATCAGCATGTCCTCTGAATACTTTAATTCTTACCTAAATTAATGGACAATACAGAGATAATTAAATATTCAGGTTAAATGTACATGACTGTGCTTGGACCCTTAAGGTTTAAAAATTGTGGTGACTGTTAGAAGTTTGGTTCTTTCTTTCTTTTCATAAATATAATAATTAGTGACATTCTGATATACAGGTATGATATACAAGTATAATTAAATCAATATGAAGAAGATTATAATGCCCCACTGAACAATTAAAGTGTAACTTAGGCCTGTCTACCCTTACGTAATGGTGTCTCTAAATTTTTTTTAGGAAATTTAGCCTATTTCACGTCCTTAATTTGCTATCATTTACTTGCACCACTTAATGCATATGTAAATATAAAGGTTAATTTTGATTACCTTCTTCAGTAAAAATATCAATATTCATAGTGTGAATACCGGTACATGTATTATAATCATGATAATCCCCAATTTTATTGCATCAATTTCAAATTGTTTTTTATACTTTGTTTCAATTTGCTTGCATGCAAGGGTAAACAGCTCTGAAGTATGTGATACCCAACAAAAAATGTATGTACACTTATTTTTCTTATTTTCAAAATATTCTGTTTTGAATATTAATTTACTAAGGAGCTTTTAAGATAAGGGCCGGATTTAGCCCTGAAATCACTCGATTATTTCTCGTGCGCTGTCCTTCCAATTTATATAAAAGTTGGTCAAGATAAAAATATAAAGTATTATAAGATTCTTAGTAGGTATTTTATTTAAATAAATTTGGTGACAGATGTTATAATTACAGGTTGAAAATTTAGGGGTACAGATGACGGAAAACGTTAAATATCGATCGAAATTGCACAAAAAATGCATTATTTTAAACATTTTGTATGTTTATTATGCTTCTGTTA
The DNA here is from genome assembly GCA_028142955.1 of Pinctada fucata. NCBI lineage: Eukaryota > Metazoa > Mollusca > Bivalvia > Pterioida > Pteriidae > Pinctada > Pinctada fucata. The sequence continues at coordinate 55,664,838 of AP027113.1, read as the reverse complement.
CCTTTTCATGTCAAAATTGGATAAGCAAAATTAACTTTGAGGTTATTATATCAATATAATTGGCAAACTCTGCAATCCGGAAACTGAAAAACAGTTTTATTTTGTTCTTCTCAGCCATTTATGTAGCTTTCTGGCGCGAAATACACATGGTGTAGAAATAGACAACTTTCTCGTTTATTTCCTTCCAAACGGTTAAATATTTGATTGGAACACACTCTGAATAGATTGTTCCGTGATATAAAACGAAAAAGATGACAATATAACGTACTTAAACGCTCTAGAGGCAAATTTAAAAATAGCCATCCATCCCCCCTTTTTTTTCATTTTTCGCCTGTGGGACATTGTTCCCCCCTCGCTTCAGAACCAAACTTGGCCAGAAAATGCGTTTTATTGATATACACCTTTGGTGAAAGTGGAATTGTAAAGCGAGGGGGGGGGGGAACGATGTTGTATAAAACTTTTCCGTTTTCCATTGATTTCTGTGTAAAAAACGCTTATTTTGACCCAAATATCGGTTTTATTTTTCATAAATTATCCCATCTGAAAGCAGATTCATATGCGGACCAAGCTACTTGAAATTTCTAAGATTCTCAATTTTTGCATTTTGAAATTTCGACTTTTCAGGGCAGATTCTACGCCCTATATCTTAACAGCTCCTTTCAACTTATGCTTAATAAAAACATGATCAATGAATCTAAGTTGAATAAATCATATAAGACAAATAAAAATAAATGTCAAAAACTTATAATATTGTAAATGAAACTATATGATCTAGTCTAATTGCTATAGGTCATGATTACTTATATTAAAATAACTTGGATATGTTGTATAGATTCTACATGTAGAAAACCTATCAATATAATTGTATGACTGTGATATTCAACATGTTCAAAATGTGAATATAATTTGAATCATCATTCATCAATAACTAATTTTGCTTTCTAGTCCAATGATTGCTTATCATTGATTCATTTTGACATTATACTGGAGACTTTGTAGTGAGTACTAACATTGGACACTTACGCATCATTATTTCGACATCAAATTTTTGTTAATGATTGAGTTAAAGTCATTTTTTTACATGCATTTATTTTTAATCAAGTTAAGAATATGATTTGACATATTAAGATGATGACTTTTCAAAATCACATATTAAAAGAGTAAAATATTACATTTAGACAACTGAAGCATGTGAAGTGAAGACTCACATGTTTACATGTATATTACAATAAATAAAACAAAAATAATAATAATGCATATAAGATTTACTGGCTGTAAATTAGAGATGTTATTCTAAGTTCTAACAACTACATATAACATTATGTTGACTAAAATTACCTCATCCTCAGACTACAAAAAATTCATTAATTATGAAAATGACAAAAATATTCATAAAAATTATGAAAATAATACAATATTTGGTATCTATAACACTCATGGTTGTGTTAATATTGTCCTGTTTACCAAAGACAATTTAAACATATTTTTGTCAATTAGTCAAATTTTATTTGAATGGAAAAAACACCTTTTTTTCCTTCAGTCTACTTCTTTTTGGGCAATTTTTATCCAAATATCTTCTACTTTTACTTCATAATGATGTGGACAATCTGCAGCCGGGATCCATATTGCAGATATGTTAAAATATTCTAAACCATCGAAACCAAAATTGAAGATGAATTGCATTTCTTCTTTGGCTGTTCAACTGATGTATGCAACCGTGAGAGAGAGAGAAATCAGAGGAAATTCTACACAACGCACCTGCGCTAAATCTTCATGTTCCCAGGTAGCAGTATTCCTCCCATCTATACTTTCAGCTACAGTCGATTCAACAGCCAAGTAATCGGCATCGTCATCCATCTTTATACTCTCATTTTGTCAGAGAAAACAATCGAAATTAGGATTTTCCGCTTTTTCTCGGTCTTTCTTTGGCGTCCTTAGTAATGGATAGCTTTTTGATAGTCGTAAAGTTCAAGATTTGTAATTTAAATAAGATATTGAACAATATATTTAAAATTAAGAAAGACATTAAGATTGCATCAACATTTTTATTTTTAAATAGATTTCTTTCTTTTTAATTTAAATCATTCGTGACGAGTTTATTTTACGACATCTTGTCCTTGACACCTCTTATCAAAATGGAAGAAGCAGATGGACAGACGGGTAAAATACTTCCACTAAATTTCGAATATATTTCCAAAGATTAAGCCTTTTAACTTACAGTTTATTTTGACATGTGTTCTCTTTAACATTCTGTAGGAAAGCAAGTACTCAGATTTTAGGAGTTTTAACGAATTTGATATATTTAGCATTATTCAGGTCGGGGAAACGGCAAATCCAGCTATTAAAGCTAGATCTAGCTTTTAAAGCTCGTTCTAGCTTTAAAATGGACCAAATTGAGCAGTTTTATTTAGAATGTGTGAAAACGAAGACGTTGCGCACTTGCGCCTCGACGGATATCGTAATGTTTACGTACGAAAACGAACATTGGATCTTAAAATCGGAAACTCAGCGTTGCATTTACGAGTGCAGCTGCACATGTGCATTCATGGAAAAGGTAAATATTCACTTGTTTACACCTTAAATGACTTACCTTTGAAGATTTAATGTCCTATTTATTTAAAATTATGTTTTTGACTTGCAAATCCGCCATTTTTAATTTACCGATCTAAGTGGATTCACTGTTTGCAAGAGAAAAGATCAACTAGCAGACGGATATGCATTATTCCGGTATAAAAGTAGGATAGTTGAAGACATATTTCACCTGATACAAATGCTTTTAAAAATTCGATAATTTCGATTTTAAATCCTTATTTTGTTTTTGTTATACATAACTTACATGTAATTGTTCAAAACATGAAAATAAAATGAAAAAAATCAATTTTTAAAAGATTTAATTTAAATGCAAAAACGGGACCAACATCCTACTTTTATACCGGAATAATGCATATCCGTCTGCTAGTTGATCTTTTCTCTTGCAAACAGTGAATCCACTTAGATCGATAAATTAAAAATGGCGGTTTTGCAAGTCAAAAACATTATTTTAAATAAATAGGACATTAAATCTTCAAAGGTAAGTCATTTAAGGTGTAAACAAGTGAATATTTACCTTTTCCTTGAATGCACATGTGCAGCTGCACTCGTGAATGCAACGCTGAGTTTCCGATTTTAAGATCCAATATTCGTTTTCGTACGTAAACATTACGATATCCGTCGAGGCGCAAGTGCGCAACGTCTTCGTTTTCACACATTCTAAATAAAACTGCTCAATTTGGTCCATTTTAAAGCTCGAACGAGCTTTAAAAGCTAGATCTAGCTTTAATAGCTAGATTTGCCGTTTCCCCGACCTGTTATTTTGAAATGAAGATGACAACAGTTCACTTTTATTACATGAGGGCTGAACATAATACCTTTTGTGATTAGGGCACTGACCATTTTATTACGCTGCAGTTGACTGATTGTCCATACCTGAGAAGTTTTATTGTGTGTATTACTATTAGAGAGGAAAGATTGTGGTTTGCGATGGGACAAGTGACCTCATGAGCAAACTGACGAGTGGCTCGTGTCCAATTGCAAGCCTCAACCTTTCCACATTGTGATCACATGTCACGTAAATCGAACGTCACCCGGTTGTTCGTGTGGTATTCCAGAGTGTTACCGAGTGAGCTAAAGGGTCAACCCAATACTCATTCATTTAAGTTTTAACACTCTGAATTATTGGAGGATCGTAATCCCCACAACACTTCCCTCCTTTCTTTGAGGAGGACGTTGGTGTAACCCGTAATTTTCACTCTTATCTCCTTTGCAAGGAGGTGGTGGTGTCCCCACTACTTCCATTGTTCACCTTGTCGCCAGTGAAGTAAACATGCGCACTGGTGATCTTCTGACTGGGAATCAAACCGTGGTTGTTGGCGTGTAATGCCAGAGCGTTACAGAGTGAGCTAAAGGGTCAACCATATAGCTCAGTCATTTAATACTCTGAGCTTATATCGGTCGATCATAATCCCACAACAGGTAGATACACAAGGGAATTGGAAATTTTAAGCAATGTCTATCATAGATGGAAGTGGAAAGTATCAGGCAAGAAGTCGGGAATGACCTACTTTCTGCCCATAGAAAGGTATTTATGTCTCAATCATGCTCCCAAAGCGAGACATTGTAAGTCTTGACAGGATTCGAGTCAACAGCAGCATAATAAAACTGTCCGTGTCTGAATCGCAAAAGGGATTAGTTCAGAACATTGATCCACTTGTGTCTCATCATTCTATTGGTGTATTTGAGGATGACTGGGCAACTTTGCATTACCGGTGAATCACTTTACAACCTAATGGTGACAATATTATACTGTTGTGGATTATGATCCTTTGATAGTTCAGATTGTTACATAACTGAGCTATCGGGTTGGCTCTCACAATAGCAGGGACACCACTGCCTCCTTCAAAAGGAAAGAAGACTTTGCTCATTACAGGGTACACCAGCATCCTCCTCAAAGAAAGAAGGGAAGAGTGTTGTGGATTATAATTCTCCGAAAGTTCAATTGAGCTATTGGCTTGACCATTAACTCACTCGGTAACACTCTGGAATTCAAATCCAACGACCGCAGTTTGATCCCCATGCAGGGCATTGGTGCCCATTTACTTCATTACACTGTCGACGCGGCTCATTTCAGAAATTGGATAAGCCCAATTTCGACCATTTTGTTATGCAAAAAAAGATATAAAATTGATACCATTCAATATAGATCTTGCTTTGTCGTAAATTTTGGTATATGTTATTTGATCAGGTGTTTATTCAATCTTTTCAGAGTGCGTTTTTCAATGTTTAATTTTACCGGTAATGTGATGTCGCCGAGTTAACGTTGAGCCTATGGAAAACGTCACAACATTATGGGAAGAATTAGCATGGGAAATGGCCCACCTAAAACAAGTTTTGTACAAAATTTTTGATCGTGTACAGGGATTAATCTACTTCTGCGACCTGCGTCTCTGACGCATAAAAATCGCCCAGGACCCATTGATTCTTGATCGCTGCGTCCCACCGTACGCATTATTCTCTTTCGTATGATGCGTCCCCTTTAAATAGTTAATTGTTTACAAAACTTTCAGAGTCGAGAAAGTGGAATTGTTTTATTAATGTATATTTTGTCCGCTCTTTTAAACCATACAGAATGTTGATCATGTCCCTAATATTGTACGAGAAATTGTTGCGCATAAAAAATTTTCGATATAAAAGTTAAATGCGGTCCGATGCTAGTCTAACTTCTTATCATTTGGATTCAGAAGGACATGTTATATGTACTATATATTTATGAAAAAATTTCGCAGGATAATAAGAATCAATCAATTCAAATTGTTTAATTCACACGTAAATGTAGTAAGTGCCGTAATTTAATGTTTATCTAGTTGCTTTATTTAGGTTTCGTACATGAGTATAGTAAAACGTTATCCAAACATAACGTTTTACTATACTCATGCACTAAGCCTCACTTGCGTAAATAAAGCAACTAAATAAACAATAAATTACTTAATTCGGCGAATTTGACTAAAGATTGAAGTTTGGAAGAAAGACATTTTATTTCTAATAATTTTTTTCAGGAATATAACGATCTCGCGGACATAAATTGCCGCAAGCCATTCATTTCGCTTGTATTCGCGAACTTAAGATGCCGCGAAAAAAGATGGTGTATAGTACTTGGGACCCATAAAATTCTGCTGGGATCCATTGTTTTGGCTAGGGACCCATTGGTCAAATTTCATCGGGTCCAGAGGACCCATTTAGATCAAATTGTAGATTAATCTCTGGTGTACACCAATGTTCTTATCCAATCTTTACATAATGAACATATTTCTGATTTCTTATTACAGACATCTGCCGTGTATGTAGATGTGAGAGCACACCAGACAAACCTCTTTTTCATCCGTGTGTATGTACTGGGAGCATCAAATACATACACCAAGACTGGTAAGACTTCATTCTCTCATTGTTCAATTTCCTTTGATTCACAACTTTGACATCTGTAATAAAGTTATCAATTTTGTTAAAGAATCTTCTTTTCTTTTCGAGTGTACATGTATATCGTTTTAACACTTTTAAAATATGAATTCTATGTAAAAACCTAAAACAGCTGGCCACGGCATGTCATGGATTTTGATGAAACTTTCTGTAATTATCATACTTAATGTAAAAACAATGAAAACAAACGATATTGTTATATTTGAACAACGGTTGCCATGGTAACGGGGTCAATCTATTTGACACCCCAATAAATATGAGAGATAAGACATATTGTGGCATTCTGTTGCCATGGAAACCATGGCCAAAATTTACTTTATGAACACAAAAACTTTTCTTTGTAAAATTAACGCTGACAAGAATAACTTTTTTGGGGGAGGGGGTTATCAGGTAGTTGTTGATAATCAGTCAAATTATGTGAAAATTTAGCAAAAATAAGGTCTAATTTTAGGGTCATTTTTGGCCTGTTTTTGATTATTTTGAAGGTTGAAAACCATTATTCGGTGAATGTTATGGGTATTTAACATCACCTTGCCAAAATAAATGTCTATAGCTGGAAAAATTCAAGAAATAAAATTTATGGTGAAACGCACCATTTTGTCATGAATGCCAATCAAAATCCGTTGCTATAGCAACTTGGAATCCATATTACCATATTCTGCATATTTAAAAACATTGTTTTTCCTCATGTTTGAGTCCTATGATTATGAAATAGCATACACGTATACAAATTGTATTTATCATTATCAATTGATCTTCAAATCATTTCAAGGTCATCTGTCCAAATCTCAAGGTCATTTCTAACTTTAGACTAAAATTAAGACAAAAATCAGGATTTCCAATTAATTTAAATTGATTTCTCTAACTTATTTCATTAGATATTTTGATTTTAAATATCTACAAATGAACAACCGATCAAAAGAAGTAGAATTCATCACAATTTTGTTAAATTGTATTTCACTTCTATGTATGACATACTTTCAAAAGAGCATAAAATTGCGATTTTCTAAAATTTTCTCGTAAAATATGTGACATTTTTTGGGGTCTTCATTGGACTCTGATAAATGTGATACTCATCCCAACAAATAATACATTTATCATACTTTTACCGATAATTGATTGTTTTGCCAAGGTTCCATACTGTTTACTGTTAATCATTTCTCTTTTTAGTGAAAAACCACAAAACTTGGTCTGAAAATAGCATATATTTTTAAATGACCTTGAAAATTGAGCAAATGACCTTGACATTTTCTCAAGGTCATGATAGCATCAAATGGTCTTTAATACATCTACATACCAAGTTTTGTAACAATAGCAGGCATACATCTGTAGAAATTAGCTTTTTACTTATGACAGGTATTTACACCTTCGTACCAAATATTGCCATGGTAACCTATTTCAAAGGCATGTAAACAGAAAAATCTCACTTCTAGATAAATTTCCTTCGATTCCCAGGAAGTCCTAGGATAATACTCTTCAGGAAATAGTCAACTGTATTTCAAATCTTGTGCATTTGCTTTATCACTCTTGTCAAAAGTAAGTAAAATATAGGTAAAATAAGGCCTAAATTTGCCGAAAATGGCTCATTTTGAATAAGCAATTTTTCTTGAAATTGAAGCAAATTCACATGACACACAGAAAGAAGGAGCATCGAAAAATCAAATTGTATCAACTGAAGAGGATTTAAATAATCTTTTCGGAAAACTACATATACATTCAACATCTGTTTCCATGGTAACGGGATGCATAAAAATGCCTTGTTTAAAGGTGTTTTTATACAAAACCTTGGTTACCATGGCAACGGAACGTCGGAGAAAAAAATGGAAGGTCAATTCGTTCTGAGGACATCATATTTACCTTATGCACAAAAGATATCCAAAATCTGAGACATGTCGTGGCCAAACATGTCTGATTTTTTAGGTTTTTACATAGAATTCATATTAAGTGGAATGAATAATTCAATATTTGACTTTAATTACTATGCAAGATGTATGATATGTAGATAGACTTAGAAATGTATATTGTTAATGTTCTTTTAGTCTGGTGCAATGGCTCAAATACAGTCGAAAAGAATACTGTGAATTATGTAAACATAGATTTGCATTCACTCCAAGTAAGTAAATATGTATTTGTCAGTATCAGCTACAACCCTACATGTAAAGTCCTCATTAACATGGTCAGCATTTAAGATACATTTATATTGTAATACAACTGTCGTATGATCATGATAAATCACACTTGCCAAAATTTGGGCAAAGAAAGTAACCATTTTATCCAAGCAAATAAAAACATTCCTTAAATATATTGATTTATGATAGATCATAGTTCTTGTATTCTTTTAAGTGGTGACTTGAGATGTACTGTTAGGATTAGATGCTTACATCTTGTATATGTGTTTTATTGTAGTATATTCCCCGGACATGCCAAAAAGACTTCCTATAAAAGATATATTTGGTGGATTACTGTCAAGTATAGCCAGGGCAGTCAGATACTGGTTACATTACACGCTAGTGGCATTCGCTTGGCTTGGAGTTGTCCCCCTTACTGCATGTGAGTACAGTATTGGACTATGTACAATTTAGGAATCATGAAGTGCAAGATGTTCCATAAGACATTTATCCTCCTCTGATAGATATGTATTTTTGAAGGAATGGTTGTGTTCAATAATTGTATAATTACTCGGTATTTCACTGTCCTAATCCTGATTTGTTTCTACGTAGGTCGTATCTACCGATGTCTATTTACGGGATCTGTAAGCTCACTCCTCACTCTACCTCTAGATATGTTGTCAACGTAAGTATAGATGTACAAACAATAACTCATTATGTAAGTATAGAATAACAATACAGCAAGGTGAAAGTGTATTATAAATTTTTGCTGTTTTTCTGCACAAATTCTTATTTTCCAAGATCCTCTATAAAGAAAAATTATTTGAAAAAATTTTCAAGGTAGATTCATATTATTTTGTTTGATGACAGGGAAAATCTTGCCTCTGACTGTTTCCATGGTTGTTTTGTGGTGACGTGTACGCTATGTGCGTTTATAAGCCTTGTATGGTTACGAGAACAGATCTTACACGGAGGAGGGCCGGAGTGGCTGGAACAGGACAATAACGGACAAAATGCACAGAGGGTAAGGATAGAAATAGGGCAACGATAGAAGTATGAACTTAGAGTTACAATAGGCTAGTGATGAGATTTTCAAATGATTGTGTTAATTTAGTACCATAAAATGATTGATGAAGTATCTTTAAGCAAAAAGTATTCTCGAAGTTGATTATTAAAGCTTGATGATATTCATGAAAATTACATTCCTGATTGGTTTATGACTAGTGAGAGAAATCTTCATAGAAGGTTTTACCTTGTTTGAATTTTTATGTAGAATTTCCTTGATGGTGGAGTTGTTAACAACCTAGTAGGTATAGGAGGAGGGGCAGGGGGTGGAGCTCCCAGGGCACCAGCAGCCAATCAGAATGAAGGTAACAACCAGCCACAACCTCCAGTAGAACCAGTCAATGAGGATGAAGTAGAGGAGGAGGGAGGAGATGGTGCTAATGGTAACAATGCAGCTCAAGGTTTGTGGAGTCTGATTGGTTCTTATGAAATATTTCTGGAGAATAAACATGTCAAAACTCTGATGACCTACATGTACTATAGTTGAAAAGTTTGTCCTGTAATGCAAATAATACTACTGTTAATAAAGGATACATTATGATATTTGAGGCAGTATGCCAATATTCATATTTGAATGGTTTTCAAATTTTTCAACAGCATAATTACACATGATACATTTTCACTTTAAAATAGTGTTTGAATCTTTTTATAAATTTTGATTTAGATGACAACAACTGGAATCCTATAGAATGGGATAGAGCCGCGGAGGAACTGACGTGGGAGAGATTACTGGGACTGGACGGATCTCTGGTCTTCCTGGTATGTATTCATTGGCTACAGTCTCAAACGCATGTTTTATTTTTCCTTCCTTTGAACTGTTGATAGATTTGCATGATGTTCATTTCTCATAGTTTTTGATAGTTTCGCTCATGATTTAATGTATTGAAATTATTATCATCATGCAAGTTCACACAGTTCAACTTTTTGAAATAAGCACACACTGTATTTCTATAATTTCATTTCTATATTATCAATGGAATTAATTTCATATTGTAATATTAATTCTGAAAAACAAATCAATATATGGTAAACAGTGAATCAATCATATTTTCTTTCCATTGTTAGATACAATGTACATGTAGTAAGATTGTCTATATCTTTTTCAGGAGCATGTATTCTGGGTTGTATCACTCAATACTCTCTTCATATTGGTTTTTGGTAAGTCATGAATTTACAAGTACATTGATTTTAAATTAACTTGAATACAGGTCATCCTTATGGTGGAAAAAGTATACATGTACATTTACATCTGTCTGACTGTCCATCCTTCTGTCACACTTTCACATAAATGTAAATGGCTATAAATTGATGGATATACATGAACATTATAATTGATAAATAAAACTTGTAGCGCTGGTCCAGCTTGATGAGACTCAACCCTATATGAGGTCAAGGTCACCTAAAGCTTGTAGCGCTGGTCCAGCATGATAAGACTCAACCCCATATGAGGTCAAGGTCACCTAAAGCTGGTAGCGCTGGTCCAGCATGATGAGACTCAACCCCATATGAGGTCACGATCACCTAAAAGGTCAAAATTACATTAAATGTCAAACATGCCATAGACCAAAAGACCATGTACAATGTATACCCATTTTTGAATAGTCTGGTTTGTGTAGTAATGTTACATGTAAAAATAACATAACTCTACTGCTGTGTGAAATTAAAGTTATTATAGAAGGTACTGATAGTGTCAGTGTCTTACTCTGTTATTCTGATTTCAGCCTTTTGTCCTTACCACATTGGACATTTTACTATGGTGGGACTCAGGATGGAAGACTCTGTAAGTAACTTATATGTAAAGTACAGTATACATGTATCTCGGGAAAATTACTTCTGATATTACACCTTCATAGTAACAAAATCAGTTGAAGAAGATAACAAGTACGCTACAAACAAATTTTTTAAATGACATGTATCCAGTGCATAGTAATGGTATGACACTTTCATTTTACTTACATGTAAATTAAAAATACTGAGATTTACATGTAAGTGACCCTACAATATCAAACTTGTATTTAAGTTGAATATTTTAATAGATAATTTGTCATTTCACCCAATCACAATGCTTATTACAGATTGCTGCGACACACTTTGAGGGATTACTGACCACTATGATTGGCTACGTCGTCATCTCACTGTCACTGATTGTACTCTACATGATGTGCGCCATAGCTAAACTTAAAAAGTAAGTCTCCACTATGATTGGCTACGTCGTCATCTCACTATCACTGATTGTACTCTACATGATGTGCGCCATAGCTAAACGTAAAAAGTAAGTCTCTAAGTAATACTTACTGTAAATTTGTCACCTTTCAAGGAAAAGAACAAAGTTGTAAAATAATGCGATAGACATTTTGAAAAATTAATGTATATTGTGAAAAAATGTGAATATCTTTTATATTTTATATTTTTGTGAATTGTAGATTCCGTCGTGTGCTAGGACTTTGTTATGTGGTCGTCAAGGTGATGTTACTGGTCGTTATAGAAGTCGGGGTTTTCCCTGTTATATGTGGTTGGTGGCTGGACATCTGCTCCTTGGTAAGTGCATGTGTACTAGACTTTGTTATGTGGTCGTCAAGGTGATGATACTGGTCGTTATAGAAGTCGGGGTTTTCCCTGTTATATGTGGATGGTGGCTGGACATCTGCTCCTTGGTAAGTACATGTGCAAGAGGATTATGCTGCGCATTGTAACTGGTTGTTATGGTGGAGAAGTCTGACCTGTTTTTGGCTTATATTCAACATGTTCAAGCTGATTGCTGGTTATTAGCTTGCCGGGACAAAAAAGTCCGGAGAGCTAACGCCATACCCGCGGTGTCGTCATTGTCGTCGTCCGTAGACAAAACTTTAACCTGGGCTATATCTTCTTGAACTATAAGGGGTAGGGCTTTGATATTTCACATGTAGATACCTTGTGACGAGACCTTTCATTTGAGACCATGACCTTTGACGCAGTGACCTTGACCTTAGACTTTGACCTACTTTTCAAAAACTTTAACCTGGTTTCTGACAAAAACCTGTATAGGCGAGCTATGTAATCTTCGATTACCCTGTGTTTGAAATTAAGTTTAGAGATGTAAAGTAATAAATTACAATATCATACTGAGGCTACTTGTTAAAATTACATGAAATATCTGTAGAATGTTACAATGTATAGTGAGTGTTGTACTTTACAATAGATATTTCGAGGAAAGGTATCAAGTTAAATATGACATTCTTTGATCAATACTTCATCATTGTACTTATATTACAGTCTATGTTTGATGCCACATGGAAAGATAGACGTAACAGTTTTCACGTGGCTCCTGGTACGTCTATGTTTATACACTGGTTGGTAGGGATGGTGTACGTCTTCTATTTCGCCTCGTTTATCCTACTCCTTCGTGAAGTCCTCAGACCAGGCGTCCTGTGGTTCCTGAGAAATCTAAATGATCCTGACTTCAACCCCATACAGGAGGTTTGTATTACTCAACTTATGTGAATTTTTGTGGATTGATACATGTATTTTGGAAAAGAAAAATCTGTATTTATGATGAGTTTATAAATTCAAATGAGCAGTTTTGAGCAGAAACAATGAAAATAAGAATTTTATATGTTTAAAGCTTTATTTTAGTTTTCTGTCATATTTCATATGTTTTATACTCGAATTGCAACTCTGATAATTATACACAAGTTACACACTGATTCAAGATATTAACTAAGATGTATTTTTACAGATGATCCATCTACCAGTGTATCGTCATGCAAGAAGATTTATAGCATCCGTGGTAGGTGTAATATACATGTATCTACTCATTCATGTACTTGACATTAAGCAAAATAAAGTACCTGTTCACCTTGTTCATTTATAAATCAGTATGTCATCAAAATTCTGTCCAAAAGCATTGATAAATGTAATGAAATTGAAAGTAGTTTTACATTCCTCTTGAAGATTATTTTTTGCCTTAACCCCTTTCAACTATCAGCATATACAGAACAGAATAACATTTATATACATTGTACATGTGAATGTTTGCTGATAAAATCAACGTGTAGTTGTGAGTTTTGTAAAAGATTTCATATTCATAACATGTATGATTTCAGATTATATTTGGGAGTACCGTACTGTTAATGGTATGGTTACCTGCCAGAGTCATCAGGAAAGTTTTCTCTGGGTTCCTTCCTTATCATGTCATGCTGTCTAGGTTAGTATATTTACATGTATTAAGACATGAAAGAAATTAATGTACATGAGAAAAATTAGTGTTGCACCTTCAAGAAAAATATATCTAGTAGTAGAAAAGGATGCACTTAAAGCATTTTCAGTCAACTTTCATGATAAAATTCTAAGGTATATCAAGTCATATGAAATTCCATGAACATCTGCATCATAATCAAATGAAAAATAAAAGAATCATAAAAATGTCATCATTTAAAGAAATATAAGTTTCTAACATGAAGTGTAGTTTCATTCCTTGTTTCTTTCTTAAGTTTATGTTGACTTGTGCCATTTGTTTTTCTCAGTGATGCGGCTGTCAGTGAGCTATCCCTGGAGTTACTCCTTTTACAAGTTGTCTTGCCGGCTCTCCTAGAGCAAGGTCATACTCGTATGTGGCTGAAGGGAATCGTACGAGGGTGGACTGTAGCCGTAGCTTACTGTCTTGGGCTAAGATCTTACCTACTGGGTGATACTCCATTAAAAGAAGGGGTATGGTTTTATATATTCTCTTAGAGACTTTGTCATACAATGTACCGTATATCGGGAATTTTTCGCGTGTGTCTAATTTTCGCGAGCATTATCAAATTGCGAAAAATGGACATAGCGAAAAAAGACACAGATCTTAACCCTTGATCTTGCTCATGTTCCTCGATTACGCTTAGAGGTACGATTATATGTAACTGTCCCGGGCTGTTTGTGAGTACTCGTCTGATTAAGATAATTACTATAATTACAGATAACATGTAACATTAATGAATTCAATTACCCAGCGTAAATCAAACAATTGCCGATCCGATGCATGTCGGCTTTTGTTTTAAACCACCTGTTGTCGTTCTGCAATTACGACATTTAGCCTTTTGATTACCAGTGTATTTCTCGCAAGAGACTAAATCAAAACTGATATTGGGGTAAATGTTTTTTTTGAGGATAACAAAATTGTATGACTACTCGCATGGGAAACTAGAAATTATAATCTAATCAATGGTCTTAAAGAAGCCGGCATCGTTGATGATGTAAAGAGTGAACTTTATAATAGTACTGTATGTATTGATACGAAAACGAAGTAGAAAAACATTCGCAGTTGTATATGTAAGCATGCACGATCGTATTTCATTTCACACTAAATAAATCTTTGAAAAAATTTTGAATTTCGGTAATTGTAGATTAGCGAAAATTAGACTCAGCGAAAAAAAGACATTTTTTTATGGTCATTTTCGCGAAATCTACCCGACGCGAAAATTACCCGATATACGGTATACATGTAAATTTAAAAATATCAATAAAATGATATACATGCACATACATGTAGCCTGGAGTAGAAATGTTCATTTTTTTTCATCTGCATCATTGAATCAGAATGATCATTATTATTTTCATTATGGTTATTATTTCTCAGTAGTTCTATGCTTTAAAGCTATAGCTTGTTTCTTTATCCATTGTCTCAAAATCTTATGTTCATTTACATGTACAGTCAATACTGTAGATGCGACCACTCGTATTAAGCGTCCATCTGCCCTCAGCGACCAGTCTAATATCCTCCCAACGTTTATTGCTATATAATTCCTCTGTATTAAATGGACATCTGTCCAACGCAACCAGCGTCCATCTTAATTGTTACCTAGATGATCAATTCATTTGTATTAAGGGACCAATTAAGGTAATTACGTCGGTTGTTTGATTGCGTAATTGCCGTATCGCAATTGTTATCAAAACATAAGTGCACCAATTTATACCCGTTGAAAGATATTTGGTATAGTATTGTTGACGTCAGTTATTTTAACTCGTTAATCATAATATAAAACAAAACTTAATTTGAAACTGAAGCGTTTTAACTCGGAAAAACGGAAGAAAATGCACCAACGGTATCGTTGAAAAAAAAAAGAAAAGAAATAAAAAAAAAAAGAACGAAAAGAAAGGAAATGCATCAAAACCACAAAAAACTACAATATACAAGAATTTAAAAAAAAATAAATAAAAGAAAATAAAAGGTCTCACAACTTATATGGACGTAAAACCGAAATATCGGAAGATTTTTAGCTCTACTGGTCTCAGACCAGTCGAGCTTATGCGATCACCCTTTGTCCGGCGTCCGGCCATCTGTACGTCTGTCCGTCTGTCCGTCTGTCTGTCTGTCCGTCTGTCCGTAAACAATTCTTGTCCGGACAACTCCTCTGAAACTGTAAGAGATAGAAAGTTAATTCTTTTTGCATTTTACTTGGACCATGGTCTAGTTGTGCACCTGACATTTAGTTTCACTCCCTGACCCCCAGGGTCTTAGAAAATGGGTGTGGTCATTAAATTCTATGTAATCTTGTCCGGACAACTCCTCTGAAATTGTTAGAGATAGAAAGTTAATTCTTTTTGCATTTTACTTGGTCCATGGTCTAGTTGTGCACCTGACATTTAGTTTCAGTCCCTGACCCCCAGGGTCTTATAAAATGGGCGTGGTCATTAAATTCTATGTAATCTTGTCCGGACAACTCCTCTGACACTATAAATGATGGAGACTTAATTTTTTTTGCAATATGATGGGTCTGTGGTCTTGTTGTGCGTCTGCTATTTTGCTTGAGCCCCCTGACCCCCAGGGTCTTAGAAATGGGTGTGGTCATTTTCTCCTATATAACTCTATGTAATCTTGTGCTCGCAACTCCTCTGACACTATAAATGATGGAGACTTAATTCTTTTTGCAATATGATGGGTCTGTAGTTTAGTTGTGCACCTGATATTTTTTTTGAGCCCCTGACCCCCAGGGTCTTAGAAATGGGTGTGGTCATTTTCTCCTATATAACTCTATGTAACCTTGTGTTCGCAACTCCTCTGACACTATAAATGATGGAGACTTAAATCTTTTTGCAATATGATGGGTCTGTGGTCTTGTTGTGCACCTGATATTTTGTTTTAGCCCCCTGACCCCCAGGGTCTTAGAAATGGGTGTGGTAATTTTCTCCTATATAACTCTATGTAATCTTGTGCTCGCAACTCCTCTGACACTATAAATGATGGAGACTTAATTCTTTTTGCAATATGATGGGTCTGTAGTCTAGTTGTGCACCTGATATTTTGTTTGAGCCCCTGTCCCCCAGGGTCTTAGAAATGGGTGTGGTCATTTTCTCCTATATAACTCTATGTAACCTTGTGTGCGCAACTCCTCTGACACTATAAATGATGGAGACTTAAATCTTTTTGCAATATGATGGGTCTGTGGTCTTGTTGTGCACCTGATATTTTGTTTGAGCCCCCTGACCCCCAGGGTCTTAGAAATGGGTGTGGTCATTTTCTCCTATATAACTCTATGTAATCTTGTGTTCGCAACTCCTCTGACTTTATAAATGATGGAGACTTAATTCTTTTTGCAATATGATGGGTCTGTAGTCTCATTGTGCACCTGATATTTTGTTTGAGCCCCTGACCCCCAGGGTCTTAGAAATGGGTGTGGTCATTTTCTCCTATATAACTCTATATAATCTGTGCTCGCAACTCCTCTGACAATATAAATGATGAAGACTTAATTCTTTTTGCAGTATGATGGGTCTGTGATCTTGATGTGCACCTGATATTTTGTTTGAGCCCCTGTCCCCCAGGGTCTTAGAAATTGGTGTGGTCATTTTCTCCTATACAACTCTATGTAATCTTGTGCTCGCAACTCCTCTGACAATATAAATGATGAAGACTTAATTCTTTTTGCAGTATGATGGGTCTGTGATCTTGTTGTGCACCTAATATTTTGTTTGAGCCCCTGACCCCCAGGGTCTTAGAAATGGGTGTGGTCATTTTCTCCTATACAACTCTATGTAATCTTGTGCTCGCAACTCCTCTGACACTATAAATGATGGAGACTTAATTCTTTCTGCAATGTGATGGGTCTGTGGTCTGGTTGTGCTGATATTTTGTTTGAGCCCCTGACCCCCAGGGTCATAGAAATGGGTGTGGTCATTTTCTCCTATATAACTCTATGTAATCTTGTGCTCACAACTCCTCTGACTAAATTCTTATTGCAATATTATGGGTCTCTGGTCTAGTTGTGCACCTGTTTTTATGTTTTAGCCCCTGACCCTTAGGGTCTCAGAAATGGATGTGGTCATTTTTCCTATATAAGTAAATGTAATCTTGTGCTTGCAACTCCTCTGACACTATAAATGATGTAGAATTTATTCTTTTTGCAATGATTGGTCTGTGGCATAGATGTGCACCTGATATTTTGTTTTAGCCTTATACCCCTAGGGTCTTTGAAAATGGGTGCGGTAATTTTTCCTATATAGTTGTGCTCTCTTCTCGTTTAAAGCTATTTATGATGGGGAGTTAATTCTTTATCCAAGTCTTGATGTGTTATTGGTAGTTCATTTGAGCTAGCAGTCCTTGGCCCCTAGGATCTTGGAAAATGGGTGTGACATTCTTTTTAGAAATACTTTATCTCGGATATTATGAATTATATGAGTGCTATTATAGTTGCAGTATAATGGATATGTAGTTTTGTCATGCTACTTATAATTTGTTAGAGCGCCTGCTCCCTATGGTCTTGGTTTAAAAAAAGAAGAAAGGAAATTGATGTTTTAGAAAAAACAACCAGGAGAGCTACAGTCTCGTCAGAGACTTCTGGTTTAAAACGTAAACGGCGTAGATCAGTGCAGGTAAAATCGATAGACAAAACTTTAAATGGATCCATGTAGACGAATCATAAAATGACGATGTATAAGTGACAACAGCGGATTTTATCAATAGAATTATTTGACTGTGAATGTATTGACCTTGTATTTGTGAACGTCAACACTCTTGTAATACAGACGCGAGAATTTATTTTAAATCAAAGCACTATGAAAGTACTGGTCACACTTCACGACGGGAAAGATGGTGACATTGATGACGGCGACGACGCGGACGAATTATCAAATGACAATTTGGATTATTTAACCATCATGATCTGAAAAAATGTTGTATGCAATCGTACACGGAAATCAGAATTTTTTGTACGATTTTGATTTGATGCTTCACGGAGGAGTTCGTGAACGCTACTTCAGAATTCAGAATTCTTTAATGAGATAAATACTCTTTGTAAATATTTCATACGTTGTCTGTTTATTAGTTTGATAAACCGGGGAATATTTTCTATCTTATTCATACATTTAAACTGGATTCCTTTTTGTGAGAGTTTTCTTTTAAACGACCATCTGTCTTTAGCGACCACTTTTGTTCTTTCCCTCGAGTGGACGCTTAATACAGTATTGACTGTATATGTGTAATGTAAATGTACATGCACATACAGTTATGATTTATTGGGATAATCAAGAACATGGTTTAATATTTAGGATAACATAGTAGAGGGAGATATACCCCCACCACCTCAACCACCTGCGCAAAATGCTCAACAGAGGGCAGCACCTCATGTGGACAATCCCCTGATAGATGGCGCTGTAGGGAATGATCCGGTAGAAAACCAGTGGGAGGATCCAGTGGTTGAGGGCCAGCAGGAAGATGTCAATCATGTACCAGATGTACAACTACAAGGTAGAATTTGTTAGTTATGATCCTTTGTGTTGCCAAATGTAATGTTTGATCTTTGATTTGCCACTTTGTCCTTGATTTGACGTTTAGTAGTTATAGATGTACATGTATATTCAAAAGTGTAAAAGGACTAACAGTGACTACAGTACCAGAAAAACAGATGATATTGTGAATATGAATATACTTGTGTTGTAGAGATTCCTGTAGAACCAGAGCCAGTTATGAATCCACCCATAATAGATCCACCCCCACCGGTGGTCGCCCAGCCACATCCTGCAGATGACCAACTCCCCAGGGCTGTACCAGTCAACCCCCCTGTCCCTCAGGCCGCCCCTGAGCCTGCCCCTCATCCTGCACCCCAGCCTGCCCCTCCCCAACCTGTAGCAGGTGGTGTTGGGGCTGAGCATGTGGCCATGTTACAAGGAGGGGGACCTACAGGCTTCAAGGCTTACGTTAGACCACCTATATTTCACTTCAGAGTAAGTATTACTTACATAGTACATCATTCTTTTTGCATTTTCTCTCATTTAGCTTGTTATATTATATTTCCATTTATGGTGACAAATTACAAATATAAATTATAATTGACAGATTCCTTAAACAGTGAAATACATGTATGTTAATGTAAGAAATTTCATGGAGGAATCATATACATGTACATAAAACATTTGCTGCATGTTTTGTCCACCATGACCTTCATTGGCAGACTTGTATTATTGAGAATATGTGTCAATACATGCATGTATATGTGTTACATGTATATAAAATTGAGTATATTATTTTAATTTTCAGATTGGAGTACTTGTGCTGTTTGTTTGTTTTACATTGTTCCTTACTAGTCTCATTTCACTGATATTGCCAGGTAAGTTTGTGTACAGTGATACAATTTTCTAACTTTTTATTTTATGATATACACATGATACATGTACCACCATTCAATTTTTTGTGTGTGTCATCCCTATCGTACACTTTTTCAAACTTATTCATTTGCCACAAATTCCACATTGCTAAGTACCTGTTCAGCTTGATAAATTCTTATCCCCCAAATTTTACTCAAACGGTATTCTTAACTGCAATACTGTAAACATTGAAATTTTCTGTAACCATGGAAATTTTCTGTAACCATGGAAATTTTCTGTAACCATGGAAATTTTCTGTAACCATGGAGATTTTCTGTAACCATGGAGATTTTCAAATTGTGGTAATTTTCTTGTATTTAACGAATCAAGGGACTTCCCCAACATGAACATAATTCTCCTGCAATTTTATAGTGGCAGAGATATTTATAACTTGAATATTTCCCCCAAGCGTAATTTTCTGTGTTGCAACAGTTATAATTTCTCCCAGCAAAAATAACCATGTTTACAGTATTGTAGAAAAATACCGTTCCAAAAGTCTCATTGAACCTAACCTTTATACATACATGTACATGTATTTATGTATTTGCAGTATTTGTTGGTCGTAAGTTGATGTCATTATGGATGGGTGAGACTCGTATCCATGAGTTATATACTGCAGCCTGTGGATTGTACACATGTTGGTTAAGTCTGAGAATTGGTACCGTAATGTATAACTGGATACCACAGGGCACGGGGGTTATACTAAATAAAGTCAAGGAGTGGGCTTTGTTGGTAAGTTATGCACTGTTTATTTTGTAAGGAACTTGTATAGTATAGTAAAATACATACATGAACTTTGTTTATAAAGGTGCAAAAATATCTTTACATGTATCTTCATGCATTTTGGAAGAAATTTCTAATTTTTGTACTTCTTAGATACTTGTTTATGGTGGGTAGTGTTGTATACATGCAAGGCGTCCTCCTTTGTTTAAAATTTAGAGCAAATCATGTGCTAAAAGCTTTAGATTTACAACATCGAAGTCTTATTCATGAATTTACATCTAAGTCTCAACAATCTCTTACAGGCATTAAAATGTATCCTAGTGGCTACACTACTGATTGGAGTGGTGCCTTTGTTGTTAGGATTACTGTTTGAGTTGGTGGTGGTGGCACCACTTAGGGTACCGCTCGATCAAACACCCATATTTTTCCCTTGGCAGGTAAGCTTAGAATGTGTTCACCAAATTTAGATATAATTTTGATACTTAAGCTACTAAATGTGATGTGACCTTGGATAGATTTCAAGGTCAAATATAAACTTAAAGGTCTTTCTTCAATTGAATCACCAGGATATGGTACTTAGCATTCCTGTTGAAGTATGATGTTGCTATGTATTTAATGTATATGAGGGTAACTGATATGCTGTATAGTTGCATTTGAGAAAATATTTTGAAGTCATCATAAACTTGCTGACAAATGAAATTAATTTAAGTTTTCTATTGATTTACAAAAAAAATGACATTGAAGGAAATGTCTTCTAATAATAGATTTCCCCCCTAAGAGTTCTTTATTAATTAACAAATAAAATTGCAAGTAAAGCTCTGTATCTGTAAGAATGAACACTATGTTTTGTATTACCAGGATTGGGCGCTGGGAGTCCTGCATGCTAAAATAGTAACAGCTGTCACTATGATGGGTCCACAGTGGTGGCTGAAAAGGGTCATTGAACAGGTTTGTGTATTTTTGCCCAATTTCAGTTTTGTCAGTCAATCATTCATGCTTATTGACAGAATCAGTAGGCATGATATGCCGGTTGTCCATGTAATATGTAGTAAGCACATACATGTCTGATCTTCAAATTGTGTAAATTTTTGAATGGCAGTAGTAACATTTCAGAAGATCATTTATATGCATGAGCAAGATTGAAATAAAGTCTATATGTACATGACTGAATAACGTACATGTAATTTGAATATACATGTATGTGTAGATTTGAAATTTGCCTGCAAGGACAATATAAAGAGTCACATTGTCCAATGTATGTTTCTCATCCATGATTGTATGTTTTACTTTTGTGCAATGTCTGTTTCTCCATCCATAATTGTATGTTTGACTTTTGCAGGTTTACAATGACGGGATCCGTAACATGAATTTACGCTTTATTATAACAAAATTATGTGCGCCTGTGATCGGAGTATTAGGAATGTCTCTATCCTTACCCTATGTAGCTTCTAAATCCATTGTTCCTTTCTTAGGTAAGTACAGTATAAAACAGAGAGGTTGAGCAGGTTACATGTATATATGTATACTTTCATTGTGTAAGAACGTCTTTTACAGTATGTTTCATATCAAATTTTACTTGTACATGTAAATCACATTTCATTCAATTCTTCAAGTTTGTAATTTCTGAAATTACATGGATAACCATTTAAGGAAAGCTTTTTTTGGGGTGGGTGGGGGGAGGGGGGTGTTAAGGCTTGATAGCTTGGTGATAATTTGATGAATTTAGTCAACTTGGAATTCTAGACAAAAAAAAATATGAATAGTTGTTATTCCTTGAATATAATACTTGTAATTTGAATTGAGTTCAAACACTTTATTACATGTACTGTTAACCATCTTTTATTTGCCAGCGTTTTATTTTTAGGATAATTGCAAGGTCTTTAATTCGCGAATATAAAATGCTGGGAATATGTCCTGACACATGTGTAGTAAGGTACGAACATACGATGTCGCGAAAGTAAAACGCCACGAACCAGTCTCCTCACTCGTGTTTGCGAACTTTTAAAGACGCCGCAAATAAAAAGCGTTTAACAGTACTCCATTGTAATTTCTGTCATAACATGTACTGTACATGTATGTATATTAGATTCATACAAAACAAGATAGTATTGTTGAACCGAATGCAATGTGCTTATATGTGCAGATTGCAAGTAACATAGTAATATTTATAAATTCCTTATGTATACTGTAGAGTATAGCAGAATTTGTTGAATTTTTCAGGTTTTTCTTTTGAGGTAGAGAACTTAGTGCTCAGAAGGATCTACCCGTTCCTGTTAGCCTGTATTATATTTGTTCTGTTTATAATGCTACAAGCTCGACAGTTTAAACGATTATACGAGCATATAAAAAATGATAAGTAAGTATATTTTACATGTATATAAAATTAGTTATCCTCCATTTTAATCTTGCACTATGTGCATATAATTAGGGAATAATGTCGTAAACTGAGTTTTTCTGGCCACGCGTTAGCGGAGCCAGAAAAACAGATGTTTGCACTAGCGTTGTAATGATTATCGGCGACATCATCACTAATACCCTTCGATTTTGATAAATCGATTACATTTTCAAGAATCGATTATAATCAGAAATATACAACGTAGAAAAGAATGACATAGTTCTTGGTCAAATACGCGTGCGACAAGTACAAATAAAACGAAAGTAGATCGACGATCGTTTCCACGAGTTAAAGTTACGGTCGTAGCGTAAATAATTCGAAAAGAAGACACTTTCTAAGGCATACAATGGGTGGAATTAGGATTCTCATTGAATTTAATAGTAACGACAAGTCTCTAATAGAAAACTTCAACGTCAGATGCGATACGTCAATATCTACTCGTGAAGAAAAAACCCAAACTTTTTACGCTTATTTGTTTATTTTCATCATTCTGTGGTTGGAGTTCTTTCTAGACGTTTTGCTATGTATATATTAGCATAAGATTTAGTGAAGTTTTATCATTACTTGTCATATTCTTTTCTGTAAAAGCAAGTAAAATTTATTTCCGATTAAATCGAAATAATTGATTCAAATCCTCTCCGATTATAAACCGATAATCGATTATGAAATTTGTCCGATTATACAACATTAGTTTGCACCGTAAAATCAGCATTTACCATCCGCAAACATAGCAAAGTCAAAGCCCAGTATGTTCTTGTTTTATAGCCGTAACTAAGGAGCAAACAACCAATGAAAATCGACGTTATAGCAACGTTGCATTAGAATGTGATCATATTTGACTGACTTTATTTGCAATTTAATAGTAGGAAAACTCAAGCTAAATGCGCTCATATCAGTTCAAAATCTGCTAGAGAGAAAATTGATCCAATAGATTTTGTAACTTAATACAATTACATACATGTATATGTAAACTGTATACGCTATAAATATACATTTTAATTAATTTATATGTAATTTTTTACTCTTTCTTTTTCACAGATATTTAGTAGGACAAAGGCTTGTGAATTACGAAGCCAGACAACAACAATCTAGTCCCCAAGTAAAGCCAGACTCTGCCCTCAATACTTGACCAATCATAATTCAGCATTAAACCATGTGACTTTCACATTTCATATTGAAATCATTTGTCAAATTATCTGTTTTGTACATGATTAACCATTCATCATCGTCATCATCATCATCATCAAACTTGTCATCTATTGTTGTAGGATTGACATCTCGTGTCAGATTTGTTAGCTTTGCTTATTTAATGATTATTTACATGGACTTTATATGAATAGATAATTATGGCTTTTATAAAGATAAGTGCTGTGTTGTAGAGTAGTTATATTTATTAGTATTTCTTGGAATTTATTCTTTCCCCAGTCGCTGCCGTTCAAAGTACATCCCTCAAATTACCTAGGGCCAGTTCAATACATGTATATTTTTGCAGTGAAAATGTATTACTATCTTTTCTATGAAAAGAGTTGCTCTGCATTATAAAGAATATTTTCTTGTAAATGTAATGCGTAAACATCTTTTGAAGAGTTTTCATTTATTGTGAATGTCATGCCACAGCTAAATTTCAGTTGAGCCAGTTATAATTATCTGTGTCAGATGTGAACCGATGGTTCATATTTCTCCAGGAATTATTGTACTTTTGGCATCTCCATGTTTGATTTTCCCACCTTTAATTTACACCTATAAGATTAGCAATTTTGCTTTACACTCTAGAATTTGTTATGAATTTCTATCTTTGAATATTTCTCACGTAGAATAGTTATTTATTGCAGTTGCTTTGAATTACATCTAAACTAATTACACATTCCTATGTAGTTGCGTAAATTTTAATTTCTTGTCTCTTTCAAATTAAACCTCAGTTCCGAAAGGGTAGGAAAATATAAAATGTTGATCTTAATCTATTATTTGGAAAGTATGATACATGTATTTTGATGAGATTTATAGAAACTTTGTTTTAAAGGAAATGCTATTTTATAACATCATATCCCTGTGACTGTAAAACAGCTTACATGTACATGATGTAAGAGTTCTGAAAAGAAACATATTTTCTAAAAGCATAATAGGGGAGGGCTTGTTAAAGTGTACAGGTATCTAGATTGTTTTGTTAGCTGGCTAATTCTTTTTAAAAGTCGCAATTTTAATGAAGATAGTCAAAGACCCATTTATATGACAGAATGGATTCTATTTACCGTCTGGTCGGCATGAGTTCTTTGTTTTTTTTTCAAAAGAATGTCTCTATATACATGTACGTGTATGTATATAAGAGTGACATATGTCATATATCTTTATTTTACTTCATTCAGACTTTTAAATTCATTTTCAATTAGTTAATACTTTTTCATAGAGACTAAAGAATTCAAATTTCATTGATTTTCCTCACAGCTCTGAAGAAGGCAAGATAGACGTAGCAATGAAATTTTCAATCTCCCATCAAATATTCAAGTAATATTACACACACACATTAAGATTTTTATTATTAATAGATTTTGTACTTTTTATTTGATCTGATAGAAATAGAGGACTATGTTCAATTATTTTTAGAGGAAGTTCACATATTGTTAAGCTTTAATTTCTTTTTTTATAAAACGACCATTTAGGTTAGATGTTCCTACATGTATGTTACTACTGTATGTGGGCATTTGTTAAATGCAGGTACAGTTTCTGATTCATGTTTTTCTCATGACTTAATTTTGTATAAATGATAACATTATTAATATTTTCTTAGAAATGTTCATCCTTACATTATTTTAATGAAGGTCATGTATACTTTATGTACATTCATGTATAATCTTCTGTTATTTTGCCTCCCTTCGAAGAGGAGGGGACATATTGCTATGCCGCTGTCGTTCGGTCGGTCTGCGGCAACAGTTTCTGCTTGTTATCTAATATTGTATGCAGATACATCAAATGAAAATATAGGTAAAGTTCATATTTGGGTCAGATCGAAAAAATTTTGACTAGAGTTATGCCCCTTGGACTTTGAAAAGTACCAAAATTTAAGGGTTTCTGTTCAATATCTCTGGAATGGATTCACATATTGAAATGAAATTTTGTATACAGATACATCAAATGAAAATTTAGATCTGCGTCCGATCTAAATATTTTTGACAGAGTTATGCCCCTTGGACTTAGAAAAATACATGTATCAAAATTTATTTGTTTCCGTTCATTATCTCTGTAATAGATTTACCTATTGAACTGAGATTTATTTCAAGATACATCACATAAAAATCCAAATCAAGTTCATCTACAGGTCCGATCGAAGAAAAAATAACAGAGTTATGCCCCTTTAACTTAAAAAAGTTCCCCAAAATTAAAGGTTTCCATTCTTTATTTTTTCAATTGATTCACATATTGAAATGGTATACAGATATATTATTAGAAAATCTGGTCAACTTTATATATTTATACACTAGATAGATTCATTAATCCAAATATATAAAAAAAAATTGCTTTCATCATCAAAGAAGGAGTAGGGGGCATTAATGTTTTACAAACATGAATTTTAACTTGATGTTATTTTGACAAAGCAGATTTTCAAATTTTAAAAACTGTCCATCTGGGCAGAACATCATATGCTGCAGACAAATTTTCATCTCAAGTTTTGAAAATCTTCGTGTGAAATTATTATGAATTTTAGAGGCAACAAAATTTCAAGGAAACTTTTGTATGAAGAAACATAAAAGGTGCCATCAAGTTAGATCTTTAAATTTGATATATGACCTTTGACACAATTTTATCCTAATTGCATGTTATGTAACATGAGTGTGTTACAGTCATACTGTTCTTGTTTATTAGCTCACCTGAGCCAAAGGCTCAAGTGAGCTATTGTCATAGTGTTGCGTCTGGCGTCCGTCGTCCGGCGTCCGGCGTCTGTCGTCGTCGTCGTCGTCGTAAACTTTTCACATTTTAAACTTCTTCCCCAGAACGGCTGATGGGATTTTGATGAAACTTGGTAGGTATGAAGTACTCATGGTCCCCTACAAGTGTTGTTGTTTTTCGTCCGGATCTGTCAACAGGTGGCGCCACCACAGCAAAAAGTAGGTCACGGGGGGTACCCTCCTTTGACAAACTTCTTCTTCAGAACCGAAGCATGTATCGACAAACCGAAAGCATCAGGATGATCTAGAGAGATGTCTTAAGAAGTGTTGTTATTTTTGGTTCCACTTCGAAGTCAAATTTTTGACGCGTTTTTGACGTCTTTTCGGACTTAGTCAGAAATGCACATTTTTATGCCCCCGGAATCAAAGATTCGGGGGCATATAGTTTTTGGCCTGTCCGTCTGTTTGTCTGTTTATCTGTTTGTCTGTTTGTCTGTTTGTCTGTTTGTCTGTTTGTCCGAAAAACTTTAACATTGGACATAACTTTTGAATGGGAAGTGATAGGGCTTTCATATTTCACATGTGTATTCCTTGTGACAAGACCTTTCCATTGATACCAAAATTTTTGACCTCGTGACCTTGACCTTGACCTTTGACCTACTTTTCAAAAACTTTAACATTGGGCATAACTTTTGAATGGGGAGTGATAGGGCTTTCATATTTCACATGTGTACTCCTTGTGACAAGACCTTTCCATTGATACCAAAATTTTTGACCTCGTGACCTTGACCTTTGACCTTTGACCTACTTTTCAAAAACTTTAACATTGGGCATAACTTTTGAATGGGAAGTGATAGGGCTTTCATATTTCACATGTGCATTCCTTGTGACAAGACCTTTCCATTAATACCAAAATTTTTGACCTCGTGACCTTGACCTTGACCTTTGACCTACTTTTCAAAAACTTTAACATTGGGCATAACTTTTGAATGGGAAGTGATAGGGCTTTCATATTTCACATGTGTATTCCTTGTGACAAGACCTTTCCATTGATACCAAAATTTTTGACCTCGTGACCTTGACCTTGACCTTTGACCTACTTTTCAAAAACTTTAACATTGGGCATAACTTTTGAATGGGAAGTGATAGGGCTTTCATATTTCACATGTGTATTCCTTGTGACAAGACCTTTCCATTGATACCAAAATTTTTGGCCTCGTGACCTTGACCTTGACCTTTGACCTACTTTTCAAAAACTTTAACATTGGGCATAACTTTTGAATGGGAAGTGATAGGGCTTTCATATTTCACATGTGTATTCCTTGTGACAAGACCTTTCCATTGATACCAAAATTTTTGACCTCGTGACCTTGACCTTGACCTTTGACCTACTTTTCAAAAACTATAACATTGGGCATAACTTTTGAATGGGAAGTGATAGGGCTTTCATATTTCACATGTGTATTCCTTATGACAAGACCTTTCCATTGATACCAAAATTTTTGGCCTCGTGACCTTGACCTTGACCTTTGACCTACTTTTCAAAAACTTTAACATTGGACATAACTTTTGAATGGGAAGTGATAGGGCTTTCATATTTCACATGTGTATTCCTTGTGACAAGACCTTTCCATTGATACCAAAATTTTTGACCTCATGACCTTGACCTTGACCTTTGACCTACTTTTCAAAAACTTTAACATTTGGCATAACTTTTGAATGGTAATTAAGTGATAGGGCTTTCATATTTCATATGTGTATTCCTCGTGACAAGACCTTTCCATTGATACCAAAATTTTTGACCTCGTGACCTTGACCTTTGACCTTTTAACCCAGTGACCTCACATACGTGTACTTAACAGAAAATAGTGTTCATACTAACAAAGATGCCACCGGGGGCATTCGTGTTTCACAAACACAGGCTTTATTGCACTATTTCTTTAAATAACTCAATAAGTGTATGATTTTACACACTCATTTACTACATATTTATCATATTTAACTTACTTAATGCTTTGATATGCATTTTATGCTTAAATTTTATTTTTTTGATTTTTTATGAATTTTTGTCTTATGTAAAAAGGAAGGGGGGGGGGGGGTGATTTTCATACATTTTCTGCTTCTTTTCTATAACCACTCTTCAGATTGTCATGACATTTTGTAGATATGAGGTACTCATGCATGGTACCCTACAAGTGAAAGAATTTTGTCAAGATATCCACTTTTAGATTTTTAAGGAATATTTTTGGCCTAGGTCATCTTTGGCACGTATAAAAACGAAAGAAAAAATCAAATTCAAGGAATTGTGGTCCCCCGCTTTTGGGTGTTTGTCTTTAAAGAAATGCTTACAGACATCCCCCCATTCTTAAGTTTTAATAATATATCTCATATATTATCAACATTCTAAATATGAAAGATTAACTCCAAGAAAAGGTCAAAAGGTCCAAACTTGTGTTTTGTTTCCAAGGGACAGGGCTTATGAAAAGGTATGCACATGTGAAATATTTAAGACCTATGATTTAAATTACCATCAAAAACTTATGGTCGAGGTTGAAGTTTTTAAATGTGGTCAACCTCCATGGACAAGGTCACAAGGTCAGAATGTTATTACCAACAGAAAGGTCTCATCACAAGGAATACACATGTGAAATGTGAAAGCCCTATCATTTTCCATTAAAAAATATGGACAAGGTTATAGTTTTTTGTAAAGTAGGTCGAACTCAAAGGTCAAGGTCAAAAATTTTGGTATCCATGCAAAGGTCTTGTCACAAGGAATACACATGTGAAATATCAAAGCCCTATCACTTTCCATTCAAAAGTTATGGTCAAGGTTAAAGTTTTTAATAAGTAGGTCGAACTCAAAGGTCAAGGTCACAAGGTCAAAAATTTTGGTATCCATGGAGAGGTCTTGTCACAAGGAATACACATATGAAATATCAAAGCCCTATCACTTACCATTCAAAAGTAATGGTCAATGTTAAAGTTTTTAATAAGTAGGTCAAAGTCCAAGGTCAAGGTCACAAGGTCAAAAATTTTGGTATCCATGGAAAGGTCTTGTCACAAGGAATACACATGAGAAATATCAAAGCCCTATCACTTTCCATTCAAAAGTTATGGTCAAGGTTAAAGTTTTTAATAAGTAGGTCCAAGGTCAAGGTCACAAGGTCAAAAATTTTGGTATCCATGGAAAGGTCTTGTCACAAGGAATACACATGTGAAATATCAAAGCCCTATCACTTTCCATTCAAAAGTTATGGTCGTGGTTAAAGTTTTTAATAAGTAGGTCAAAGTCCAAGGTCAAGGTCACAAGGTCAAAAATTTTGGTATCCATGGAAAGGTCTTGTCACAAGGAATACACATGTGAAATATCAAAGCCCTATCACTTTCCATTCAAAAGTTATGGTCAAGGTTAAAGTTTTTAATAAGTAGGTCAAAGTCCAAGGTCAAGGTCACAAGGTCAAAAATTTTGGTATCCATGGAAAGGTCTTGTCACAAGGAATACACATGTGAAATATCAAAGCCCTATCACTTACCATTCAAAAGTTATGCACAAGGTTAAAGTTTTTGTGACTGATGGACAGACGGAAGGACAGACAGACGGACGGACGAACCGGTTTTAATGTCCCTGCGCTTTCGCGAAAGCGGGGGACAAAAAGGGGGTCATGCATACCTTTTCTGCAAAATTCACTTGTTTAATGACCCCTCCTTCCGAATTGAAAATTTGCTAATTTTTATATATTTTCAAATCGATCTATTGATTACATATAAGGCAAAATCATGTTCAAAACTCAATTTCTACAGACAGCAGGGAATCATACATTGATTTTATGTGCTATTTTTAAATTTTCAATAGTTATGTCCAATGAGGTGACACCTTTTATTCAGCCCGGTTCACAGTCAAAAGGGAAGGGATTCCCTGCTAAAATGATTAACTGTAGTTACACCTTCGACGTATATCAAGAGGGATCGCCGACTCTAAAAATAGCACAATATGTTCACGTGTCCGCAGCGCCCCCACCGGGAGGCATAGAAAGTACTTTCACTTTCAATATACGTACCGAAACAACGAAGCGCCGTGAAGGTAAGTCAGCGATTTTTCACATAAATTAGATTAGTAACACCGGTTATGTTAAAACAAATACATGATGGTATAGTTCTTGAAGTAATCAATTCCTAGGTTTAAATTATTTTGATGTATAAACATGTTTTCGAGTTGGATCTAGGCCTATGGCTATGTATTCATATACGTAGTGTGACATGTTACTTGCTGCATGCTGATTTGGTTAAATATCCCATAGAAATTCAATATTAGGACTATAAGTAATATTTCGCTCTGAGCGACTATTGCATACAAATGAAGTAGTTCGCAGGAGACGGACTAGGGGAATCGAACCCCGGCCGTCCGGTTGGTAGTCAGACTCGTTGACGAGTGAGCTAAAGGGACATCCCAATAGCTCAGTCTTAGAACTTGTACTGAACTATTGGTACCTGCTACTACCGGAACCACTACATCCTTCCCCCTTTTCCGTTGAGGGCCGTGGATGTACCCCGCTGTGTGGCCACTCTCCAACCCCTGGCAGGGTTCTGCGACCTCTCCTGCAGATCGAGCTGGCCCACACACACCAATTGTTCACCTCGTCGCCAATGAAGTAGTTCGCAGGAGACGGACTCGGGGAATCGAATCCCGGCCGTTCGGTTGATAGTCAGACTCGTTGCCGAGTGAGCTAAAGGGACATTCCAATAGCTCAGTCTTAGAACTTGTACTGAACTATTGGTACCTGCTACTACCGGAACCACTACACAAAGATATCTCTGCAAATGCGGGGGGGGGGGGGGGGGGATATGAGTTGTTTGCATTAATAGTCAGAAAATTTGATTTGGAGGGGGTTGCAAGGGAAAAAGTTATTGCAGTGGTAAGTCAAGTCTTAAAGATTCAAGTGTATGAAAATATTCCATTTTAATTCATCTTCAAAAAAAAAAATATTGTAAAAGTCCTAGTGAGTGTCTTTGGAAATAAGCTTTGTAAAAGCTTAAATGGGCTATCCTTGGATATAAATCAAAGTTATTTGGTGAAATAGTTCAAATTTTATTATTGAATATAGATTTATTGTCTCTATAAGAACAGAGAGATCTGAACTAAAATTTACATTTCTAATGTCACTTATTATTTTATACTTACTTGGTTTTGTGTATTCCTTGTGACAATACCTTTCCATTGATACCAAAATTTTGACCTCGTGACCATAACCTTGACCTTTGACGTACTTTTCAAAAACTTTAAACATTGCGCATAACTTTTGATTGGTTAGTGATAGGGCTTTCATATTTTACATGTGTATTCCTTGTGACAAGATATTTCCATAGATACCAATATTACGCTGACCCTGACCTCTCACATACTTAACAGAAAATGGCGTTTATACTAACAAAGATGCCGCCGGGGGCATTCTCGTTTCACAAACACAGCCTGTCAGGCTTTATAATTTCTGGCATGCTAGCTATCAATAATGAAAGGTATGGTCGTTCAGTTTTAAATAAACTTAATTTATGAAATCATTTCATTGTTTTATTCTTTTTCTGCTGCGCATTAAAGTGGGATTTTACAATATGATTTTATTTTTGATGTTGCATAATTGAACTATACTAGTTGGGCATATGACTTAAAAAAAGTTATTGTTTTGAAATGTGACTATTTTTTCTTGTTTGTACTTTTAAAGGTTGTCTGAAAAAAAAAACTTCTCTGCATCCGGCAAAAATGTTTTTACCCGTACCTCAGATTTCCTTAATTTCTCCACGGAGAATTCATAGAAAAAATATGGAAATACGGAATGCGGAGTATTGGGACAAATTTCCGTGGAGAAAATGTGGAGAAAAAAAATAAGGAAAAAGGAATTTAGGGAGCATGGATCTAAATTTCCGCAAAATCTCCATATTAAACAAAAATGCGGAGAATATAGGGAAGAAATTCAGTATGGAAAAAATGCGGAGAAATTATGGACAAAATTATAGAATGCGGAGGAAAATACGGAGAAAATGCGGAATTAAGAAATGCGGAATAAATATGGAAAAAATGTGGAATAAATATGGAAAAAATGCGGAAATTTAGAAATATGGAGAAAATGCGGAGAAATGCGCGACCGGCTAAAGTTTGACCTTGACAGAACTGACGGTCAAGGTTGAATTCCCCATAGACAGAACAACAGAAATTTTTAAAGGTCTCGTCACATGAATCACACTGCCCAGTGTTGTTGCTGTATCATAAATACTTGAAGATACATGTACTGGTATGACTGAAATTAAGAAATTGGTTAACAACAAACAGATCAATCTTAGTTTTCATTTACGGAACTTTCATGAGAGCACTATTAATGGTCCAATTATCACAAAAATTGCTGCAACATAACCATGACAACTGCAAGTGTTCCCGGATCACTTGTTGGCAGATTGAACACTTGTCTCAGTCTTTGATAGTACGATTCAACATATGTACAGATGGATGAAGCACCAAGTGTCATCCTGAAGTCATTTTACTTTGTAGGCAACTTGAAAATAATCTCCAACCTTTGAAGGACATAACCTTGTCACTTGCCGTAGCTTTATAGCGAATCCAGAAAAAGTGTGAACAAAAAAATTCCAAGTTCTTCGCTAATTATAAATTGATCAACTTCCTTGCTCAAGTTCCTGTGAAATTACATCAATTTGCTCAGAATTTACCGTTAGCTACGTCACACCATCTGCTATCCCTAGCTTGGTCTTTTCTGATTGGTTGAGTAAACACAGCTATTGACATTATGACTTGACCTCGGGTATGCCATACGTCAATACCTATGTTTACTCAGCCAATCAGAAAAGACTGGGCTAGGGATAGCAGGTGGTGTGACGTAGCTTACGGTAAATCCTGAGCAAATTGATGTAATTTCCCAGGAACTTGAGCGAGGAAGTTGATCAATTTAGCAAGGAACTTGGAATTTTTTCGTTCATACTTTTTCTGGTTTCACTATAATAGCATAATGTGTCACCTACAAGATGGATCACACTTGACAGATGGACAGACAAATGCTGTTTAAAGTGATTTTCATTTGACACCTTTCGCACTAAGTGCATGTGACATAAACACTGCTAAATAAGGACATTGATGACAATATTTATTGTCCAAGTTCAAGCCATGATTTAGATTATCAAAGTGTCTTTTTAGCACTTGGCTTCAGGACTTCCCCAAGCTTCTGATTAATTGATGGCCTCCTAATATGCTCCCATCTCTCTTCGATAAGTTCTGAAATATAATAAATTGATTCTGATGTAGAGTGACAACTGAAACTGGTGCAAGGTACAAGTATTTTTTTATAAGATGTTCCGTATTTTGTATAAAAAGCTCCACAACCTTTATCCATGTCATTGTGTGTATAGATGATTGTCAAGTGTTTAAAAGTAGATCGTTGCCAGGGACAAATGGAATCAACCTCTGTTATTTTAAGCTTAAAGATTTTATACATGAACCTTTCCAGTACATGCATGTTCTTGATTAGGATGCTAAAAGTATGTGTACCCAATTACATACAAAGAAATAACAAGATATGTTTGTGGAACACTGCCCCCTGGTGGCAACAAGGTATATAATGTAAGATCACAAGGTCATTGACCTTGTTGCCAAATGTGAAGTCTCTCACAGTTAAAATGTTGTGGTGAAATGCTAAAGTTAATAACAGACAGACAGGAGAAAAAATACTATATTCCTCAATCTTTCAGTCCAGGGGAAAAAACTGAAGTAAAGGTATGCATCCTTCTAGCACTGACGTATCACATTTATTATGAAAATAATGTAAAGAACAGTCTGGTAATTACCATAG
The DNA here is from genome assembly GCA_028142955.1 of Pinctada fucata. NCBI lineage: Eukaryota > Metazoa > Mollusca > Bivalvia > Pterioida > Pteriidae > Pinctada > Pinctada fucata. The sequence continues at coordinate 55,630,214 of AP027113.1, read as the reverse complement.
AGGACCTCCAGCTTCCCTTCGTCTGCGATGGCAGGTCTTGCATTTTCGCCCTTTGGCCCCTTGCCCCTTAATGACCTCCCTTCCAACTCCGCTTTGTCAAACATCGTCAATAGAAGGGCCTTCGAAGCTTTTGCAAATTCCCCGAATTTGTCCCGGATGCTTCGTAGCTGTTCCTAGAAAAGATAATAATATATTTAACTTTGAACTAATTATAACAATGAGGGATATATACATGTACTTAAAATTTATTCCATGTGATAAGCAAGTAAAACTTACATAATGATAATCCAAGTGCAAGGGATCTAAGGAAATGCACCATAGACTAGAGTTTTTCCCGAAATTTTCAAAATTATGTAAAGCTATTAATAGAAAATTAATTAGGACTACATGAGAAAGTAAAGCATAAAAACAGTTATCATCCTTTGATGTCGCCAAGGACATGTTCAACAAATACATTATGACATATTGTTCTTATTTACCATGGTTCTGCCATTAAAGGCAGTCCTCTTTCCACCATTCTGTGAAGAAGTTTGGACGTCATCAGGAATCTCGATCAGGACTGTAGTTCTTTCCACAATTCTGTGAAGAAGTTTGGACGTCATCAGGAAGCTCAGGACTGTAGTTCTCAGAGTGAAGTTGATCACTTGATTCAGCTGGTACCCTTTTTATCTGCAGATATATTCAGAAGATTAAATAACATATAGCCAGTATAATTGGAAATTTTCTAGATCACGTCATACTTTTTACCCTAAAAAATTGAACAGTTTTGGAGGGAAAATGTAGCAATGCTTCTTGTCATGTGTTTATTTTATCACTTTTATATGTAGTCTGCAAGTCAGACTAGTAATAAGGTAATGATAATTCTGAAAATATCCTAAAAATATTCAGATCCCCTAAATATTTGAGATTTAGCCCAGATAACCTCTTTCCGTAACTCTTTTTCAGTAGAACACGTATTAATCACAAAGAAGTAAAACATAAATCAAATAACAGCCTACCTTCAATCATGCTTATTGATGCTGCAATGGCATTATCTCCAAATTTCTTAGCTATGCACTGTCTTCAACTTCCAACAGAGTCATCAGTTTGGAACACTGATAAATCGATGAAAACAAACACATTTTCCCACGGTCCACGTCCATCCACTGACGTGCTCAGTACAAAGGAAACTAGGCTTCATTGTTTCAATTAACGTGTCTATAATGTACCGGTACCAAAGTAAAGGAAACCCTATGATAGTCATCAAAATTCTTGAAGATTCGATTCTGGCATTCGACTTTTCCGCCTCGCCCGAACCTTTTAAAAATCCGATGTTTTGATTGGCTATTTCTTATCACAGTCGTTTCGTACACAATCATTTCAAACTAAAACGCCTCGATCTGCATAAATATACATTGATTATTTTCAATGCGTCTGTTTTACTTAATAATCTTAGTTCTTATATCCATTACTGACACAATGTTTAATTTGTTTTTTTTTTCAAACTGATTTATAAAAAAAAAATAATCATCGATCCATTGACCATATTTTTTTTTTTTTGCTAATCTGGGAAAAAAATAGAATTATCTTGAAAGATTTTTTTTTATTTTCCGACCCTAGGAAATTATAAAATAACAAAAAAAAGAAGATATATATATATATATAAAGGAAAGAAAATAAAAATAAAAAACGATGTCAAATAATCGTATTCTAGAAATCATGTTATAAACACCTAAAGACCGATCGCCAAGTTTTCTGAAATTAGGCGAGATTAACTATGTATTGTATATGGAAAACGAAAGTAAAACATCGGCCGTGGTGGAGATGGATACTCGTGTGTTCTGACAATCCTAGCCGAAATTTAAAGTTTTAAGACGGTTATTTAAAGTAATTACTTATAGAGGTAACATTTTAAGTAAAAGAATTCTTGATCCATAGCCAATCTTTCTTAGTAATTAGTAATATATCTAAGTAAAGTTGTTTTTTTTTTTTTGAGAGTACATTTTTTGGAGAGAATATTCTGTGAAATATAATTGGGAGCGAAATTTAATTTGAGAAGAAAAGATAATTAATTTTTCCTATTTCCTGACAGATTGGCAAACAAAGAATTCGTAAATTTTATGAAAAATTCATTTAAGTTAAGTTAAAAGTTTAAAAAAAGGGGGGGGGGGGGGGGGGCAGACAGGGGGTACCCCTCTCCCACTCTTTTCCTCCCACCCCTTACCAGCCTCCCCCTTCCCCTCTTCCCTTTCCTTATCCCTGCCTCTCCCCCTTCCCTTTCCTCCAACCTCTTCCTCCCCTGCCTTTCATCCTGTCCTCTCCCTCAAAACTTGAAAAAGGGTTGTATTATAAAGCTTCATTCATTTGGTCATGCATTTAATGTCACTTAAAAGTATACGTACTTTCTATTTTGCTAAATAATGAGACTATCTATAGCATGTTCTTTGTATTACATGTACAAATATATAAGTCTTCATGTGTCAGTCATATTTTTGCTTGAAAATTGGCTAAGTCAAAATTCCATACAGTCACAAAAATATGTACGCTCTGTTCATTGAAAATTTCCTAAGTCCAGAAAGTACTACGTGCTTTTGCAGAGATTAATTCAGAATATACGTATGAAATGTCAAGTTAGATTTTTACATATACTGGAAAATTTGAAGATTTCCGTGCGTAAAAAGACAATAACTTTGAAAAAATTACGTGTATGCTTGTTTTCCATATGGAATTTTAGATTTACGTATGGAATTTATTAGTACGTATGGATTCCTGTTGCATTACGTGTAGATTACGTCTGGAAATTTCGTACCGGAGTCAGAATTGTAATTAAGTTTATTTACTTTTATATATTCATTCATTGGCAATTTCAAAGGCAACTAGCATTTAATGTGGTTTAATTTTACTTATAATTATAGCCAAACCATTTTTTATGATATATATTTTTTAAGAAAAAATTATGCTGATAAACTGAATAATAATATATTTTTTACATACCTTGAAGCTGTATGATTCACTAACTATAGATGAAATTTAGATCTTAAGTCTATCATGTCTATTATAAGCTTTATGGTTTAAAAAGTAGCTGGCAGCTGAGTACACATCCCATACATGTAATCCTATGATTCAACAGAACAAGACTAAATTTTTCACAGCACTTTAGTATCATAATTGAGTCAAAAAAACTTTGGAACAGGCTTGCACACTAGATAGTACTATATGAATCCCTTTGAATTGCTCTATGCACTGTCTATTGACTGTGACCTTTAAGCTAAAAATAAAATTTTCCAGACTTTGTTGCCACCTGGGGCATAGTGTTTCACAAACACATCTTATTTTATGCATTTTCATTCCATTAAAGGTCATGTGTGTATCAATTACTGGTTAAAATAATTGTAGTTGTGCTTAACTTAGCTTTTTGTGTCACCTGTGAAGCAAAGCGACACTTAGGAATCACTTTGTCCGTCGTCTGTATGTCTGTCTGTCCAATCATCTGTGATACATTACTATGGAAGACCCCAGGCATCTCAACTGTTTTTAGAACACCTCATTTTATAAGTGAAAAAAATTCTTTAATGAAGAAAATTCTAAGTCCAGAGCTCCAAATTTTCTCCGTATGAAATAATTTAATGCTAAGTCCAGAGATCCGCATTTTTTCTGCATCAAGAATTGACTAAGTCTTTTTCTCCATATAATTTCCATATCGAAATTTTACTAAGTCCCAAACTTTGTACACTTTCCGTATCAGAAATAAACAAAGTCCAAAATTCCGCATTTTCTCCGCATTTCTGAATTTTGCACTCCGTATATTTTCCGTATTTCCGTTAACTGAAATTTACCTCCGCAGTTTCTCCATGAATTTTCCATGGAAATTTTATGGAAAAATATGGAAATACGGAAATCTGAGGTACGGGTAGAAAGGTTGTGGGCTAAAATCCCGGTACTGGCACTATCAGTATTCAATAGCAGTATGTCAATTAGAGCATGCATGGGTATCAGGTGAGCGTTGTGCCCCCTGGGGCTCTTGTTTTGTAATGTAAAGATTATGATTTGTGATATTTTTCATTGAATATGCCAAGTAAATGTTAAACCTTAAAGTTGACTAGTTTTGATATCTATTTCATCTCTTGTCCACCCTTACGAAAAAAATCTATACAAAACTATATGTCTCCTATATGTAAACTATATTTCTCCTATAGGTTTCCAGCTTTTGTGTCTAGGTTGGTTATAGGTATAGGTAACATATAGGTAAAATTGAATTTAACCTATAGGTGATATATATGTTAAAAATAGGGGAAATGCATACAGCATACCATGTCTGCTGGAGCTATAGGGAGGTTATAGTGCAACTATATGAATACTGAACTTAGTCTAATTTAGCTTCTCTTTAGACTTAGAAAATTGTACTGCTCTGCATCTTTGAGGGAAAATTTCTAAGTCCAGAACCATGACAATTTCTTTAAAAATTGTGTTTAAACTTATATGACATGAAATACAAGGCAATATGGGTATCAAAATGTGTATTTTTCCGAGATCTGTTAGAAAAGAAAAGCAATCTGGAATTTAACAGTATTTCACATTTTACTGTTTTCACATTGTACCTTAATTATCAGTTAATCTGTTTGTAATTGGTTTTAGTTTGGGGGTGGGGTGGGGTGGCGGTTGTTTACAGCCATGGAAGTGGGTCCAGCCTAATAAAAAGAATATGACAAATCAGAAAAGCAAAGAATGTTTATTAATCCAAGTCCCTCCCCCCTTTTCCTGCTCTGAATATATGAAAAGAAAAAGGCTCATAGACCATGAAATACAAAATAATAAAATCCATCCTTGCCAGGATTCGAACCCTGGACCCTTTAATCAGAAGTCCGACGCTCACCCAACTGAGCCACGACACTCACGTATATCCGATATAGTACAACTTAAGAAGGATCTTAGTTTGAAATGTTTGTGTACGACACGTCCATGATTAGAAGACAGCCAATCAAAACGACGGATTTTAAAAGGTCCGGGCGGAAAAGTTGGAAGTTTGGATCGTAATTTCGTCTGCATTTATGTGATACACTAAAGAAAAGTGAATAAATCAAAGTAAACGACCATGAAGCCAAGTGAAAATTCCCACGGTCTACTGAGCACGTCGGTATACTAAGCACCTCAGTCGATGGGATATTTACATCAAATCTCTGTTTACTTTCTGTGAAAAGATGCAGTAGAACTAGAAGAGCTGAGAAATTTTGATGTTAAACCGACAAGAAGGTAAGCTATGTTTTCCTTGTGTATTAGAAATAATTGATTCGCTAGTTGTAAATTAACAGCTGAACAGAGGGAATCGGAGCTAAATCTTAACAAAAGGGCGGAGAAAATACACTTTTATGTCTTATCTCTACTGCATCATGGGACTGAAAAATTCTACAGTGGAAACATCCAATGTCATGACTTTAAATCCAGGGAAGGGCCAGGAAGTGAGAGGAATGGAGGGATCATAGAAGAGGACAGAATGGGGAAGGAATGGGGGTTGGAGGAAGAAGGGAATAGTGCAGCTAGGGCAAATGTGCACCTACATGTATATGAAGAGTGTCACTGTGTGTCACTGTTTCATGCATTTGCAGTGTGCGTAGATGTATAAAAGAACACAGCATGAATGGTATTTCACTGGTTTTAAACATCATTTTTAAAACTTTGATGGTTCCGATAATTACCAGTACAGAATCAATAGCTAGCCTCCGATAGTGTCCAAATAATCAATAGTAAAATTTGTCCAATTGTTCATCACTATTTCTCCTGAATCTAGTATCATAAATTTTGCTCGTTTTTTGACTTTCAGACTACGGGGTACTGTACAATTGTACCGGTAGAGGGAGAATTACCAACGTGGCAGAATAGTCATGCAGCTAGATGACAGAGGCCACTGACTGTTAGAAGTAGAAGTAGAGGTAGAACCAGGACAAATTAAGGACAGAAAAATGTGTAGATACTGTACCAAAACGCTTTGACAATTTCCAAACTTCTTTACATGTTGTGAAACATCATAATCATTCTCTGTGTAATTCTCGTGGATATTATAAGATCATCCAGTGTAATACAGAACCGTACAGAAATTCGTACTTCCCAAAGACCATTACTGATTGGAACCTACTTGAAGACACAATCATGCTTGTGAAAAGTTCAGGGGCCTTTCGATCGGCCATCCAGCAGCGAAACTAACATCACTTGTGCTCTTTCCTCCATCGCATATGCTGTAAAAGGCCAGGCGACATAACTATCCAAATCCAGACCAGAAAAACTATGAATATGTTACATTTTAAAATTGATTTGAACTTCAACTGCTTTGTTGTGTTAATGTGAGATAAAAAGTTAATTCAATTTTATGTCTTGATAGTTATTTTTACCATCAATAATTGGGAATATTTGTCACATGTTGATATGTCTGTACAGCATGTAATGTTCAATACTTGGTAAAGAACCAATTAGAAGGCTTAAAATTCCCATATATTTGCCCTATATGGGAAGTATAGGCGAGCTTCTGAATGGGACCTATGTATCTACCTATCTATGTATAGGTAGAGTATAGGGGGAATACAGGTACCTCTGAAAGTGACCTACATGCATGTATAGTTCAAGTATAGGAGGAGTATAAAGGACATAACGGTGAAAGACATATAGACGAACTATAGGTGATATAGGTAGAAGCTGCCAGCAAGTATAGGTTGAAGCTCATTTGCATCTAATTTGCATTTAAAATCCCTATATGTCACATATATGTAAAGACTATAAGAGAACTATATGTAACCTATAGCAGATCCCTATATGTCACATATAAAATTTTTTCGTAAGGGTATACATACATGTATGAGGGCTGATCCAAAGTTTGTTCACATGTGCCTTCAGTTCTATATTTCAAGGCGAAAGTGAATTATATCTTTAAATCATTATATCAAGAAAGAGAAAGTGTGAGATATTAGATAAATATCATCAGCCATCTTCAGACAAGTTCAAGAAGGAGGTTTTGTAGCAAGGTTATCAAGTTACTATGCATGTTTCTTTTTTTTTACAAAGATTGACTTGGTAATAGAGAATTCCTTCTCAGAAACTGACCTTCACCATGAAGCATTGAGATCAGCATTGTAACCCTTTTCTAATGCTTTGGTCAGTAATGAGCCAGAAAACAGCTGCTCTTAATTATGTTATAGCATTCTTCACTCACAAAAACAGAGGAAAGGATAAAGTAATTTAAAGGCTTAAAAGATTGTCATATCAATGTAAGACATCTTGCAATGTCCTAACTTTAAAAGCCGAATTGTCCATGAACTTTTTGGACAGCCCTCATACAATGTATCAACAAATATGCATATTCTATGCATGAAGCATCCCTGTGAAATTGTACAACAGACACTGCATGTTTATTTACATTGAATATCAATAGGGCTGAGTATCGCTGGTCAAATGTGTATTGCGATATATTGCGATATTTGGAAAAATATTGCGATATATATTGCAATATTTTTATACGGTAACATCAAGAGTCCTTATGGTTTTTTTTCCTACCTCAATTTTGCTTTCAAAATTTTATTTTAAAATCTGAAAATGTCTTCATCATGATATAATTAAAGATGCACACGTGCAGACAAATTAGACCAATCATACGTACATGCATGAATATCCGGTTGAAAAAATAATATCCATCCAGTTATTTTAAGCAATTAATTTGATAATTCTGCCGAGACATCGACGGACACTTGCGGACAGACAGTACAAAAAGTCACTAGGAAACTTAAAATGACACCACTATATTGTACGTTTAAACAATCATAACTTAATATATATGTTACAGGGAATAAGTGTAATCAGGGATTTCATGTAATTCCTGGAAGGTTCAGTGATTACGTGTAATTCCTGGTCATTTTAGGGATTACATGAAATCCCCAAAATTTTAGGGATTGCATGTAATTCCTGAAATATTTGAACATTTTTACACTTATTTCCTGACGGCCAAAATCATATAAAAATGATCAATATTGTGATACCGATAGCTATTTTACATGTTCAAAATATAACATCCTATTACTGAAAGAGAAAAAATGGTTTCATATAGAGTCAGAGATGCTTTTAAGGTTGATTATATGAATTTAAAATTGATAGAAAAATGATATGTTAGAAAAACTCTTGAGCAGAAAATTTAGTTTCACAGATAGATTTTGGCCCACTGATATGTTACATCAATCTCTGTACATGTAATACAAGTACATGTACTCGGTAAAATTGTATGCATTGTATCTTGATAGGACTACTAGTATGTACTCAATACAGCTATTGTACCAAAGTACCAGGGCGATCCGTTCATCATGTTCATTTCGAAATCTTTTCTTTGCATCTATTCAGTTTCAATGAAATTTGATAGTTGTTGAGATTATCGTCAGGATCTTCTTTAACTCATTGTTGCAAATAAAAATCGTAGTAATTAGATATACACGAAGAAAGGGGGATGTCCAACTTGTTTTACCGGGAAATACAAACAATTTACATAGATTTGTTTTATGGACCTTCATACTGGTTTATGCTTGCCGTTGGGCGGGGACATCCACTGTCTAGCCAAAAAATATCATTTTGAATATATCTTATGATAAACCTATTTAGACATCACATAATAAATAGTTGAAAATAAGAACATTTTCATCATTTCTTCTTACTTTTGCCCATTATTAAGATACATTAATAAAGGTTAAATACTTCTGTTTTTGATTGAAACTTTCGATATGTGTTTTATAGTACTTTGACCATCGATTTTGTTCGATAAGTTCCTTTCTTTGCGCTCATGCGTTTGTTTTTATGTCCATTTTGCATATATAATGATAAACATGACGAATTAACTTCGCAATTTGGGGAATATTATGATAAAAATTACCTGGTCTAGTTTGAATATTTTCACTTATTTGGCATAAACGTTTCTTGGTACTTGACAGAGAGGATATCCAGCATCAACTGAGCCAAAAATGATACATCTTAAACATCAAAATAAGGAGAAATTAAGGTTAGGAAATAAGTGTAAAAATTCATGAAAAATTCAGGAATTACATGAAATACCTGGCCAATTTCAGGAGTTACATGTAATAACTAATCGAAACAGGGATTACACGAAATCCCTAAGTTTCAGGAATTTCATGAAATCCCTGATTACACTTATTCCCTGTAACATATACATGTACTATAAACAAAATATAAGAATCAAGCTAACATGATAAAGTCTTCCTTGCAAATTAGTATACCAATGTGCAGTGTGTTGCGGAACGTTTCTAAAGGTCGAAGAAATGTTATTTTACCTATTTCTTGAAATCTATTTTGCTGTGTAGCATAGAACGGACACCTCGTCATGTTTAAAAGTGGCTAGTCAGAAAATTGCAGAACTGATCGCTTTCGCCCATAAGTTTCAAAGAAACAACATAAAAATATGAAGATAAATAATATCGTCAAAAACCGGTTTTTGAAAACAAATACCGTGGTATGCATTGCGAAGCCTCGTATCGCGATATACCGGTACCTCGATAAAACTGCCCAGCCCTAAATATCAATAGGATTATTCTCTTTCAATGGTCAGCATTTGATGAAGATTCATAATTCTTCTCCAGTTTTGCTCGTACCCTGTGAGACAGCCTATGTGAAACACATAAGTTGTCTCAAAGGCTACAATTGACCAATAGTAATAGAGAATCTTATTCATATTGTGTCGTCACAGTAACGTCGTCAGAAAACATGGTGTTAGATGGCATGAAACGTTGTTTGAATTAACTTTTTTCTCTGTTTCATGGAAGAAGAAATAGATTCTTTCACTTTCTACCGAGACATAAAAATTTACACTCATAACGGAAATTTTTCATCTTTTCCCTTGCTCCACTCGTGACGGAAATTTTTCATCTTTTCCCTCATTTGGCTATGCTCCTCTCGTGAAAATATGAAATTGCCGTTACTCATGTAAATTTCTATGTCTCACTCAGTAGATCGTGATGGAACCTTTAATTCTCTCCATCATTCAAGGTTGTCAATCCATTCAGCATCAAACACCAATCCAGTGTTCATGTGTACTGTCCAAGACATAACTTGAAGCAAGCTCATTAGTCTTTCTTTCTTTCTGTTTGGGCACCTGGCAACCCTCTATTGGGTCAGTTGGCTGTATTGATGTTATATTGCGGGGAACTCATTCGCCAACTGCCCGTACAGAGTACTCCAGCCAGGCTGTTCCCCTCTGGGGTGCCTCATAGCCCCTAAGGGGCGGAGTACTACCCCATGTTGATGCCCACCCTCCACTTGTGTATGTGGTGTATGCATGTATGCAGGAGGGTTGTATAGTTATGTACTGCTTGGATGGTCCGTATTTCAAACGGCTTTTATAAGGTGCCACCACACTTGGATACCCTTGCCGCAGCATGAACGTGGGTACCTAACCGGGCCCTTTATAGTCCCCCCGGTCACGAGACTCGGTAGGGATGAACAAATGGATATGACTTTCAACTCTCATATGACCACACCGGGATTTGAACCCCGTTCGTCTGCGTGAGAGTTGAACGCCTTATCCACTCGGCCATCTCTACAGTCAAAGGTCAAAGTCACATTACACTTGATGGGAGAACTTTGTCTGGGCCATATCCTCTTCCCTCTGTATGGATTTCAAAATTTCACAGAAGTGTAACTAGCAAACCATGTGAATATGTCGTAATTTGAATTTAATTGCACTTGGTTCAATCCAAGGCAGCAGACCCTGTCCTTTATCAACCAGAGAAAATTGCAGAAGACAGAATATGTTAATGAAAGATAATTTTATTATGAAGTAATTTGGTTTGTTCATATTTGATGACATGATAAACAAATAGACATATCACACAAAATAGTCATAACTTTATGAAACTCTGTCATCCACTCACCTCCAATACCCATATCATTCAGAGAATGCTTCATTCATACAATATCGCTCACTCTTATACCAAAATATATATGAGTCTGGTAATCATACACAATCTCTAAATGTCAAAAGTGTTAGAGAAACATATCCATTGCCTGCAACTATAAATATCTGAGAGGATCTTCAAATTTCAATGAAGATATAAGAAGAACAAATAAATTGGACAGACAGATTGACTGACGTGTAGACACCAGACAAAGTGATCTCTTTACAGCAATGCTTTGCAAGCAAGCTTCATAAAAAATACAAGACAATAAGGAGTAAAAATAACCTTTGTTACCGTAATACTTATAAAGCAGTGAAAGATAGAAGTATTTGGCGATAAAAGTTGACATTAATATAACTTGATTCTGATTTCCTTTTCTACTTTGTATATCATATTGGTACAAAAATTACCTTAATGGCAACAGACAAACCTTTCTCCTGATAATTTGCTAATTAAAAAATTATTTCATTGAGTCAATTTAGAGGATCTGCACCAAATAAATATTTGAGATTCTGGAGTCAAATTGAGTCCAAACATGCATTCATTTCTTAAACAATGGAGCTGCTTACTTGTTCAATAATTGGTAAATTATAAATAATAAAACCCAAAACTTAAATTAATAATTTTCACAGTCACTCGTTTTTAACTCCACAAAATATGTCATTCATACCAAGTAAATACATTTTTGCATCAAAGACCAGTTGATATTGTGTTGTAATACGATGAACATTAACGTACAAATCTTACACAGAACAAAGACTTGCTAGATGCCTAAACACCAAGAAAATAGTAAAAATATATTCATACAACTCAATTTAACAGACATGCTCTCATACTATCACACAAAAATAATATAGAAATACTCCGAACCCATATCAAAACTTTATAAAAGTATTGGACTATAGACCATAAACAATTTATGCCGGGGCCTTTATGTCACAGCTAATGAGACTTGACGGAGTTTCCCTTTGTGCGTCACGTGAAATTTGCAAAACAAACAATGATATAACAAAGGAAATCATCACATAAATTATAAGCTTGACACTTGAACCCTGACTTTAAAAGAGGATTATGGTCTGTTCAACACATTCACAACAATAAAAAGACTTCTTTCAACAACAATGCAAAATTTTGCAACCTTAAAAAGACTGGTATATTTAATGTAATACTCCCTCATAGAATCGATAAACAAGGTGCAGTTCTCCAGTTATATCTATATACTTTCTACATTTCTGAATTACATTTATTTACAATTTGAATATTCACAAAATAAATTTAGTACATTGATATTTGCAAAAGGAAATTTTGTAGCACCAATTGAAAACAGTGTAACATTTGCAAAAAAAAAAGAATCGATTTTTCGATTTTTGCCTTTCAAATTTAATGAACCAGGACATTTGAGGAACGAAGGTCAAAACAAATTCTAATAAATTGATATTTAGTCAATTTCCACAGTCCCATATTTCTCTATTAATCAATCAATAAGTCTAACATTAATCAATAAATATATTATTTGATGATTTTACAGTATGACACATCAGTAAACAAATTACATATTATAATTTTTACCATGTACATGTACATATTTGGGGAAATTACAAAAAAATCAACAACATACAACAAGAACTGGATAAAAAAGCTATAGAAATTTTGCATCAAACTAGAAATTTTGCAAAAGAAAAATGATCGATTACATTGAAAAAAAAATTCTATAAAAAACCAAATGAATATATCCATTACAAATGAAAATAATGCAATGCAACCCAACCATAAAGCATGATAAAAACAAAAAGAAATTTAAAATGACGATAAAACTTCTATGAAGGATATATGTAGTCACAAACATTTATTTTAGCAAAGTGTTAGTTAAATTAGCAGAGCCGTAAATAGTGGGGTTTTTTTTATCTAGATTTCACAACAAGTTTTATTAATCTGAAAAAGAGTAAGATACATTATATGAGCAAATTAATGACCTAAATATTACATCGAATGTCAATTTGATAATATGATCTTTAATTCATGACCTAAATATAACATCGAATGTCAACTTATGACCTACATATTACATCGAATGTTAATTTATGATCTTTCGTTAATTTTGCTGAAATTTGGTTGAGCTAAAATACATGTAAATACACGTATGGTATGATGGAAATAATGACTGTACAAAAATGATTCTTGGGATTTCAGAGATGGAGAAATTTCCTATCCGGCATTCATTAAACAAAAGGAATGTCTACATGGATATAAACTTCTGATCAAAATAATATATGGAGATATTCCTTTCTCAAATTTCTGCTAAAACATGCACAAAATATCAACTGTTGATTGAATCAACTCCAGTGAAAATCTTGAGTAAAGATGTTAATACATAAACAAGTAATGTGTACGAGATCTTTTCAAATTCAACATGCACAAGCATTCTATCTAATATTCATTCTTTTGAGTACAGAATTACACACTTGTATTTATAAAATGGCTCTTTAACACTATATTATGAAACATTTAACGGCTGGCACATTTCCTATTTGAGAATTCCACATCATGCATAATTCATTATTAAATATACATGCACATGTTCAGTTATAAATATATTACATTCATACTTAGAATTTCTATCAAATCTTCATTAATTTTTCATAGAAAAACATCATTTCACACTGAATGATACTCGTACTTGTTTGTAGTGAATGTCTTCCTACTTATATACGTATCAAGTTGCACATTTCAAATTTTCACTTAAAACACAAAGAATATTGTTAATTTTGATTTAACAGTGACAAAAATGACCTTGACCTTTATAACAGATATCAAACCCAAGGTAACAATGTAATAATCATTATAAAATGTTGAGAATCACGGGAAAGTGAAATTGTACCATGCACACAGACAGACAGATGGACAAATGCACTAGCTCAGCATGAGCCTGTAGTTAAACACATAAAAAAGATCAGTTTTACAACCATAAATCTGGGTCATACAATGACCTACTTTCTGGGTAAGTGAACAATTCGAAAAATAAATTGGAGTTACAAAGAATAATCATTTGACATACTTAGATATATCTTTGTGTGTTAAATCATTATTATAAAAAATGCAAAATTTATGAATGTTATTTCAATAAAAAGCACTATGTTAGACTTCAATAATACATGTATATATTTTAAGTAATTTTCTGTATCTTTGGTAAAGAAGAGCACTGTCTCTTTGAATAAAGGTTCATTTAAAGCTTCTAATAGACACTAATAGTAGGGTTTTTTTTTAAATATTTAGATAAAACGAAAATAGTTTTCTTAAATGCAAAATAATGTAGAATTCATGTTGGAATATCATTATTCATAAAACATATATCATAAATAATCTCGACGTAGTGAAAACATAATACATCATGTCATATCACAGTTAATCTTTTTTTATTTCATTTTGTTCTGTTTGGCAATTTTTTTACTCGCTCGTCCGCACGTAATACCAACAATAAATATCATCCCTATTACGGCACATATTACTCCTAAAATATAAAGTTTAGACGGAGAGGAAGCTATTTGATCGTATATCTGCTGGAAGCCTTCAATAGGTGCAACCTGCCAAGGGAAAGAAAAGGCAGAAAGTTAATGTACATGTAGTAAGGCTGGCATGGATAAACAACTTAAAGAGAAATAGATTTCAGCACAAAAAGTCTAACATGTAAAATCAATGCTGTAAAGAAAGCAAATTTTGTCTTTCATTTTCTATAATGCTTCTCATTGTAACATCCTCAAATTTCAAGTGGAAAGATATTTCCTAAATAACAAACAGGTTCCCATAATATTTGATGGTGTCCTCAGCAATGTATAGAAAAATGGATAAGATTTTTCTACAATGTACATGTAATTGTAAAATCTTATTTATACTGCACCTGCACTTCTAAAATGACTTGTACTAGTGTGTTTTTCTTTCTTATTATTATTTGTTTTGTTGTTTTTTCTAATTGTTATTGTTAATTTGGAAACTGAAACAATAGACTTGTGTACCCTTACCTGAGCAGATAACTCCCATAATTCTTTGCGTTGTTTTAATAATTTTAAACAATCTGGTTTTAACCTAGAAGCATGATCTTCAAACTCTGCTAAAAGGCAAGCCATTTCTGCAAAATGAATTAAAATTCATATTATTTATTCTAAATCCACATGATCCAGGTGGAACAAGTAAATTCACATGATGGAAACACCTTGTTTTTGGCTGTATGTCACAAAAGTAGGTCAAAGGTGAGGGTGTCAAAAAAATTTGGTATTAATGGAGTCATTAAGGTCAAACTTCATGCTTCAAGAAGCCAGTCTGAGACATTCTCTTAAAAGTGGAAAAGTTTTGCCACAAGGAATTAAACATTAGAAAGATGGATAACCATTATTTACTATTTAAAATAAAGACAAAATCAGTAAAACTGATGGATGCTCCCCGAACATAATAATTTTGATACCATAGAATCTATACAAATCTTGTTGACACGCCATATGGAGTAGAGGATCTACATTAATATCTACTTGAAAGACAGACAGACAGACTTACTTCCCTCTCCTGACTCTATCACCACAGAATCTATACAAATCTTGTTGACATGCCACGTGGAGTAAAAGATCTACATTAATATCTACTTGACAGACAGACAGACATTACTTACTTCCCTCTCCTGACCCTATCACCACAGAATCTATACAAATCTTGTTGTCACTCCATCTGGAGTAAAGGATCTACATTTAATTTAATATCTACTTGACAGACAGACAGACAGACTTACTTCTACCCTCTCCTGACTCTTGGTCACCACAGAATCTATATAAATCTTGTTGACACGCCATGTGGAGTAAAGGATCTACATTGATATCTACTTGACAGACAGACAGACAGACAGACTTCCCTCTCCTGACTATATCACCACAGAATCTATACAAATCTTGTTGACACGCCATGTGGAGTAAAAGATCTGCATTAATATCTACTTGACAGACAGACAGACAGACAGACAGACATTACTTACTTCTTGACACGCCATATGGAGTAAAGGATCTACATTTAATTTAATATCTACTTGACAGACAAACAGACAGACTTACTTCTACCCTCTCCTGACTCTTGGTCACCACAGAATCTATACAAATCTTGCTGACATGCCATGTGGAGTAAAGGATCTACATTGATATCTACTTCTGCTTCCTGATTTATCCTGGCTATTTGCTGTAAACGTGGAAAATACAATAGAAGAATTCAAATCAGTACATACACGTAATACATGTAAGAAAATTTGAAGCAACTTCAAATAATACTTGCTTATGATAGATGTAGAGAATAATTATGTTTACTTAAAGCACAAATATACAGATATAACATTGATGCAATTTGTCCTCAATGGGATAACCTGTATACGTGTTTAATTGTATTGATATATATTGTATACGTGATAATTGTACATTGTATATGTGTATTGCGACAAACTCAGAAAATATGTTTACATGAAGCTCTCAAGAAAGAAATACTCAGAATCTTTTTTACAACATTAGCTTTAAACAAATAAGCGTAAATAATAATACATGTCTACCTGTCTACATTCGCTAGCCGTGATAACTTCCTCCTTAAACTTCTTTTTCAGACATTCTATAACACGTCCTTGTCCGTCCGTCTGTACGACCATCTCTACTTTATTTTTACTCTTCCCTTTGTTGGCCTCGGAATCCATTGCCCACTGATGTTCCTCCCCGCAGTAACGTACAATCTGTAAAACACGAATTATAAATGTACTAAAAATTGTCAATTCTATTCCTACATAAAACTTCTCAGGCAATTTGAAGCGTTTAAATTTGATAATTTGATACTTTCTTGAATTATTTACTTTTTCATTGAGTCACATTTCAACATTTAGTATCTCAAACAAGACAATTTGCATATATTTTCAATTCTGCACTAACTAACAAGTACATGTACATACAAATATACTTATAAATGTACCTTTTTTATTCATACAATATTCAGAATCATAAAATTTGAAATGATAAGACAGTCACACAATCACACAGAAATTTTCTTTGGTGATAGGGGTAGGGCCACGAAGCACCTATAACAGCCCTGTAATTTCCTTAAAATTAAACTTGATGAAAAAAACATGATATATCACATAAAATATAATGAATGCTTCCTGCTTTTAATGAAAGGAACATATCACCAACCATAGCACCATAGGAAGTCTTATGACCTCATCAAGTGACGTAATTTTGACAAAACATGGTCAAAAATGCTCGAAAATGGGTCTCTAGAGGAGAATTTCAATGTGGTGTCAAGAAACATTAAACTTTTATGACAAGAAGATATAATGATTATCTTTCATTCCTAAATTTTTCATGTTTCTCGATGCCTGTGGCCAATGCTAATTTTAAAGAAACGTAGGTTTTGCAGCAATTTCACACAAAATTGCCGATTTTGGGGTTTTCAAAGGGCTTAAAGCTAGTGATAAATGCATTATTTACAAAATCTCAACACATAATTTAGGAAAGAACTTTACAAAGCATCAACTATGTGGAAGGGTTCCAACTCTATACCTTCTTGAAGAAAATCACAAAAATATTCAGTTTATTCAAATAATAATAAACAGGGCCAATTTAGGGGCCTTGTGGCCCTATCCCTTTACCCACAAAATATTGTTTCCTATAAATGAGACATTAAAATATTCCCAATTTTCTGAAGAAATCATTAACAGAGTACATGTGTATATATAATCTGACCTCTTTTTCACATGCTTGGGCTAATGCGGCGTCTTCCATATAATTGAGTGCCGAGTCCTTGATGATGTCACGTATCGTATCATGGCAGTCCCTGGATAGCCTCTGTAACAAAGGGAAATTTATAAATGTAAATAAATGTACATTATATTCTGAATCTTCTACACATTATGTCTTACATGTAAGTTCTAGATTTCTACTAAGAATACCACTGACTGCTCTATAGCACCAATGGTCACAAGTCAATCCATTCTATATTTCGTGTATTGCTTGTTCTTTGGAGCAGATTTTAAATAAAACTCAAAATTTCATAACATTGTTACACAGGAGTAAAGATAACAACTAAATCTTCTTATTCATCATCAGATTTCTATTTTCAGATATTTGAATCACTCACATTTACAGCATACTGTTTCCTGAGGCATGTTACAACTTTTCCCTCCAAATCATCGTCATTTTTCTGAGTTTTGACGACGTCCCTACAGAACTTAGGAATATCCATTTTACACGTCTTCATCAAAGTAGGATTTAATCTGTAGTCTGTAATAAGAAAATTCTATGGATATACATGTATACAATATCAAATCACTGAAATATCTAGTTACCTGTATTATGATTTATTTGTCATTTCATTTTCAATACTTTACCATTTATCATTTAGTTAAGATCATCTTAGTATCTTCTCACTGTTTAACCCGTATTATGTTCTTTTGTGTATTTACCTTTAATTTGTATTTTATTTTGTTTTAAAATCTGAGATGCTTGCAACTGCATGTAATATTTTTTAATACTCATTTCCTTAATTGTTATCTTGTCATGTTCATGTCATGCCCTTACGGGCCCTTCTTTAGGAATTAAAGCATATCTTATCTCATCTTATCTTATATTTACCTGTATTTGCGTATTTACCCACTGCTGTATTTTGTGTATTTACATGTACCTTACTTTGTTTATTTACCTTATTTTGTAAATTTACCTATATTTTTGTGTATTTACCTGTACATTTGTGTATTCACCTGTGTTTGTGTGTATTTACCTGTATATTGTGTATTTACCTGTATATTTGTGTATTTACCTGTATATTTGTGTATTTACCTGTATATTTGTGTATTTACCTGTATTTTGGTTAATCTGTCGTTTTATTATCAAAGCTCTACATTTATCATCAAAGTTGGGATCATCTTTGTATCTTTTCAGACAACCAAGCATGTCTTCCTCTTCTTCATTTCTACAATGTTTCTGTAATAAAAACGTAAGACATTTCAGTATACATGTATGTATATATTGAATGTATCTATAAATTTGTATGTCCCGAGGAGAACTTACATCATCTTCCATTTATTCAAACTTGTAAACTGAAGAGAATTATCATTACTTAAGTTCCCAGGAATACAAAAAACATCAGTGCATTTTTTTTGCGTGGGGGTATTTTTCGCGTATTTCACGAAAATTTTCCCAACATGAAAATAACCCTGCTGCATTCTTACAAAGACAGAGTTATTTATATAACAAATATTTCTCCCAAGCGTTACGTCTTGATTATATAATTGCAAAATTTCCCCCCAGCAAAAATAACCATGTTTACAGTAGTTTAGATTTTATTACATAAATATTAATTAATTCTGACCTTAATCATCTGTTTACATGCAGAGTGTAGTTTGAAATCCCCTACAACAGCTTCTTCTTCTTCCCGTTTGAACAGCAGCTTATGACAAGTTTTGGACAGTTTCTTCTGATGATCTTTCAAGCATTCCAAAACCTGTTGATAAAATACAAGTTGGCTAACACTGACAAGAGCAAAGCTCAAATTGAATATATTTGAGAATGGCATTATTATATACAATAAAAGAATAACAATTTGATTCTTCAGAATATTATCTCATACATGTACAAGTTTGTTTTTAAATGTTGGTCAAAGCCATCAGTCAAGGTTTCTAGGTCAAAAGTCGGGAGATCTTATTGAAAGCTCTGTTCATGAAGAATCTACATCAGTCTTATCTTTTATGGTTCAACAGATGCTACCAATGTTAACAAAGTAATTCAAATTTTTGGTGCCAAATGAAACCATTTGTCATTCAATTTAAATACATGTATCAAAAATGTTTAAGTCAAAGATCACCGAGTCAAATGTTGTATAAATACTCTATTTCCAAGGAATCTTCATGTGAAATATCAAAGTTCTTAATATGGTTTTCAATATCCCATACCTAAATTGTTCTTACCTTTGCATTTCCTTTCTCTATGTCTCCACAGAATTTCTGTATGTCAGTATGGCACTTCTCTTCTAAAACTGGGTCAAACTTTATATTCTCACCCTAAAATTAATCAAGAGATAATTCATACAAAATACAATCATGTACATGTACATATCAAATACATCACTTGTATGGATGAAGTTGTAAGAAAATTGAGAAATAAATTTTCAGTGAGTAATCTCCCACAGCTTTCATAAGTCGCCATATTTGGTGACTTTTCCTCCTTCCATCATTAATAGAGAGCAAAAAGTAGAAAACTAGACATGGAACAAAGTGAAATCTTACCCTTTCGAGGGCCTCTACACGTAACTGTTTACGACAATGTTTTTCTATTCTGTGTTTCTCGTCCATCAAAGTATCGTTCCTGACATGTTCACTGAGGCACGACACAACCTCATATCTACAATACATACATATACATATATAAATCGATAATATAACTTTTGGATGATACACATTGAATGTTGTAGCTCAGAGCAATGATCAGCAATAAGGATGAAGTACGTAGCGTTGGAAGCTCAAACCATGAATATTAATAAGAAATGATCCCTAAGCATTGCTGTGCTTCGCAGGCGACACGAAAAATGACAAAATCAGTAAAATTGGATGCATCCCAAACACAGCAACTTTGATACCACAATTCCATTTTTAGAGTGTTAATGTCCTTGAAGAAAATATCATGAATAGTCTATGTCTGCAAGTCTAATGTTTACATTAATAACCATAACCGTTAACCCTAATACGGCCTTGATGACCTTTGTCTGAGAGCCCACATCCTGGAAACCTATGAAGTTTGAACAAATTATCCCCAAGAAGTCTTACATAAGTCTTATCAATAATTTTCAAGGAGCATTCAAATAAAGCAATGTAAAATTACTAGAACCTGTAAACAGAACTATTAAAACAAACGATTACATGTAGATTGGCTTTCATTTCATTTAATAAATGTACGTCTACGACACCCTCCACTTACTTACCTCTACGACACCCTCCACTTACTTACGTCTACGACACCCTCCACTTACTTCCGTCTACAACACCCACTTACTTAGTCTACGACACCCTCCTCTTACTTACGTCTACGACACCCTCCACTTACTTACGTCTACGACACCCTCCACTTACTTACATCTACAACACCCTCCATGTACTTAAGTCTAGGACACCCTCCACTGACTTACGTCTACGACAACCTACCCTTACTTACGTCTACAACACCCTACCCTTACTTACGTCTACGACACCCTCCCCTTACTTACGTCTACGACCCCCACTTACTTATGTCTACTACACCCTCCACTTACGTCTACGACACCTATTTACATGTACTTACGTCTACAACACCCTCCACTTTCTCACTTCTACGACACCCTCCACTTACTTACATCTACGACACCCACTTATTTATGTCTACTACACCCTCCACTTACTTACGTCTACGACACCCACTTACTTGCGTCTTCTACACCCTCCACTTTCTTACGTCTACGACACCCACTTACTTATGTCTATGACACCCTCCACTTACTTTGTTTTCTTATTCCTGCAGTACTTGAGGACAGACTTTTTACAAGCTTCTTTAAACTTATGATTGAATCTGAAGTCCTTGAGAGAAATCTTTAAGAGAAACGAAATGAATTGCATTATTTTCATATAACATAATAGGCAATATTTTCCATGAAATCCTCATCTTAAATACTGAAATTGAAATACTAAAAACTCTTTAATTTTTTTCATGTAAAGTGCTGAAATAATATCTCAAATAAATAGGTGAAATATAAAATTAATTTCAATATTTTACATCAGAAAATGTTAAATTTGATGATTGGGTAGTGAACATCTATCCATACCAGTTGATGGTGTTCTATACCAGCTTTACATTTATCGTCCATGTCAGGGTGATGTTTGTTATCTATCAGACAGACAACACACTATGACAGTGTTTTAGTGTTAAGGTTAACGTACCAGTTGATGGTGTTCTATACCAGCTTTACATTTATCGTCCATGTCAGGGTGATGTTTGTTATCTATCAGACAGACAACACACTATGACAGTGTTTTAGTGTTAAGGTTAACGTACCAGTTGATGGTGTTCTATACCAGCTTTACATTTATCGTCCATGTCAGGGTGATGTTTGTTATCTATCAGACAGACAACACACTATGACAGTGTTTTAGTGTTAAGGTTAACGTACCAGTTGATGGTGTTCTATACCAGCTTTACATTTATCGTCCATGTCAGGGTGATGTTTGTTATCTATCAGACATTGCATTATATCTTCAGCCTCAGCATCATCGTCCATCTCCTGAAACACACATATTTATAATACAATAGACATACAGTATTAATTTGGCCTATTTGATATTATAATATAAACGTTGTGTAATACATGTTTTACTATCTTTATTCTTAAAAAACATAGGTAATCACAGTTTACAAAGCTCTTCTTGTGGCAGCATGTTATCACGGCAACAAAAATTCAAAACTTTTAAAAAGAACTCTTCTTTACCAACCTTTCGGCCTAACAAACTTTTTAAAGATTTAACAAAGTTGAAATTTAACGCCACATCCTTCACTTCATTCAAATTAAAATTTAACATTTTTCTGATGTAAAATTCAAATAAAGTGAAGGATGTGACACTAAATTTCGACTTTGTTAAACCTAGAGAAAGGCCTGTAAGGTCTAAACATTGGTAAGAAGAGTTCTTTTTAAAAGTTTTGAATTATTTGTTCCCTCTGGACCATTATTGATAATAGCAAAATTTCAATTAAAGATTTTTCCAAAATCAATTTATGAAAGTTTAATCAAAGATACATCTAATATGCAAGTTTGGTACATTTAGCACTTAACTTTGCTAATTACTGGCTTTTAAATGCAAAATCAATCGAGCAGAAAAAGTAAATCAAGGTCAATTCATGAAAGTTTCTTCAAAGATACATTCAATATGCAAGTTTGGTATGTAAAACTTACATGTATACTTTGCTCAATATTGGCTTTTAAAAGCAGAAAAAGTAGGTCAAGATCATTTCATGAAAGCTTGATCAAAATTAATATACATGTATGTCCAATTACATTATCTAACTCACTAACCTCATCACAAAATTTGTCAATCATGGGTGTACAGGCTTTCATCAATATATTATCTAGTTCTAACATTTCCTCTTCATCCTCTGTATAATTACTAATCACTTCATGGCAGGCCGCAGATAAATCATCTAAATGGTCCTGTAGGCATGCTATCTCCTGAAATAATCAATTTGTACTGTATAAATATACTGAAATCTTATATTACATCAGATATCCATGTATACATGTCAACACTCATTTTTTACTGAACTTGTTCCAAAGATGGTTTCTTCCAAATGTTGTAATTGATCAACAAATGTTGTGAAATTAGTTCATGGCTATTTTTCTTTTCAACTGTAAAAGAGGGAGATCTCCCTATTTTGACAATTTTAAAGTTTGCAGATCAAATGTGCAAATTATACAGTGTTTAATTTGATTTCACTCCCTCATTCTCATTTTTTACAACTTTAAAATAGTTCAAAGAAAAGTTTAACAATTACAAGCAAATTCTAGATAGTAGAGATAATAAGCTTAAAATGCATCAAAGATGCAAAGTGCTGAGTTGCAAAACTTGAATGGTCTCGACAGATGGGAAGCATCACAGACACGTTTCAGGTTGATACACATTCATATATAATTCAGAAACCAAATCAATTACCCAAGTCCTATGAATTTGACCTTTGCTCTTTTGATCCCAAAATCAATAGGGGTCATCCTTGATTCATGGAAAACATTTCTGACAAGTTTCATGATTAAAGGTGCAATACATGCCCAAATATAGTCCCGAAACTATTTTCAATTATCAGAATCCTATGACCTTGACCTTTGGATGCAAAAATCACAAGGGGTCATACTTGATTCATGGGAAACATTTCCGGAACATTTCATGATCATAGATGCAATACAGGCTCAAATATTATCTGGAAACCATTTTCAATCATCAGTGATAGGGATCATCCTTGATTCATGGAAAGCATTTCTGGCAAGTTTCATGATTATAGGTGCTACGCAGGCTCTAATATGGTCTGGAAACCATTTTCAATCATCATAGTTCAGTGAACTTGACCTTTGGACCCATAAATCAATAGGGGTCATCCTTGATTCATTAGAAATATTTCTGGAAAGTTTCATGATCATAGGTGCAATACAGGCTCTAATGTGGTCCAGAAACCATTTTCAATCATCTGAGTCCTATGACCTTGACATTTGACCTTTTGACCTCAAAATCAATAGGGGTCATCATTGATTCATAAGAAACATTTCTGGCAAGTTTCATGATCATAGGTGCAATACACCCTCTTATATCATCCGCAAACAATTTTCAATTTCCAATTACCTAAGTCCTGTGACCTTGATCTTTGACCCCTAAATCAAAAGTGGTCATTTTCTATTCACTGGAAACATTTCTGGCAAGTTACATGATTATAGGTGCAATACAGGCTCAAATTCAGTTGGGAAACCATTTTTAATCATCTTAGTCCTGTGACCTTGACCTTTGACCTTTTAACCCAAAAATTGATAGTGGTCATCCTTGATCCATGGGAAACATTTCTGGCAAGCTTCATGATTATAATTGCAATACAGGCTGAAATATGGTCCGGAAAACACTTTCAATCATTGGAGTCCTGTGACCTTGACCTTTGACCTTTTGACCCCAAAATCAATAGGGGTCATTCTTGATTCATGGGAATCATTATTGGCAAGTTTCATGACTTTAGGTGCAATACAGGCTAAAATATGGCCAGGAAACCATTTTCAATCATCAGAGTCCTGTGACCTTGACCTTTGACCTTTTGACCTCAAAATCAAAAGTGGTCATTTTCTATTCACAGGAAACATTTCTGGCAAGTTACATGATTATAGGTGCAATACAGGCTGAAATATGGTCCTAAAACCAATTTCAATCAACAGAGTCCTGTGACCTTGACCTTTGACCTTTTGACCCCAAAATCAATAGGCCTCATCCTTGATTCAAGGGAAACATTTCTGGCAAGTTTCATGATTATAGGTGCAATACAGGCTGAAATATGGTCCGGAAACCATTTTCAATCATCTGAGTCCTGTGACCTTGACCTTTGACCTTTTGACCCCAAAATCAACAGGCCTCATCCTTGATTCAAGGGAAACATTTCTGGCAAGTTTCATGATTATAGGTGCAATACAGGCTGAAATATGGTCCGGAAACCATTTTCAATCATCAGAGTCCTGTGACCTTGACCTTTGACCTTTTGACCTCAAAATCAAAAGTGGTCATTTTCTATTCACAGGAAACATTTCTGGCAAGTTTCATGATTATAGGTGCAATACAGGCTGAAATATGGTCCTAAGACCAATTTCAATCAACAGAGTCCTGTGACCTTGACCTTTGACCTTTTGACCCCAAAATCAATAGGCCTCATCCTTGATTCAAGGGAAACATTTCTGGCAAGTTTCATGATTATAAGTGCAATACAGGCTGAAATATGGTCCGGAAACCATTTTCAATCATCTGAGTCCTGTGACCTTGACCTTTGACCTTTTGACCCCAAAATCAATAGGCCTCATCCTTGATTCAAGGGAAACATTTCTGGCAAGTTTCATGATTATAGGTGCAATACAGGCTGAAATATGGTCCGGAAACCATTTTCAATCATCTGAGTCCTGTGACCTTGACCTTTGACCTTTTGACCCAAAAATCAACAGGCCTCATCCTTGATTCAAGGGAAACATTTCTGGCAAGTTTCATGATTATAGGTGCAATACAGGCTGAAATATGGTCCGGAAACCATTTTCAATCATCAGAGTCCTGTGACCTTGACCTTTGGACCTCAAAATCAAAAGTGGTCATTTTCTATTCACAGGAAACATTTCTGGCAAGTTACATGATTATAGGTGCAATACAGGCTGAAATATGGTCCTAAGACCAATTTCAATCAACAGAGTCCTGTGACCTTGACCTTTGGACCCCAAAATCAATAGGCCTCATCCTTGATTCAAGGGAAACATTTCTGGCAAGTTTCATGATTATAGGTGCAATACAGGCTGAAATATGGTCCGGAAACCATTTTCAATCATCTGAGTCCTGTGACCTTGACCTTTGACCTTTTGACCCCAAAATCAATAGGCCTCATCCTTGATTCAAGGGAAACATTTCTGGCAAGTTTCATGATTATAGGTGCAATACAGGCTGAAATATGGTCTGGAAACCATTTTCAATCATCTGAGTCCTGTGACCTTGACCTTTGACCTTTTGACCCCAAAATCAATAGGGCTCATCCTTGACTAATGGTGAGTAAGTGTATGAAGTTTCATTGTTATAGCCTCTTTCGTAGTTGACTTATAGTCCGGAAACCAATTGTTGACGCCCTCCTGCCCGCCCAGACGCCCGCCCAACCGCCCGCCCAGACGCCCGCCCACCCGCCCGTCTCACATCAAATTAAGAGCCGAGTTTTGCAACTCGGCTAAAAATATTGAATATATTATCTGCCATAAGACAACATGGAATTTACTTCAGACTGACATAAGAACATCTGCCGATCATTTTTATATAAACTGACCTGTCCTGGTTTGTAAAGTTCGGAATCTGAGCAGTGCATTCCTAGATCCTGTACACAGTTCTCCTCAATCTCAGGTTTTAGTTCGACTCGCTTGGCTCTCTGTCTCATCACCCTCTTAATCTCATGTTTACACGGCTTTGATACCTATTGCAAAAGACACGTCATTATAAGTAGATGACAGATTTAGTTTCTTAGACTGATTCCCTAGCACATATATGTAAACGTATATGAAAAATTATAATTTTAAAAGATTCAATTAAAAGTAATATTTTTACTTCATTTAACTTTAACACTTCAACCAGTACAACATAATCCAAAGTGTGAACATATCTTAATTGATTAACACATATTTTTTCCTATAATCATTATCTCGTACAGATTCTTCAATAATTCTTGGTTTATCTTTAATAAGATACAAAATACACAAACTTCTAAACAAGAGATTTATCTTTATAGTAATTTTCATTCCATGTTTCTTTATGAGGCCAAAAGAAGCACAGATTTGAGTATGAACCAGATAAACTTGGTGTCCTGGTTTTATTTTTCAGTATGAAATGTGACTAAGTCTCAAACAGAGTCTCGGAATCTCATCATAAATAGCACCGAAGCTAAGTGTAAAATACTGTTATGCTCTCTATACTCCTTCCTTTTGAATTTGGAAGAGTTCTTTTTTCAAAATTACACGACTTGTATGCCTTTTTTAAGTACCAAAACCTCATAGAATCACCAATACCTTTCACCAAAGATGCATGCATATTGAACTTATGAAAATAGAGTGAATCATTATCCATGTTATAATTGACATTTTTTGTATCCATTCTCAGAAATCTTTGCATTAAATTAGAACTGTTTTTAGTTTGGAATATGATAGCCATACATCAAAAAGCCATGTTAGAATAAAGACCTTATAGATGACATTTGGCTTATAGAACCAATGGTGAAAAAGCATCGGAACATCAAAACCTAGGACAGACATTCACCAAGACAGCCCATGACATAAGCAAATCTTGTATCAATATTTTAACATCATCTACTGTACAAAGTTAGAAGCTCTGTATGCATCAGGCAAAAAAATTTCCAGCTTGAGATGGTTCAAATTCCCTTTCATATTCATTCCATAAGCAGCAATGAAAACTTCCTCATGCAAACATACAGAATACATTATGCACAATTTATTATTTACGCAGAAAATTATCATAATTATGAAATTATCAGAGTGAGCTAAAAAGTTTAAATACTTCAAAGTCTCGGTCATTGGAGATAAATGCACATGTCAGAATTGAAGTAAGTTATTTCAATTTTTCAAGTTTCATATTCATAACATGTATCTTTTAACTTCACTTTCACAAAAATTTGTTGGAATAGATTTGGGATATCTATGCAACACAACATATAAACTTATTATGAAATGTAGGCATCTGTCAAAGATATGAATATAAAGTACTTTTGAAAGAACAATCTCCGAGCATAATTTTCAGATTTGTACTACGGTCAACTTGACAATTCATATGGCATGGATGTGGGAAGACTATGTTCCTTTGATCCAACAAAATACAATCTATATTCAAAGCAACAGAAGATGCACCACTAAAAACATTGCAAATCTAGAGTCGATAACACACAAAATAAGCAGAATCATGATACAAGGAAATAAAACGATTCAGCCAGGAAAATAAACTACAACACAATGCCTCATCTGAAGCAGTTAAACGATAATCTTAGTGTTTTGCACACCAATTCACGATTTTTGTTCACACCTTTTTGCCATGGTGTTTCTTGTCCAACTTATCAGCCTTGAAATGCCGATACAGACACGACAAAACATGGCCTTGTTTCTCTTTCTTTTCTTCGCCACTTGAGATCCAATTCTTTGGAGCGTTACAGAGATCTGCCGCATCTGATTTACATTTCTTGAATAACTGCCGGTCGAGTCTATTTAAGAAGAAAAGTCAGAACTAATTTACCATCTGTGCACATAAAATAATCTATGATTTGACGTGCCTTGTATTCATTTTTCTAGCCGTATTGGGTTTTTAATGGCCCTCACCTTCTCTTCCTGAAATAGATGCAATCTGCAGAAGCAGCAAAACTTAATATCCATGCATGCACTAAAATACTAGTTATGATATCGTAACCATAGACAGCATATCCAAAACTTTTCTTAATATCATTATTTTTTTCTTTCAAAAATAGCCATTAAATCTTATGCAATAAAATGACCAATGTTTGAAATTTTAATCATAGAAAGAAGAGGATGAATTTATTTTGGATTTTGTTTCAAACACTTGAAACGTTTTTAAGAATTTAAAACAAATTTGAAATTCATAATTCCCTCCTAATTCAAACATATTTCATTTGAGGCACAAACATGTGCGTTACTGTAGCTGGATATCTTAGCAGTACTGGCACTATTATCACTGTGCTGTTATAGTAAGTTATGATTACAATACCATTTATAGCGAGTTCTGAAGCATGCTGGGTAATGACAATATGATGGTGAGACAATGGAATGAAGAAGCTTTCTCATCTTACTAGGGTAGTTTACAGATAAGAAACTTTCTTTCTATTCTGTTCTGTTGACAAAGGCATAATGAATTAGTACCGATATGATAGGATATACATGTATTAAGGATTGATTAAGAGGACAAAGCAGGAAAAAACTTCAGTTGTATGTACTGCACTTTGGATTTTTTTAATCTTTTAACACAATGATGACAAAATTCAGCATGTCAAATTTTGCCTTTTTTAAAAACTTAAAGTTAGGTTTAAAAGAAGACCAAAATTATTAAATGAAAATGAAAAAGATTTTTTTTTTAAATTGCAAGTTCAAGCCTGGAATATTGTTATAATGTCTCATATATTAGTAGTATATTCAAAGCTGAGTAAACCAATATCAATATAATCAATGAAAAGGATGGTAAGTTTTCGTTTATGAAATTAAGATGAAGACTGGTATTATTTCCAAAAGTTTTGAAGAACAGACTTTTTATTCTTTCACGGTGTACATACAGGCTGAAGTGTTATATCATTGATGTAAATACAAAATCAACGTCAAATATCATGCTGTTAAACTGAAAGTGACGTAATGTGTATGGCTAAAATGATTTTGGTGAACTTCGTGTGATAATGTGTCACTATAACACAAAATAAAGTTAGCTGCACAGTACACAAGGTACATGTATTAGCAAACAAATCTTCAGTCCTCAACAAATCGTAAACAATAAAACAGTGATATAATCACGGACTATAGGACAATCACCTACATGTAGTTCAGTTTATGTAACCTTCCTCTCTTATACAACATGTAAGTTTCACGTTTCAATTTTGAAAAGAAATTCAAGGTCAAGATGTCAAACACAAAGGATTTTATTTTTCATGAGCTATATTATATACTTTCATGAACTGCTAAAGAAACATTATAATTTAAGCAATACTCGTAAAATTTTGAGGAATAAAAGTAAAATACGAAGAGAGGAAAGTTCAATAAATCATGAATATTGATGATTATCAATCATTCATCGCTGCAACCTAACATGATCTTTATCTTCCCCTGCCCCCTACATGCTTCCAATGATGCTCCTGGCCTCTACATGCTACCCATAATACCACTGGTCCACATACAAGTGTATGCTGGGAAGGGTCACATGACTCTCACCTGCAGACCACGGTCATTGTTATCATCATCATCATCGTCATGTTTCATGTGCCTGTATAGACAGGGTAATATTAGAGGACTATTGTCGGGATGGGTCGTCCCCTGTTCTATCCAGTCCTTAGGTGCGCTGCATAAATTGACTGCGTCATTATGGCAATTCTTATACAGTGCTGCGTCTAATCTGTAATCCCAGGAAAGTTTCCCGTTATGTTCCAAAAATATACATTAACATAGATAAAATACATGTAATAAATGTACATGTATCTTATAGTTGAACACACAATCTAAATACATACAATATTGATGTAGATGTACATGCATGACCCATGGGAACCTACAATCTGTTAACATTCTTGACTAACAAAGGAAAGTTGTAGCCTGAAATAGTAAGTAAGTCTTACAAGAAGATGTACATGTATGCACTAAGGGAATTTCAAATATGTTAGAATCAACAGAGTTGCATGTAGCTTGGGTAGAATAGGTACAGAGGCTACGTAATTATATTGTTGGTCATTAACAGGTGCTTGATCCTATAGAGGACAGAATGATAGAGAAATTGTGCATGTGTGTGAGGGATTGATTCTGATACTTATTTGTGAAAGCAAAAAAAAAATCGTAGAGGAATTTTTAAGCGCAAGTCAGAATTTTGTTTTTCTGCAGAAAAACAACTACAAATATAGCAAATATCGACTTACCAGTAGAATGATTGATAAATGAAAATAATAATACATTTCTTTGCAGGTTTTTTTTGTATAGTAAATCCAAAAAACTTCTTTAGACATTACAACATGCACAAAATATGCACAAGTGTTCATTCAAATATCAGAACACCTGTACTTATTAGTTGAAAAGGAGAGACAAGAATATTAAAAGTTTCGAAAAAAAATTGTAACTTATGTATTAGTTAATAAAATGGCTTCGAGAATAAGGAAATATAAACTTGAATACATGTAATTATTATTCCGAAGATAAAAGAAGATCATAGGATAATTGTGTGTGAATGTAATGCAAAATGGAACAATACATGTATCAAAGCATGTGCTGCACCTTTTGTAAAAAATCCCACTATGAAATCCCATAAAAATATCAACACTTCAAAATACATCTATATCTAGATCATCTCAGAATTGTTAAAAGTAGAATATCTTTTTAACTCAAATTCACCAGTAAGGTTACTTCAGTTTGAAATTTCATGATAAAATAAGCATTTTAATCAGTTTGAAGAAGAATATTTATCATTTCTGCTATTTGTTATGAGCAAACTCATACTTATAAGTTATATTCAAATAAAAGTGAAACTAGAAGTAACCAAGGTAACAATGTAAACATACTTGAAATCTCTTGCAATAAAATACTGTATTTCCATGAGCCTAGCTTCACATTCGTCTGTCATAGCGTCTGTGTCCACCTTCTCCATCAAGCAGTTCAATATGCTGCAAAAAATCAGATTAAGCCTTTTCTTTACATGCTACGACAAAATAGGTTTAACTTTGTTAATGTCATAATTCCTACTAAAAGTAGATTTGATGATGTGTATGGAATACTAATTGTGTGATGTAAAGAATTTGCAGAAACAAACCCCATAATAATTTTACAGGGCCAAAAATTCAGTTAGAAATTTGATGCAGATCTATTAAGCACTTTAATAACTGAACAAAACTATATGCAGGATCAGAGGAAATACATTTAGTGGGTGTATCTATATAAAATGCATCACTTACTGGGCTTCCCCTCTTGGTACGTCCCTACAGGCTGTTTCTACGACGGGTTCGCAGGCCATGTGTAACGCTCGATCAATCTTCCAATCACTGCCTGGGTCAGCTTCCTTCATCAAATCTTCTAACTACAAACATATAAATCAATGACAAATTGGATATAGAAATAAACTCAATACTTTGAGAAGTAGATATTTAATTACAATTACAGAATCTGATCAACAACTTCAAAAACTTCTATAATTGTAATTTGGGAGACACTTACAGCTCTCATACATAACACAGACACTGGAGGGTGGTCTGCCTGTGATTTGTCGTGTTTGGGTTGAGCCATCGCCATCAGGCAGTGTAACGTCTCTCCGCCTCTCTTTACTCCGCCCCCACATTTAGTTATCTCTGTTCCACAGTTCGCCACAATCTCAGGTGAGATTTGGTAGTCCTCCATTAGAGACTGTCTCAGTTCTGACATCTCAGCAATACACTGTGCGCTTAGGGACTCATCTGAAAAGGTAAAATATTTTCAACCCGATATAAATCAATTTTTAAAATTTCAAATGATTTTTTTTGCCCTTTTTGACAAATTGCGGATATCACAGAAGCATAACAACTGGTAATGTAGTTTTTAATCATTTCATTATAAAGTTACTTCCAATTTGAGGAGAGACATAATAACACTTTGGTATTCCATTTAATTTTCTATGACATCACATAAGTTTACACCATATACATGCATGTGAGGTATCCATGTAGTTCTGTATTAAAAGAAAAGGTCAGCATTCAAAATACATGTAACTTTTATTTAAATTAAGAGAGGGGGGGATAGTTATGAGAAGAGAGTGAGAAAAGAAAGGGAAGATAATAAAACAGAAGATACATGTTCATGTACATTGTATACAGAGCAGATCAGTTCCTGACTCACATTGCATGATATAGTTATTTTAACAAGTTCAATGTTGATGTTTTTCGGAGAGCATATATTAAATTTCTATGACAACCAACCTTTCTTGAGAGCATTTTCCAGACACAGTAATACGGCAGCTCTCCTGGTGTCCTCTGTGTGGTCCTGCATGGACGGGTGTAGGAAACATTTCTGAGTATGTATGTCCTGTTTACACGCTGCCCAAAACGTCTTCTCTACTTTCACATCCTGGGCTATTAACTGCTGTCTGACTGTCAACATTTTCTGGCACTATTAAAATAAAATAATTCAAGCTTTCCATGTATATATCTTCAGGAATGTTGTGTATACAAATACATATAGGGAGTCTCTATATTGATGATTTAAAGTCAATATTTTAACAAGTTACAGTAGTGAAACTTTGTTTTTATATATTAACTGAAATATATAATAACTAATGTACATGTATGTCGATTTATTATCCAAATCAACTTGCATTTCATGAGCATTTCTTCCTAATTACCAAGCCTTTAATATATCATTCTCTCTGACGTATGCATAAAAACATAAAATTGTCTTGCAAAAGGATCTTACAAACCTTTTTACTCATTCCTTTCTCAAATTTATGTTTAAAGAGACACTCGAAAATTCTGCCCTCTCCGGCTGCCACATCTTCACAGAAATGTTCTCTATCATCACGACATGCGTAGAAAAGTCGTTTATCCAGGTGGTAATCATCAGCCTGAAGCTCGGCTACACGTAAAACTTGCTTCTTACAATTATTGTCTAGATCTTGAAGATGTTCCTCCAGACACTCCAATGTTTTACCTTGGGAATGGAAATCCTGAAATACAGAATCAATTAACTTTACTTTATTTTCACTTTGATCTAACTTTTATTGGCCATTTTTATTATTATTTTTAATTTAAAGAAGGAAATAATACAGTTCTATGATATTTGAGATGGAGATAGCTTATTAATTTACCTCTATGTAACAAAGGCTATTCACTTTTACGATAAAACTAAAACTTTGTCAAACTTCATATGGCATTTGGTCCTATAGGAAGATTTTTCAAAATTATCTCTGTTTGATCAATTAGCGTTTAAAAGTCTTGAAGTATTGTCGTAGCAAACTGACCTAACCAGGTGGAGCTTATTTTCACCTGGTCATTGGAATAGTTTAATTCTGACCAGGTGATATAACTATACAAAATTATATGTAATGAGTATTCACTCTAATTACAATATGCATATCATATTCTATCTTCCCTAAAATGTAATCAATTCGTCTTAGTCGCTTGATTGAATTAGCTCCACCCAGTCAGGTCACTTTGCTACGACAATGCACAAATCACCAAAATGAAAATCCAACTATACGACTCAGCTTAAAGTAATTTAAATCTGACTATCAACATTTTGTTTGGCCATTCCCACAATAGATAAATTTGTCAAATCAATATAAATATTTCATGTCATCTATACCCAAAAACTACAGTAATCCCCCCTCTTACCTCCTCTTCGTCCACAGGTCCGACACGCCCACATTTCAGTGTATTTATATCTTTCTCACAGTTATCAACAAATCTATAAATCAGTCTGTAATCACTGAAAACTATGCTGGCCATTTTCTCCAGATATGTACGACACTTCCCTGTAACGTTGTCCATGTTCTCTATTAAGCATGGGATGATGTGGCCGTCTCCTTTCTTCAAATTATGGCAGTCTTTTATCTGAATTATTTAAGTGAAGTTAAAAGTTTTGAAATAATAAATACATTGAAGCAATTGCTGAGATATAAAAAGGATTGAAAAAAAAATTATTTTATTGTCTGACCTACACTCCTAGATTTTGAGGCTACTTTCACTGAATCGTGACAAATGAAGAATATTTTGTAAACCTAAACAGTTAGGTTCTCTAGAGAAAAAAACCCTGAAGGTGCAACAATAAATGTTATCAATATCATGACAAAATACAATTCCCGTCTTTCGTCTTAAGCTTAGAGGATCTACAATTCATCTGAAAACGAATCTTCTTTTGACCTTTAACCTGAATATTGATTAATGAATGGTACCTGTTGGAGTTCAGCTGAGCAAACTTCTTGGGACGCATAATCAAATCTGTCGTCACGTGTTAAGTTCACTTTATACCTCCATATAAACTGAAAAAAAGACAAACAAATTAATAAATGCATTCAAACAGAACAAAAGTTACCCTTAAAACATGCTAATTCTATACCTCCCGTAAAGTAGTGCATAGAAATTATGGCTTTAATAAAGTTCTGAAATGAACGTCAATATATGGTCAAGGGTTAAATATGTGCAATTTACTGTCAAATTATCTATGGTAAAATGACGTGTTACAGGCAATTTGAATAGTAAATATTTAAATTTGGATCGTAAATGCTGAATGGAAGGTTTGAGCATTAGGAAACCAAGTAAGGATAGCCATATTAATATACTCTGTATTTTAGGGTTAACTCTATACAGTACAAAAAAAGAACTAGATGTTATTTATAAATCTGCTTACTATGAGGTGTGATGAACAATGAATGTGATAAATGGACAAGCTTCACATTGAATACTCAATACTTCTCCTTTTTACTATAGAACAAAGACTATTTGACCTTCAGAGTTCAAACTTCATACAAATAATAGTTGTATCAAGCCCTTTCACCTTGACCTCAATTTTCTTACAGAAATCTTACGCTTACAGAAATCTTATATCTAAAGAAACCACAACAAGCTACAGCTGTTTTAAGGCATTCCTCAATGAAATATACTTAGCACATATCATTGGAGATAATCACTTCAAATAGGAAACACGGTAGCTTGAATCAGTGTTTTATCAGTGAATTGAGCACTTTAAAGTCATTACTCTACAAGCATTAATTGCTAATTAGTAGGAATATCTTTCTGCTTGCAATACTTAGCTAATAAGAAAGGAATGAACCAGTTACACTGTGTGACAACTGATGTTCAAAAGTCAATGAAAACAAAGGTCTTGTTTCACTGGAATAATAAAAATTGTCAGCGAAATAAGGCAACACATACTATAAATGGTACTATTGGCCTACACATGTACTACAAATGGTACGAGGGCTGATTGATATGTTGTGAGCCTTGGTTTTCTGGGTTGCAGAAGGTATTCTGCTGATAGATTATCTCTAAAAAGGACAAACATCAACAATTAATGGCACATACTATGCTTCACTTCTGACACAGTTCTGACAAACTTAAGCTCCACGGAAAGCTCACAAGTTAAACATGTTAAAGCTGTGTTGTTTCATCAAGAAAAGGACAAGACAATGCTCCTGTTCACAAGTCTGTCACTTATTCACCTGACACTGCCCCATCAGACTTTCATCTGTTCCCAAAACTAAAAGCAGCTATTTTCTGGAACCCATTTTCAGTCCGATGATGAAGTCATACTTGCAGTGAATGGCTTTCTGACCAGTCAAGATAAGGAGTTCTTTAAAAGTGGTAATGAGGCCCTTAAACAGTGGTGGCAAAAGGGCATAGATACTGAAGGGGATTATGTAGTAAAATAATGCAAAATGTCTGATAAAATTCAAATCCTTAAATATGAGGCTCACAACATATCAATCAGCCCTCGTACTTTGGCCCTATTCACACTATATATGGTACTGTACTATAGGCCTACAAACTAGGAAGTTATGGACGTCTAACAAAACAAACAGCTTCCTAAATCGTATACGCTGTTAAAAACTCGGATTTTTTTCCCAAGTATCTATAAGGACTTTACATACTTGTAACATCTCAACACCTCACTTCCTTCTTATACTTAAACATAATTTATACAATTGTACACTGAAGAAGTTTTCTTTATTTCTGATAGAGAAAAAAAAAACCCAAAGAATTGAAAAGGCTGACAAAATTCAATAGTTACTGTGTTTAAATTGTTAGTAAATTAAACGAAAACAAATCATTTTCTTGAAATATCCAAATCATAGATTGAAAAACAGAGCCCCTCCCCCCCTTTGGAATTCTCTCTAAATAAGCATCTAAAGACTTTTGGAATGAATATCCTATATCAAATCAAAGTATATATGCTAGAATAATATCAGCACACTATATCAGTATATGTATTGTTATGTCCCTACCCTTATTTGGAAATAAATAGTCTTAAATCTTGTAATAAACTGATTTTTTTTGTATTAGATAAAGTATTTTACAAGTAACTTACATGCTGACAATCCTCGGAAATCTCATTCATTATCTGAAATATAAATAAAATATTACTGTTAAATATAAAGGTTATATACATTACATAATATACATTGTATCAGGGTTCTTACTTGTATATAAGTTTTAAAATCAAATGTATATGAAAGGATCAGTAGTAGTCTTATCATGTCTTATAATCCCCTCCTCACCCCACCCTCATCTAGATTATAACCCACTCCCCACCCCACCCTCATCAAGATTATAACCCACTCCCCACCCCACCCTCATCTAGATTAGAACCCACTCCCCACCCCACCCTCATCTAGATTATAACCCACTCCCCACCCCACCCTCATCTAGATTATAACCCACTCCCCACCCCACCCTCATCTAGATTATTATCCACTCCCCACCCCACCCTCATCAAGATTATAACCCATTTTCCACCCCAACCTCATCAAGATTATAATCCACTCCCCACCCTACCCTCATCTAGATTATAACCCACTCCCCATCCCACCCTTATCTCAATTATAACCCACTCCCCATCCCACCCCACCCCACCCTCATGTATATTATAACCCACTC
This sequence comes from Pinctada fucata, assembly GCA_028142955.1. Classification (NCBI taxonomy): domain Eukaryota; kingdom Metazoa; phylum Mollusca; class Bivalvia; order Pterioida; family Pteriidae; genus Pinctada; species Pinctada fucata. The sequence continues at coordinate 55,592,659 of AP027113.1, read as the reverse complement.
CCCATCCCACACTCATCTAGATTAAAATCAACTCCCTACCCTCATCTAGATTATAACCCACTCCCCACCCACCCCACCCTCATCTAGATTATGACCCACTACCCACCCCACCCTCATCTAGATTATAACCCACTCCCCATCTCACCCTCATCTAGATTATTACCCACTCCCCACCCCACCCTCATCTAGATTATAACCCTCTCCTCGTTCCACCCTTCTCACCCCACCCTAATCTATATCCTTCTTTTACGTCTTGGGGCAGTTTCCTTTTTATGCCTTTTTGTGATACCTGTACTAATAGTCTAATAAACCTTGGTTTTATTTTCATTCCATTTATTTTCATTGGCAACTGTTAAAATACCTCTTCTGATTAGAAACTTCGTTATTTAACATCAAATTATTTAGCATGAACTAAAAATTGGTGACACAATTTTTTTTATAATAAATGGAAATATTCTTATTACATAGTATGCCATTTTTGACTGGTTGGTATGATTTATAGTACACTTTACATAACTACTTTAGTCTGTATGTATGTATGGATGAATACAAATAATATTACATGTTAGAACGTAATTGTTTCTTGTTACATGATGTATATAGTGACCTTTTGGCAGATATACATTACATGGTATATTTAACCTACATGTAATACATTTGTATAATAGTTTCTATTCTAGTTAGAATTAATTATAAAAGTTCACCTCAATGTATAAAGCTTGTTTTTTGGTTACATTTTTAACATATTGTTTCAATTTCATTTTTTTTCTCCCTCATTTTGCTAAAGGTACATCTATCATGTCTATCTAACAAAATCCTTTTTGCAATTTTCATGAATCTTCAATAAAATAAGAGACTTTCTTCGAAAATATAAATCAATTTGATGCTTTCAATATAAATTTTCCTTTGCATTCCTAACATGTTTTCTGTTTTTAATTATATATAAAGTTCAAATAAAACTTATTTCATTTCTTAAAAAATGTTTCAATTTCAAGGTAAAGAAATGTAAATATAAATTTTTATTGTCAAAACATACATTTCTCCTACATTTTCATTGCCTTATATCTAAAACAAATACATATTAAAAAACAAACATCGTTTTCATGAATCTATGTTTATTACATTGTAGAACATTCCCCCCAATATTGGTTTTATCATGATATGGCATGTTCGTCATTCATCATGTTCATCCCTGCCAGGTTTGAAATCAAATTTAAAGTAAAACTTTTCAATCAAGTTGATATTTCTTAAGATAAAGGTAAATGTCACAACTGTATACATGTATTTACTTTTAAGTTAAGATTTAATTGACTTTTACCATAATTTGTTATCATGTTTATTTTGACCGGTGACAGGTACAAATCTGTAGTAGAATCTCCACATGAACGAGTCCCTAATGGACAAAAATCTACATTTCTTCACTACCATAAGTTACCTATAATTTAATATGCCTTTGTATATATATCATTGATTCCTACATCCTGTTTCGCCCAGCCGAGCATTAAATTTCACGGGGTTTATTTTCGTTTTACACAATAAATTAGCATTCATCCTGTTTTATGTCCCAGCAGCTGTCACATTGTTAAACTTATAATCTACCACCAAGACCACAGAGTTAAATTTTGTATTTGTTCAGTGTATATCATACGCACATTTCTATTTTATTACCTTAATTCATCTCTCATTATGTAACTTGCACATGTATACTTTATGCTTAATAGTACATAACCAAAATAACCTTCATGGACTTTTCTTTCTTTTTGTTCATGAAATTCAATTGGTGTGAAACACATAAACAAAATAAAAGTATAGAAGTCTCCTACTCATATTAACCAGACTGAGTGTATATATATATTTTAAGTCTCCTACATGTACTCATGTTAACCAGTGTATAAATATTTTAAAGTCTCCTACATGTTCTCATGTTAACCAGTGTATATATATTTTTAAGTCTCCTACGTGTACTCATGTTAACCAGTATATATATATTTTTAAGTCTCCTACATGTACTCATGTTAACCAGTGTATATATTTTTTTAAGTCTCCTACATGTACTCATGTTAACCAGTGTATATATTTTTTAAGTCTCCTACATGTACTCATGTTAACCAGTGTATATATATTTTTAAGTCTCCTACATGTACTCATATTAACCAATGTATATATATTTTTAAGTCTCCTACATGTACTCATGTTAACCAGTGTATATATATTTTCTCATCCCTTTGCCCATCAATCCTTTCAAGATTTTATGATTAATGCTTTAAAAATCAACAGAAATCACACTACAGAGAACTTCTGTGTAACTGACTTATGACAAAACAGGTAAAAGAGAGAAAAAAAAAACCCACTACAATTAGCACAAAAATGTTAAAATCAATTTTCAAACAACAGAAAATAAGTTGTCAGATCAATCATCATCTAGAATCCTGTACAGTACTATACACATGATACAGTTATCATAAAAAAAAATTATACTTGAAACAAATCGATTACACACAGTAAATACTGCAGCCATCTGGATCCATTATATATCAGATTGCCTTCATTTTTTGTCTAATTATTTCCAACAAATCATACAGATCTTTTTTTTTTGACAATTGTCTCTGTTTATGTATTGTGTACATACCAGCTAACAAACTGATGTGACTAGTTCTGTTGACATTTAACATTTAAAATGTATTGATAATGGGAATTCCTTTTCTGTAACCTTCTTCACCAACATTTACGTACAATGTGTAATTAATTATCCTACGAGCTATTCAACTTACAGAACAGGATACAAATTTAACAAAGGTACTGACTACTGAGGGCATTGACATAAAATATCCTGACACAAGTTAAGCAAATCCTGTTTTTAAGTTTAATAAAAAAAAATGTACCTGTTTAACTCTGAAATATTTAACCCTAAAATGTTTATTTTCTTAACCATTAAATTTACAGTATATGTACATATATAGCGTATTAGATCTTAATATCATTATGTTTCACTGAAATAATACAGGGGTTGAAATACATAACCAGAAGTCTCTGAACAAGACTATAAAGTCTCTGAACAACGTCTCTGAACAACTGGCTAAATCTCAGCTGGTTGTTACCAGTATTTTCAGCTTCATCTACCTAAGAATTGTCATAATGTTACAGATGTTAGTAGCAATTGCTATAATGTAATAGAGTTTATAGTTTCTGAAAATTGTCACATATGTAGAGCTGAGCTGGAGAAAACAACCATGGGGGTTAGGGTCTAAAACAAAATACATTTATTATGTCCATGACTAGAACACAAACTTGATTTACCTAAAAACAAATCAGATTCAGTTTCTGAGTATTAATTACACATACATGTATTACAATATAACATAAATTCATATCCAATGTACTGATAAGAGAAAATGATAACATCTAATTTATATGACCTTGGGGGATAAGGGACTCAAAACTAATATCAAGAGCATACCAGTAATAACTAGACAACTAGCCCAACGTGTAAAGAATAATGTATGACCATTAAGGTTTACAGTGAAACTTGAAGTGCAAGTATGAAAAACAAGTGTAAGATTTAGCTGCTGGTTAAACTCTTTAGTTTTTTATGTTAACCATGTTATGTACCTAATAATACATGTAGTACTGGGAGTGCCAGGATTTAAATCCATTTCCCTTTGTAAGTTTGGCTCTTTAAAATTTCAGTGATTTTACCTAGTCCTAGTCTCATACTTTTACTTCTTTCCGTTTACTTTTTAATGATTTTGTAACTATTTAAGGATCTCACACCCTAATAGAGTACTTCCAGTTAAAATTCATGCACATTTTCATAATTTCCCGAAAAATGCCATTGATTTCACAATCAGGAATCTTCTTGGTGACAGAGTAGATCATTGTATAACCCTAATTTTAGCTAGAAAAGTATGTATAGCATTCTTTTTGAAGAGATTGAAAATTCTGATTTCTGGTATTTATTATTGAAAATGCATTAGAGGTTGAATACTTTAAGTATATTTTCATAAAACCAAAAAAAAATCCGTCCCATAACTCTTTTACGACAAATCGATTGAACCTGAAAATCCTGATCAACATGATCAAAGTGTATAAATATCATGAAAAAAAGTTATTGCATTCCATGCACCTAATGACCTATACTTTGCCCTTAATTTAAAATGTACATGCATTACACGTTACTTCTCAATTATATGACAAAAAATTCAAAACCTGTTACATATATGAACATGATGAAAGAACATGCTTTCAAAACATTTCTACCAAAATTAGATTTTTAAAGAATTCTTAACTATTTAAGTGTATTTTCAAAATACTAAAAAAAAAATCTAAGTCCTCTCCACAACTGATCAAAGTGTATAAATATCATGAACATCTGTTGACGCATATTCAAAATATTGCGTTCCATAAGCGGACAGACAGGCAGACAGATGGACATCGCCATACCATAATTTGTCCCTTCAAATGACATCTGTATAAAAACTCGTTAAATATATGTAAAAGGACATCCTTTCTTCTTGAAATATACAAATTTTCAAAACATTTCACTAAAAATTAGATTTTAAAATAATTTTTAACTATTTTAGTATATTTTTGCACCAGTTAATATATCCAAGTCCCATAACTCCGTAACGCTAATTCGGATGAACCTGAAAATAGAATGCCAGCTTCCTCTTCACATTCTGATCACAGTGTACAAGTACATGTTTCATGAAAATCTGTTGAGGGATATTAAAGTTATTGCGTCCCATATACAGACAGACGGACAGACAGATAGACATCACTATACCATAATACATCCAATCAAATGATGGGCATATAAAAAGGTAGAGTTGGGTATTGCCAGTGAAAATCATATTGCGATATTTAATTTGAAATATTGCCATATATAATATTGCATGTGTGTGTCGTTATCAGAAATTGACAGAAAAGTATGGAAAATTATAAAGAATAATAGTTTTCACTTTTCAGTCATTTTTACATTTTTGTCAAACTAAAATGTTTCCAAACATCAGCTTTTGCCTTTGCATTTTTGCAACCTTGTACACCCCCTGATCCGCCTTACTTCAAACCAAAACTGATGCAATTTTCCGAATGAAGCATTTACTATTTTCACAATAATTTTGTAAGTAGAATGAGAAGACAAATCATTTTTTTTTTTTTTTTTATTCACATTTTTCAAAAGGTACATTTTATGAGTATAAGATAGAGACAGGAAGAAAAAGAGAGAGACATACACTCATCCACGGATGAGAAGACAAATCATTTTAATCATTAAGTTATTTGTGGTCTCAACACGGAAGGCGGTAAACGAAACGTCACTTAGTGGTTTCCAGCACTTAGCGTTTATTTGCAGATGTCGTCAAAGACAAATAAAGACTTCATGTACTTAGTTTGCTTGAATATATCTAGTACGACATGCTGATGCTTCACACATGAATAACAATAAAACGGCTGGAAACTTTCAGATGATCCGTAAACAAACAAACTGTTTGAACAAAATTCCACAATTCAAAAATACATACAAACAGTCAGACATTGGACAAATGGGGAAGGCATGGGTGGAGAAAGGGGCGGTAATGAGGGAGGAAGAGACAACAGTGCCGGAGAAAGATAAGGTAGCGGGTGTGTCAATTTTGTCAGAGATATCGGCTATTTCTTAATGACAGGTTCAGATTGATTTTCAGTGATTCTAGACAGCTTTTTTTTTTAAATACGAGCCTGTCCACTGTGTCCAAACGCGCGAAGTTCGACGTCTCCACTGCCTGACTACACGAAGGCATTTCCCATAGTTTGATAAACTATAATTTATTTTTTAGAGTAATGATAATACTTAAGAATCTTGTACACATTAAAAAATTATGTAAACTTTTACTGCCAGAAAACGAAACAGCTCCCTGTACAACGCAACACGTGTAAACATTTCACCCTAATAGTAATAGCAGTCGGGGGTGCTACTTCAACAAGTAATTAAAAAATTACTTCTACAAGTAATTATCTGACTGATATCAAAAGTACCCATGATTTCACATAAAAAGTTAAAATAATGTCTTATTTCCACTAGCAAAAAAGACAATACAGCAGTAGAAGGCAAGAGCACTTCCATTATTTTCAAAAGGAAATAACTTTCTCAGAAGAAACTGTTTGAGTAAAGAAAAATAGCCGAAATTGTAGCCGAATTTCACTTAAAAAGTTGCAAATTTGTGCAAGTTTGTAACCTTGTAGATTTTTAAATAGAATTTTCATCCCAATAGCAATAATTTTTCCTGTAAATTCAGACTATCCTTTTCAAAATAAAATTTAAATATAATTTACGATAATTGCTTAAAGCTTTACTCCTTTCATTTAAAGATAAGCCCCTTTAAATAAATATTATTTAAACAAGTAATTTTAAGGGAATCGTTTTACCTTGATACGTATTTCTGTTACTGAAGCAATTATTACAGATACAATGTATGAGTAGCCCTTATAACAATTAAAAGATTGAGAACTTTAAATGTGTGTGGTACAATCATTACAAACCATCCATTGCCTTACTTTTTATGTATATTACTTGTATAAGTAATATGTTGCATGGACATCGCAAATAAATCAGTTACTTTTAGAGGAAATCATTTTAGAAGGCAAAATTAGAAAGTTACTTGAAAAGGTAATATTTTTAATTACTTGTTGAAGTAGCACCCCTGACTGAATAGTTTATCATACAAAAGGTATGATTATGATACCAGTACATGTATATCGTAAAATACCTATATTTGATTTTCATCTCGCGATGTATTATCGCCGAGCGTCATATCGCAATATACTGGTATACCAGTAATATCGCACACCTCTATAAAAAGGTAAGTGGACTTGGGCTATGACATGCGATAACTACGGCCCAGGTTTAATGATTTTCGGTAATCAACAGACTTTGTATCCTGCTATTTCCAGTGGTAATTTTTATATTTCAAGCGTTTTTCTTATGTATTATGAAATATCGTAAAATATAAGTATTTGATTTATATATTGCGATATATATATTGCAATATACTGGTAGTATCGCACACCTCTACCCAACACCCTTTTTCAGCTGCCCAGATCAAACTTAGATCAATATGATCTTATGAAAAATTGACTGTAGTCAATCACCTTTACATCACTCTGTAGACAATCCAACATGGCAAAATTATTCCTGTATTGTTTTGGATTACAGAATTTTTGACAGTCGTCAGCACACTCCGCTGTCTCCGACAGTTTGAACTGAGCAGGCTTAAAAACAAGTTTTCCACCAGGTTTCCCATGCTGTGGTGGTAGTCTGGCGTTTGGAGTTCCAACAGGAGGATTCGCACGAGGTGGTAACCCCTGGCCTTGACCATGTCCAGCACCTCCACCGGCCCCTAAATGAGCAGGAGCACCTTGCCGACCGGGTAACCCGGCTGGAACTCCACCTTGATTCATTGGATTTAGCTTATTGATCATATTCACATCATGTCCCTGATTACCAAGTTGTGCAAAAGTCTGCACAAAACAAAATATTGTCCATGTTACACAAAAGTAATTTACACGTCGTCCCATGTCCTCCATGTTGACCGGATAACTGCTACTATAAATATTCCGCGAAAGTGGAATATATGTCGATATCAATATGATACAAAACTTCATATGAATATTTCAGCTATATTTTAATGAAAATTGTATTACTAATTCTATGTTAGTTTTACTTGAAATATAAATAAACGATTGGAAATAATAACGACCTATTTCGTGCGCATTAATATTTTACATTTCCGGTACAATCGATGAATAAAATGCAAACTGGGATCGGGCTATTCCATGTTATCCGGGATTTCTCTTCTCTTTTTTAAAAGTTATCTATTTTCTTTTTTATTATTAATTATCTATATTCTTATTATCAATTAGCATGGTATAAATTTAATAATTTCTATATTAAGAAAAAAAGTATGCAAAAAGAAGGACGAGACACCTTTCACTCACACATTTACACACGACAACCAGTTGCCTGAGGAAGATATGAATTGTTCAAATCTATTTTCTTTCATTGCTTAAGAAATATAAAATGACAAGCCGGGCTCTATTGTCTCATAATGCCCGAGCGTCCTCAGCCAATCACATTTATTACCGAGCCGCGTCAGCGGCGAGGTGATAAATATGATTGGCTGCATGATGACGCGAGGGCAAATTATGAGACAATAGAGCCCGGCTTGTCATTTATTATTTCTATTCTAATAATGACCAAACATAGATCTTTCGATTCTTGGTAAAAACCAGTTCCTGTCCAGGCGCGGATCCAGAGTGGGAAGTGGGGGGGGGGGGGGGTGTGTGTCGACCCAAAGGTTCGATTCGAGGCACGAAGTGCCGAGCGGGGGAGGGTACGGGAGGGGGTTGCCCCCTCCTGTAGGTGGGGGTACGGGTGGCCTCCCCCGGAAATGTTTTTGAAAAAAATGGAATAAAATGGTGCAATCTGGAGCATTATCTTCTCGAATATCCAGACTAATTTTTCATTCAATTTATGTGACAAAGAAAGGATCGATCCCCTTTCCAAGTGGCAACATATTAGGGCTGGGTCAATATATCGATATACCGGTACGTATCGATATTGGTCATCGATACGAGTATCGATATTTTTGCTCCGATACATTTAGATACAGTTATTTTTAGCACAAAACATGCTTTTCTTGTGAAATCTCAAGTACTTGCATGGAAATATATGTTTGATCATGTTTTTTTTTTTGTTTGCAAATGGCAGATACGTTCTTGATTTTATCGATCATGCTTGCCTTTTCTGCTGGCTATTCAAATCCTTTTATACTTCGAAGTCTATGAATAACAAGCAATGATTAAGGAATTAATTAGAAGGTCGGCATTTAAGATATATTTTTGTCATTTTGTCGAAGTAATATCGACTTAATCTTTAGTTTTCAATCCAGAGACTTTCATATACAAACTGTCTAAATGTATTTGCTTTTTCTAAAACAAATTTCTGAAATTTCTGAAAAGGGTCGACGGGAAACTTGCGACCGAATTTAAAAAAAAGGCAAAATAAAGATAACATAAAAAAGACCCATTAGGGAATGTAATCATATAATATGAATCAAGGCAAAGCCTTTTTGTGCGAGCGGAGAGAAAATAAATATGATTATATATTAAATAATTTTAGACTATGACGGTTTATCCTATCTGACAAAACTTTCTGTTTGATGATTGCCAAAAAAAAAGGCAGTATAAGGCGAGTGGAAACACAGAGGCATTTGTAAAATTGGTCTAGACCAGCAGATGAACATTTTAAGGGGGCTTAAAATACGGTTCTTAGTACATTTCTGTTTTGGCCTAGACCGGCAAATATTAGATTAGGTTGAGGGGGGGGGATTCCAGTCAAATTTACAGAAAAATACGAGCAAACACATAAGGTGAATGATTTTGAAACCTTATATCAACGATTTAGTTTAAAGAGCTCAGCTAGAACTGGTCAGACCGAGGATTTATAAACAGACCTGGTTATATTTCCCGGCTACATGTGATTTTTTTTTTTATTTCAAGCCATTTTTAATTTTGTAATAAAACGGTTGAATGAAAATAAATAACTCATTGCATATCGCCCAAAAAGAAAAAAAAAAAACATCTCGCCGTTGTCAGATACAATCGTCCAAAGCCTGTTTCATAAAATTTCAATAAAGAAAACTATATCGGACATCAAAATTATAATTTTTGGAGAAATGTTCGGATGCCTCAAAATACTATCGTAAAACCCGAGAAGTGTTCTGGATTTAGAACTTAATAACGTGACGGATTGAACACAAAATCGCCCATGGGAACACTTTGGCCGGATTATTGACTTTTTAGAAGCGTCTACGTCAAGCAAAATACGTCCATTAAAGGAAAATCTTACAACGTCAAAGTGACATTAAGAATTTGGCGCGATGACGTCAATGACGTCATAGAAGCACAGTAAACAAAATACTCCAACCGAGATGTCGGCTTTCCTAAAAAGATTCCGCGGATACGCCGAGTTGTCGATGCTATTTAAGAAATGAACCTTATGTTTTTTCTGTTGATGCAGGTATCACCCGAAAAATTGGACAGAAAACTGCATCAATGCGCGTAGCGCGTTGATGCAAAAGTTTTCTGTACAATTTTTCGGGTGATACCTGCATCAACAGAAAAAAATATAAGATTCATTTCTTATCATTTAATTATGGAAAACAGACTGTTTTCTTTGATCTAAAAACAATCAATTACCGCACTATATTTCGTAAGTCGGAAGGTTTTGCAGTGATACGTCTGCCAAAACAAGTTATGGCAGCCGCCATGATTTAAACAGCGAACGATCGTCCCTCTATATCTTTGGAATAAGGACCAGTTTGAGCAAATTCTACCTGCACTGTTAATTTTTGAGTAAGTAGAAAAGAAATGGTACCCTAGAAATGATAAGCAAACATCAACAAATTGTATTTTCAGCAACGAGTTCATTCGTGTTTGAGGGAACCCCGGTTCTAAAAATAGTGCTATAAATAGACTTCCGTGAAAAATTGTGTTGATCGATGTATCAACAAAATTTCTCAGCCAATCAGAATCTTCGTTTCTTGAAAATGACAATGGAAATTAAATGATTTCGTAATCTGCTTTACGAAAAATTATGTCAATGAATTTAACTTGTAAACAAAAATTGAGTATAACATATACGTATACTCGGAGTCGAAAAAAAAAATTAAATGGCAATATTCAGCATCTCCGCAGTAACTCTGTCTGCGAGGGGACGAAAGTTTTTGAAAGCATAGTAGTACATTCTCATTCTTTGATTCAGCATATTTTCTCAATAAGGTAAGTGTATACGCGTTACCATAAGGACGAGCTTCGCTCGCTATAAAATATGCGAAAACTATAAGTTAGACCGAACACACAGGAACCCGCTTGACTTTGTGTTGGGGGAGGGTTAGTTATTAGTGAATAAAATTGTTAGTTTGTGCGTACGATAAGATACGATATACCGGATATCGGTACTTTTTGTATTGTATTGTATCGTATCGATAAGGAGCTGTTAAGATAAGGCGTAAAATCTGCCCTGAAAAGTTGAAATTTCAAAATGCAAAAATTGAGAAAATTTTTCGGTAAAAATATGAAGTTACATGGTCCAGATATGAATCTTCTGTCAGGTTGGATAATTATTCAAAATAAGACCGATTTTTGGGTTAAAATGAGCGTTTTTCCTATAGAAATCAATGGAAAACGGAAAAGTTTTTCTACAACATTGTTCCCCCCCCCTCGGTTCAGAATGCCACTTTTACCAAAGGTGTATATCAATAAAACACATTTTCTGACCAAGTGGGGTTCTGAACCGAGGGGGGGGGGGGGACAATGTCCCACAGGCGAAAAACGAAAAAAAGGGGGGATGGATGACTATTTTAGAATCAGTATTTAGAGCGGTAAAATAAATCAAAATTGCCATTTTTTCTTTTAATATAATGTAACAATCTATTCAGAGTGTATTCCGATCAAATGATTAACCGTTAGGAAGGAAATGAACGAGAAAGTTGTCTATTTCTACGCTGTGCGTATTTCGCGCCTGAAAGCTACATACGTGGCTGATAAATACGAAATGTAACTGTTTTTCAGTTTCCGGACTGCGAATTTTGCCGATTATATTGATTTAATAACATCTAAGTTAATTTTTCTTATCCAAGTTTGACATTAAAAGGTAGAGAAGTAAAATAAACATCAAATTTATGTAAACTAATGCATTGTTAGTGAATTTTCGCTCGATATTTGACGTTTCTCTCATCCGTACCCCTATCTCTTCAACCCGTATTTATATCATCTTTCACCAAATCTATTTAAATAAATTACCTACTAAGAATCTTCTTATACTTTATATTTTAATCCCGACCACTTTTTATCTGAAATAGAAGGACAGCGCACGAGAAATAATCGAGTGATTTCAGGGCTAAATCAAGCCCTTATCTTAACAGCTCCTTTGGTTTCGATACCCAGCCCTACAACATATAGGGCGAGTCTGGGTTTATTTGTACTTTGGCGTAGCCAGGGTGTGACCCAGATTTTCAACTGTCCGCGGGTCTACTTTTTTATGGAGGATGATTTGCGATACCCGAATTGTCAAACGGGGACAGTATGGAAATGTAACCCCTCCAATTGAATTGGGTTCGGGGGCTTCCCCGAGAAAATTTGAAAAAAATGAAGCAAATTGCTTACTTCTGGAGTGTATTTGAGCTGAAAAGCGCTGATATGATTCGGTGTCAGCAGACGATATCCACCGAATCTAGGATGAATAAAACTTTAGATGTAAAGATGAAATTCTCTATATAAAAGTTCTTTCCAATCGACAGCTCGCTTGGCGATTGTTGTTAATGTATTGAGTTCGAATGAAACATGAGAAAATTTTGAAAAATGCATTCAAATCGGAGGTTTCTGAAGTATCTTTGAGATATTTCTGAACAGAAGTTTGCTTTAAATACCATTTCATATGTCCCCTCCTTTCCCTTCTTTTTGGCCGCTTAACTGAGGGAGGCACTCTCTCAATATGTGTGAAAACGTTGTGGACGTTTGCGTTCAAACATACGCCTGGCTGCGCCCCTGCCTTGCTGATACATGCGCTTAGGATACTGGTACGATATGGAGTAAAACAAATCTAGTATCATTGTTTTTTGTTTATTTTTGACTTTAGTACATACATTATTTTCATATTTTCTCACCCGAATCTATGAACGAGTTAGAAAAGGGTAAGTGAGTGATTCACCCTTTTTGCCGTCTTAACGAGATATCACACGCGTTTCAGTAGCCTCCCTTAGACGAGAATTTTAAAGAAATCTCCACGCTGAAGATTTCCGATTTTTGTAACGTAAAATGTCTTGATGTTCTGGCTTTGTTATAATCGTTCAATGGTCAAGTCGACCCAATAGCTCAGAGGTGGAGCTCTTGCCCACCATGCGAGACGACCGCGGTTCAAGCCTGAGTCGTATATCAATATGAATGTTTTTTTTTTCTTTGCAAAGTAATGGTAAGCCTAGAGTGACCAACATTAGTCAATTTTTTGCTGAAATTGAACTTTCAAATATATTTGAAAATTTTTTAAAGACTTTTTTACCTACATACATATGTCGTTTCTATTCAGAAATAAGTCAGGTGTCAGTAAAGTGTTTGAATGTAGAGAAACTTATAATATAGTTACTCATATGGTACATGTAATATCATTACACATGTGCACATACTGTCGTGTTATCTCACAAAATCTGTATTCGGCTCTATTTATTTACATATTGACACCTTTTTGAGTGAAGAGACACTGCTGTGATATTTCAAAAAGATGATTATATAAATTCGGATGCTTTTGTCTTTGGTCACATAGTAAAGAAAGATAACTCGAATTGCAATTTTAATGTTTTACATGATAATTTACACATTCAGTCAGATTTTGCAACATATGACGTGGTCATTGAATGATTTCTTTCTATAAGAATTTGCACAATATGTTGAGGGAATCATATGTAAAGTTTCATTTGAAAATCTTGGGCTGAAAAAATAATATAGCCAAAAAATGAGCATTTCCATTACAATCAATGGATGGCTAAAAAGTCTGATTAATTTCAAAATCTCAGAATTTTGGATGGTGACCTCCTAATATTGTCTCTTATATCTGAATTAGATTAGGAAATCAGAATTATGCTTTTTTTTCTGAAAATAAATGTTGTATAACACGAAACGTGTGATATCACCTTAATAGAAGATATAGTTTTTGAAACAATGTTAAAATGTTTTTGATTTTTAAAATTTCGGTGAGACAAGTATGCTGGCCCGAAAAAAAAAATGTCTTACTCTAGGGTGCATCTAGAACTTCAACCGACAAGGACGGCACAGGCACCAAAGGGGGGGGGGGGGGGTTGTATGAGAATGATTTTAAAGCTTTGAAAAATTGAATGCTTAATTATAGGCCGCCGGAGCACATTTGAGCTATAATCCAATGTTAAATATTTGCCCATTCTCCCGATTATTTTGAAGTATTTCTTAAACAAAATTATTAGATGACCAAAAAACCCCTTTAATTTGAGGACAGACACGTGTAGGTTCCGATCCCCGTACCATTTGCTTTGATTGTTTGACGCATGTACTGCATGTTTTGCAAATTATTTGAACATGTTTAAATTATAGTCTTTGTTAAGTTCCAGTACAATTTAGAAGTTGAGATAAAAATTACAGTAACTACTTGGAATGAGGAACATTTTTCGAGCATAAAATAAACAGAAACCCCCCTATGCGACGTACATTACAAAAACTTCGCAATTGTATGTACGAATCCATATTGATCCTCCAATATTGATACGGTATCGAATCGATATACGATCAGAAAATTTTTGTAAATTTTGATTCAAAATGGTGAATTATGGTGGACATTAAGTAATTTTTACTACGTTTGCAGGTGTTTTTTTTAGTGCTAATGTTACAAAAAAAAAAAACGGAAACGGGGGGAGGGGGGGGGGGGAGGGGGGTTCCCGAAACCCCCCCTAAATTAGCCCTTGCGGTCGGTTTATCTGCTTTCAGAAAATGGGTAGGCGTGGCTTATCGCTATAGGGCCTATATTGGAGAATAGAGCCCGGCTCGCGCCTGTTGTCTTAATAGGGAAAAAGAATCAATTGATATTTTTTTAAAATGCTTTTGTATTCTTGAATCCTTAATTAGTCAAATTGATATATGAGAGGACGGAAGTTTTTTTTTCCATTTTATTAACTAGTGTTTATCATTCTCATTGGGCAGGGCCTAGGGAGGTCGCGCTATTTGCGCATATCAATCGGAAATGGCACATTTAAGTCCTGTGTTTCCATTTTCGGGGATCTTATGAAAACATATGAGATCCCATTGTCCAGAGTGGTCAGTGACACTATTGATTGCGATCGAATGTCTGTCTACATCACCGTACAAGGCATCTTAACTGATATGTACACATCAACATGAAAGAAAGGAGGGGATCTCAAACAACACTCGGTTGCAGCACCCACAGGAAAACACCCAAACAACCCATATGTACATCGAGACAATCACAGAATTTGACATGTTTACATGGAACTGTTCTTGCAAACAAACAGGAGACGCTGACTCTCCCCGGGCACCTGGGACCGGTTTCACAAAAGCAACTTACGGCACAGCTATGACGTACGACGTTCGTAAGCGCTACGTAGCAACTCAAAAGCATTTCACAAAAGCGACGTAGTTTTACGTCGGACGTAAATCAGCTGAAAATCTACGACACCGTCAGAGCTGTCGTAAGTCGGAGTTCACAACTTTTCCAATGGAAGTTCTGATGATTGTGACTTATCTTCTCGACTTTGACACTGAATAACTTATGGGTACTTCTTCTTCCTTTAAACCCCTCTTTTATCTTTTGTCATATGATTTGAACGGTTCCTACATTTACGCAATGAACAAAAACAACAACAACAAAAAAATGATAATTTGAAATAAAAAAGTAATATCTTAAAAGTACGCCAAGGAGTCCTCAAAATGATCGTATCATTTCTCAAAACAGGTCAAATTACAGAATGGAACAGACATGCACGTTTCTGGTATTATTATAACCCTCGTCAGTGATATTAGGATAAATAGATAAACACGTCAACAGAAGCTGTAGGCCATACTGAATAGGATAAATCGGACTTATTCTTCTTACCTGAAGTTCCAGCTACGATACAATTGAACACAGAATCAGTCGATTGATTTATCTATTTGTTCATGATTTGATACATATATATTACTGTAATGAATAGGGTACGGTTGAATCAATAGAGACCACGAGCGAACACAGATGATAACAGTTGATGTTACAATGTTAGAACAGGAAATGATAAAGGCTCTATGGATAATATTTCGAAAAGGAGCTTCCTGCCACTCACAATTTTCTTTGTCGAAAATCCATCTATTCACTGAACGCAATTCTAAAGATTGGATGTTTGTTTATAGAGTCAGTTGTTTCATGTTTTAACTTTATAAAATTAATTTAAAAGACAATGTTAACGGCGACCCGAAACGTTATCAGCAGCTACAAGTACATGATTGTATTTCTATCATTTTTAACTCAATACTATGGTTATATCTCTATCATACATAAAATTTTCAAAGAATATACATAACAAAATGAAGATTCAACGTCCAGAATAGGTCAAGGCGAATTCATAGATCACACACTTATCATTCATTGTTATCCGATGTGTTGTTGTTGTTATTTTGCTTAGTTTATTTGACAAACAAATATTGCATTCTTAACTATTCTACATTCATTCACTGCGCCAAGGAAACATCCCTACTATTCAAAGAGACATCGACGTACGTCTGAAAGTCGAGAAGGTAAGGGATATTAAACGTCTTCAAATTCAATGGCATCATTTAAGAACAGATAAATTTGCAGCATGGACAAGACATACACGTTTCGGGTACATACCCCTCGTCAGTGATCCTCAATCTAAACAATGCAATATGGCAAAAAGTGTAAAAGTTATTATGTCCAAAAATGTACCAAAAGACGTATCAGGATGGGTGTGATATCAAAACATCATTAGAATTGCCATTGGAACCGCTGCGAGCCCCGGAATAGACAATATTCCGATGTGAGACAATGTGGCCTGGGAGAGTAAGCGTCTCCTGTATGCTTGCAAAACCCATCGTAACAACTCCACGAAAACTTGTCACATTCCGAAACAATATAACAACACCACAAGGAATAAAGGACTCTTGCAGCACCCAAAGAAAACACCAAAAACACATAAATGCGAAAACAGATGGGACATGCACAACAAGAGACACCATGAACTCTTGCGGCTAGCCAACGGGGCACCTGGTCCCATCTCTAGCTTGCTAGGGGTCCGTCGATGCTCAATTTTGTGCTCTATTGTGAATGCTATTGAGATTATCGTCAGGATCTTCTTGAACTCATTTGTTCACATGGTGTCAGTCACGATGACTATTTACCCTTCATAATTTATTAATAAGTGTTTATCTTCTTTAATAAAGCCTGTGTTTGTGAAACACGAATGCCCCCGGTGGCATCTTTGTTAGTATGAACACTATTTTCTGTTAAGTACATGTATGTGAGGTCACTGGGTAAAAAGGTCAAAGGTCAAGGTCACGAGGTCAAAAATTTTGGTATCAATGGAAAGGTCTTGTCACAAGGAATACACATGTGAAATATGAAAGCCCTATCACTTCCCATTCAAAAGTTATGCCCAATGTTAACGTTTTTGAAAAGTAGGTCAAAGGTCAAGGTCAAAATCACGAGGTCAAAAATTTTGATATCAATGGTAAGGTCTTGTCACAAGGAATACACATGTGAAATATGAAAGCCCTATCACTTCCCATTCAAAAGTTATGCCCAATGTTAAAGTTTTTGAAAAGTCGGTCAAAGGTCAAGGTCAAGGTCACGAGGTCAAAAATTTTGGTATCAATGGAAAGGTCTTGTCACAAGGAATACACATGTGAAATATGAAAGCCCTATCACTTACCATTCAAAAGTTATGCCCAATGTTAAAGTTTTTGAAAAGTCGGTCAAAGGTCAAGGTCAAGGTCACGAGGTCAAAAATTTTGGTATCAATGGAAAGGTTTTGTCACAAGGAATACACATGTGAAATATGAAAGCCCTATCACTTCCCATTCAAAAGTTATGCCCAATGTTAAAGTTTTTGAAAAGTAGGTCAAAGGTCAAGGTCAAAATCACGAGGTCAAAAATTTTGGTATCAATGGAAAGGTCTTGTCACAAGGAATACACATGTGAAATATGAAAGCCCTATCACTTCCCATTCAAAAGTTATACCCAATGTTAAAGTTTTTGAAAAGTAGGTCAAAGGTCAAGGTCACGAGGTCAAAAATTTTGGTATCAATGGAAAGGTCTTGTCACAAGGAATACACATGTGAAATATGAAAGCCCTATCACTTCCCATTCAAAAGTTATGCCCAATGTTAAAGTTTTTGAAAAGTAGGTCAAAGGTCAAGGTCAAGGTCACGAGGTCAAAAATTTTGGTATCAATGGAAAGGTCTTGTCACAAGGAATACACATGTGAAATATGAAAGCCCTATCACTTCCCATTCAAAAGTTATGCCCAATGTTAAAGTTTTTGAAAAGTCGGTCAAAGGTCAAGGTCAAAATCACGAGGTCAAAAATTTTGGTATCAATGGAAAGGTCTTGTCACAAGGAATACACATGTGAAATATGAAAGCCCTATCACTTCCCATTCAAAAGTTATGCCCAATGTTAAAGTTTTTCGGACAAACAGACAGACAAACAGACAAACAGATAAACAGACAAACAGACGGACAGGCCAAAAACTATATGCCCCCGAATCTTTGATTCCGGGGGCATGAAAAAATAGCTTGATTTCCAACTTAATGGCAACACACCTTATTCATTAACTACGTCAATGTTAAGCATTCACGGCTGCAGCGATGTAATTCCTTAAAAGTCAATCTAAATTTCAATACATCCACACGCAATTATGCAACACCTTGATGAAATGGGCTAGAACGTAATACAGGGTTTTTACAAGATACATGGCAATTTCATGATAATGATTTTTGAGTTCATTAAATCGTAATGATCCATGGTGTTGACAGAATTACTGCACACATAATCGCCTGGAATAAACAGCGAAGTAATGATATTTTTTCAAAGTTTAAAACATAAAAACCTGAAAATAAATCAATGGAATAGAATTAAAAATATAGAAAAAAAACCATCCGGATGGATAAGTAATTTCAGTATTTGCCTCTAGTGCAATTGACCAGGATATCAAGAAGATTTTAGAAGACAAATTTAATATATACATTATCCATGAAGATTTTCTGTTGGAATCAATTTAAGACAAAGGAGGGGATCTCCAACAACACCAGGTTGCAGCACCCACAGCAAAACCCGAAAACACCCAATGCAAAAATACAAAGCAGACAAGCACAGAAAGAGACGCAAAATGGACAAGGAACGTCAACGCACAACATAGAAACATCAAACACAAAGGAGTACACAATAACCAACGAGACCAATGGGCAACCGGTGCCGACTTAGGACGGCCATCTGCCACGGAAATAGCAGAAGGTATGGATTGCGTACGCACAACTCTCCCACTTTTCCGATTACCCAAAGGTCTCGAACGTACAATTGTGGTGTAAAACAACCTCCTCACTGTCAGATGACCACATGCAAACAAGACCGCAAAACGCAGGGGCCCAAGCAACACAGATGAATATGTATATGGATATCAAAAGAGGGCTTACATAATACAGTCCGTGCTCTGCCGGCTGAAGCGAGCTCATGTATGTTATCACCCTAGGGGTCCGACTGACATTCAGAGAGGACAGATGGTCGGGGCCCTGTCTTCTCTAAAGAAATTTGGACAGGGCCCGTCATGGAGTCCCGTCGTCACAGTCAGTCAGAGTGCAAGTTTTAAGTATGCGCTAGTAAAAGACTGTAGATTGGTCAAGTACCAAGTTTAGTGTCCGTCTGGTAACAAGATAACAAATCCAAAAAAAAAAAAAAAATGAAAATCGTGCTAAAGCCGTGAATAAAACGCCTGAATAGTTTTTTTGCACATTTTTTCACACATAGGTTTTATCTATCATGGTATTTCTACTATAAGTTTATTGCTGAAAGTACATAAAATACAAAAAAATCGATTCAAATAACCGTATACCGTTTTATGCCACCTACTGGAAATGTCCTGTGATCATCACTGAATTTCTTTTTTAAATTCTGTAAAACTGGAGGTTGGATCGATTTTCACCTGACAAATCTGCATCTAGTCTTGAAATGCTGGCCGGGAGAGTAATCCGGATTTAAGACCGTACGCTGACTTCAAATGGCAAGCGAAGGACAAATAGCCCAGTCTCTACGTAAGTGTAATTTTACAAATTCTTTTATTAAATTGAAGTTTGGAGTATTTTTTATTTTTTCAAATTTTCATATCATATTTGTAATAATGTTTACTAGTATCTTATTCATAATTTTTGATAAAAATTCTTAAATCACAATCTTTTTGACGGTAAGGGGTGTCACTGATTTCTGTAGTTTTTAGAAACGACTAACATTTACCGCTAATTTCTCGGTTTCCTTTATAAATAACAAACTATCAAGAATCAGTCATTGAGAAAATACTGAATCAGTGAAACTATTGTTAGTTAGAGAAGTTGACATTATTTATATAAGTCATTTCGGAATGTTATTCATTCCAGGGTTTGCAACCGTTCCAATCGAAATTCTGATGTTTTTGCCTTGCCTTCTTGACTTTGAGACTAAATAAGTGATAGGTACTTCTTTGATGTTTATCTTTATTATTTATGAAAAAAACATTGGAATCAGTGATGTCGTCAGAATCAAGAACACGTGTTGAATTCAGTTTCAAAGATATAGAAAAAATTGCTGCAACTAATGCTTATACATCCTCAATAGGGCGAATTAAATCAACTGTCCGGGATAGTCATTTGGGACTTTGTCATTAAACATTATAAGAGCTAACTAAGAATGCATTACCGTATTATTGAAAAAGAAGGGAGGGGATTGTTATTGTAAATGCACTAAGCAACGTTCGTTTTTGAAATTGAGGCATGCGACCAGAGAGGCACATTCAAAGCATGATTTTTCATAGGTAATTTAAAGTCATATCGATGTATAGAGCAGGCAGTTTTGGTCCTTTATCAATTTGACATCATATTTATTATTTAACTATTTCGGAAACTTGTCATTTCATAAGAAATATCATCGAAATTAAAGGAGGTTAAAATTAGCATCTTGGCATCATCCCTCCAATGCTATTTTGGTCATAGATTGGGATATGGTATTTATCTATATGTTTGACATTCATTTAACCACGCAACTGAATCGACCCCACACAAAATTTGGAGCCGTGCATTCTCTGCAAATAAATTCACAAAATATAACCAGGGGCGCTGCCGAAGTACATTCGACTGTCAGAAAATCACTTCGGCATTTAATAAGCACCACTGGTGAAGATGACTAATATGGACAAAGCCATATCCCTGTAAGGAAGTACAAAATCGTTAATCGAAAAATCATCTAACCAAGGGCATATAAAACCAGGATAAAACCAGAGCTAAGGCAAAGGAACAGAAATAAAAAAGATCTACCATAGAAGAGAAATGAACTCCATGAGAAGGAGTGAGATAATCTACACAGAAAGAGTGAGCATCCCCTGCTTGCATGCAACACCCGTCACTTCAATTCGGTAGAAAGGTCACAACTCCCACAAAGACAGACAAACGTATAAACTGGTATGTCATGGCTCAAAATATCATTTATGACTCTGGACAAGGGGACGTCATAGTGTGCTACCATTTCCCCGTATGGAACATTTTGTATTGGGATATTGTCATTATCCATATTTGTCATAGAACTTCCTCAGTGGCTATGTTAGGATTTAGAAATTTTCTTCAAGAAGGTAAAAAGTTGGAACATTTCTGTATTCTTCTTCTTCTTTGATGTTTCCTCTCTTTTTTGGAGAGCCTCTTTTTTTCACAATTCTCTCTCAAAGACTTCATTCGAAAATTAAAACGCCATTGCATTTTTTAACGAGGAAGTCTAAGTAAAGACTAAACGCCTACCAATATAATATCGTTTGAAATGTTGGTAATGGACTGAATATAAAAGAGACAAGAATAATTCTGAAATTGTTCAAAATTCTTCGGTAGGAGACAGTAGGTCAATGAATGAAATAGTGAAATGGCATATACGCACCAAAATGATGCAACAAGTTTTACTTATTTATTTTTGTTGTATTTTGACAGCAGGGAAAACCACATTCTTTGCCAAAAATGTTATGCATGTTCAATTAAAAGAGTATAAAATTTGGTCCTATTGTTTTGCAATTCGAATTAAGACAAAGAAGTTACTTATTACGAAAGAAAGGAAGGGATCTCCAACAATACTCGGTTTCAGCACCCACAGCAAAACTTCAAAACACCCAATGCAAAAATAAACAACATAAAGCAGACATCCACAGCAATGGACGCAAAAGGCCAAGGAACACCAACACGCACCATAGAAACATGAAGCATAAAAGACCACACATAAACCATCGAGACCAATGGACAACCGGTGCCGACTAAGAACGGTCATATGCCACGTACATGTACGTAGCAGACGGTATGGTTATCCTAGATTAAGTGCGCACACCCCTCCCACTTTTCCGATTACCCAGAGGTCTCAAAGAACGTACATATCTATGGTGTGAAACAACCTCCTCGCTGTTAGATGATCACACACAAACAATACCGTGAAACACAGAGGCCCAAGAAACCCTAACCCAGAATCTTGTTTTGCTATAATATATGACGAAAACTGACACGTCAAGGTGTGATTACAAGAAATTGAAAAAAAAAACTTTCATAGTTTATTATAAAAACCCTAACACAATAAAACAAGTAGATGGGAGCATAAAATTCTTGTTGAGTAAAAGGTTAGGCAGCCATGCATACAACAAGGATTGATCTATGAAGTAAACCGAATCTAATTGTTTCTGAACTCATTTTGAATTCTCAGATTATGGCAAAGTCATTCGAATTAAAGGGGGAAAGTCCTTAAATTGATTTTTAAAATTAAATCTATACATTATTTAATTCGACTTTGAGTTATTCTCTATTAAGGCAATAAGTTTCTCTTTGTCTTTAAAATTTTTAGGCGGATGCTTCTTTAATCTCGGATAAGGCGCCAATCAAATCTATGTGACTATATTCTTTTTATTTGATTCTAATTTTTTTTTAAATTCTGTACGCTGGTTGAACTCTCTACAAATCAATACACTGACTTCTTTTCGTAAGCCCGTCATGACTTTTTTTCTTGATTTACATTAATGTCTATCATACAATTACGTAAAAAAATAAATCAGTAATAAACGCTTATTCGAAAATGATGAACTGAAAATCAATCAAACAAACCTTACAGAATACCATATGAGCATAACAGCATATGAGAAATTCCCAATACGGATTAAGAGAAGGTGATCTAGATGGGTCTGTATCTCCTGCTGGCATCCTACAACTATCACTTCAAATCCGTAGAATATTTTTTGTGCAATAGGCTCAGCTTATCCTGTAATTCAATGTTCAGAGTGTTTTGATAAAGAATATCAATGTTATGTCAACATCTACCCGTATGATATTCGTCCTTGTTTGATAATATTATAATGGTTGGACTATTGCATAAGTAAAACATATATATGCGTCTCAAGACCGCTTCTTTTCATCGTTCTTACCATTGCTTTGTATCGCCTTATCAACCTAGAACTTTTTGGACTTAAATGAAAATGTATGCTACTGATGAATAAGTGGGAGGGTTGTGCGAACATAATCCTGATAACCACAACATTTCTACTGGCATAGTAGATGACCATCCTTAGTCGGCATCGATTGCCAAATGATCTCGTTGGACTATGTGTAGTCTTTTGTGGTTGATGATTTTATGTCGTATGTCTCTATAGAGTCCCTGATTGTTCTTGTCTGTCGTGTTTTTGGATGGGATGTTTTGGTGCTTTGCTGTGAGTACTGCTACCGAGTATAGTTGGATATATATTTTCGGATATGCTTATAAATACACGACACTCTGGACTGTTTGTAATTAAAAAAATATTTTACAAACAACCCCCCCCCCGTAATTGTGATTACTACATTCGCCAAATATATTTTATTTTACACATATTTTGTTCTTCTTGAAAATATCAGTTGTCAAGGAATAAAAAAGAACGATCGT
The DNA here is from genome assembly GCA_028142955.1 of Pinctada fucata. Taxonomy (NCBI): domain Eukaryota; kingdom Metazoa; phylum Mollusca; class Bivalvia; order Pterioida; family Pteriidae; genus Pinctada; species Pinctada fucata. The sequence continues at coordinate 55,568,922 of AP027113.1, read as the reverse complement.
GATAGATTTAGTTATCTAAAGAGCTAATAATAGTAAGAAAATACCTTACGAGATATAGGTTTCTGCATCGGCTAGCAACGTGACAAGAAAGGATTTTGCCTTTGAAACTAAAAGGTTAACGTCATTAGCATGAACGCTAAATGAAACGCCATGGGATGACAATTAATTGATATAAAATCGATCATTACCATAAATGCTTCAAAGGTGTAAGATGGATGATATCAAACAAATTCAAATGCACTTAGGAGATGTATCTGTTTATGAGGAGAATTTGTCGAGCTATATATAATATTCAATAAAGAAAGAACAGCCTAGCTATTATCCAATTCGATTGAAGACAAAATCAAAACCTGGCATTTATACATTCGTATTTATTTCAAATAAGTATTTTTTCTTTGGAATTTACGAAAATTATATTTCAAATACTATTATTAGAACAGTTGTTGTTGTTCCCCTCCTTTCTTTTGTGATTAGTATATCATTCTATCTTCAGGTAGGTGCACCATTATTAAATCACAATCACAATCCAATAGACAGTTATTTTAAGACTAACCATTTTTAAATGATTCAGAAATATAATGCATTACTTTACACGTATTTTGTTCACGCTGTGAATTCATAAATAAATTCCATTGTCGGGTTTTTTTACACTGGATAAAGGCCATGAGACCGAAAATTATTGTAATGAGTGTTTTTATGTGATTCAAAAGAGTTTGTTGATATGACTGTTATTGTTGAAGCGAATTGAAAAAAAAAATAACATATGACAAGAAAATTGAAGTGTTCAAACCTTCTTGAATAGAATTTCAAATCAATTTTAATGCATCAGACACGTGTTTCGGATAGTAAATCCTCATCAGTCACATGCAGTGGTACTTTAAGACAAAGGGATTTTCTGACAGAGCCAAAGGTATTTCTTATTTTTAGTAGCGCCTCTAATTTTATTTTTTAAATTCAAATTAGTGCATTTACTATGCAAAGATTGCGCAGCTCCAAATGTCCTGGTTGGTCGCTTCAGTAACATACTTAATTAGAAATATATGACCAAAACATCATAGGAGGGATAATGTTAGGATGTTAACCTCATTTAATTTCGTTGATATTTTAGAATGAAATGACAAGTTTCCAAAATAGCAAAGTAATGTAAAATGCCAAATTGATAAAAGGCCAAAACATATTTTCTTTCATGCGACAGAGCCGGAAAGAAAGTAATTTAACACATTTTCATTATGTAAATATATTGTATCTTTTAAAAAAATAAAACCGTTTTCATGTACAACGGTATACTTTGCATTTGTAATAAAATTCTTGCCAGATACATTGATCATTGAATCAAGACGAAACCGATAAATTTATTCTATGTATATCGTTAAAATCTCTAAGGATTTATGTTCTCAAGATGAAAGGGGGAAACAGAAATGTTTTCTTTGTATACGTATACGCCCTTGGAAAAAGAAGTGTTTTTATAAACATTGTGTCTTGCTGTTGAGATTATCGTCAGGATCTCCTTTAACTCATTTGTGTCACACTTATGCCCTTTGCCGTGTGGAGCTCGTAAAAAAGTTCCCCGCGAGGGGTTTGACAGTAAGTGTTTTGAATATATTTCCCTGACATGGTCGCCATAGCACTTTCGATGTAGACATAACGTCAGACAGTGCATGAATTTTATATATTGTTTTCATTTTCGTGCTTAGACATCGACGGCGGGTGCGGCTAGCCAACAGGGGATGCTTACTCCTCCCGGGCACCTGGTCCCACCTATAGCTTGCTTGGGGTCCGTCGATGCTCAAGTTTGTGCTCTATTGTGAGTGCTGTTGAGATTATCGTCAGGATCTTCTTTAACTCATTTGTGTCACACTTATGCCCTTTGCCGTGTGGATCTCGTAAAAAAGTTCCCCGCGAGGGGTTTGACAGTAAGTGTTTTGAATATATTTCCCTGACATGGTCGCCATAGCACTTTCGATATAGACATTACGTCAGTCAGTGCATGAATTTTATATATTGTTTTCATTTTCGTGCTTAGACATCGACGGCGGGTGCGGCTAGCCAACAGGGGATGCTTACTCCTCCCGGGGATCTGGTCCCACCTCTAGCTTGCTAGGGGTCCGTCGTTGCTCAAGTTTGTGCTCTATTGTGAGTGTTGTTGAGATTATCGTCAGGATTTTCTTTAACTCATTACTGGTCCTTCTTATCTAGAGGATCTATACGAGGCACTTCCCAAATATATAGCTAACTCTTCCATTTGTTCTTTACGGTATCAAATATATATTTACATAACGATTTTTAAAATCATCTCTATTTTAAAGTATGGTAAATCATTTTCATTATAAGCAACTATGATAAACATAAAGAAGTACCGATCAGTTATCAAGTCTCAAAGCAGAGAAGGCAAGGCAAAATCATAGGACTTCCATAGGAACGGTTGCGAACCTCGGAATGAAACTTTGTATTTTCTGAACAGCGCATCGATGAAGAAGATATAATTGAACGCATTGGAAAGATTGGTTAAGGTAGCAGCGAGGCTGATGGTTATCCCACATCCTATGTTAGGGTTACAGTAATGCTTATGGTTAGCCTTAATCTTAGGTTTGGGTTACAGCGAGGCTTATGGTTAGCCCTTATCCTTGCTTAAGGTTAGGGCTAACCGTAAGTCTAACTTTAAGACTCACATGATTTTACAATCAGATGAAGAAAACTCTTGTACAACTTATTTTAGCCCTAATCCTAGGCTAGGGTTACAGCGAGTCTTATGGTTAGCCCTAATCCTAGGTTAGGGTTACAGCGAGGCTTATGGTTAGCCCTAATGACAAATATGGACAACGACCATATCTCTGTATACAGCACAAAATCGATAATTCAGAAAATCAGAAACCGAAGGCATACAAAATCAGGACAAAACAGGAACCAAAGCAAACAAACAAAATCCTCCACCATATGAAAAAAAGCGAATTCCCGATATGGGAGTGAGACCAGGTGCCCAGGAAGAGTAAGCATCTCCTGCTTGCTTGCAACACCCACCGCTTCAATTCGGTAGAACTGTCACATCCGGTTTCTTACATTTCGGAAGACATAGATTACACTCTTTGGTTAGATGGTTCAAATGGTCTATGACAGAATATCATCCACCATTCTGGAAAGTGGGACATCATAGTGTATGACGAGTTCCCCATATCGACCGTAGAACTTCCTGAGGGACGATGTTAGTCGGTCACAAACACATCCCCAACTGAGAAGATTATCTGAAAGACGCATAGCTCTCAGAGCAAAATCCGTATATTTGGTACTTGCTCTGGCATAGCGTATCAACTGAGATATGAGCACACCATAAGCTGGCGATGAAGTGATGTTGCTAATCAGAAAAGGAAAGTATGTAATGCTGAAATTGAAGTCGTCACGTTTGTCATAGAGTGAGGTGTTCATATGACCATCAGTGTCGTAGGACAGCATTATGTCCAAATAGGATGCTGAATTATTTGTCTCTGTAGTTTCTTTGACTTCAAGCGAGGCTAGGTTAGGGTTACAGCGAGGCTTATGGTTAGCCCTAATCCTAGGTTAGGGTTACAGCGAGGCTTATGGTTAGCCCTAATCCTAGGTTAGGGTTACAGCGAGGCTTATGGTTAGCCCTAATCCTAGGTTAGGGTTACAGCGAGGCTTATGGTTAGCCCTAATCCTAGGTTAGGGTTACAGCGAGGCTTATGGTTAGCCCTAATCCTAGGTTAGGGTTACAGCGAGGCTTATGGTTAGCCCTCATCCTAGGTTAGGGTTACAGCGAGGCTTATGGTTAGCCCTAATCCTAGGTTAGGGTTACAGCGAGGCTTATGGTTAGCCCCAATCCTAGGTTAGGGTTACAGCGAGGCTTATGGTTAGCCCTAATCCTAGGTTAGGGTTACAGCGAGGCTTATGGTTAGCCCTAATCCTAGATTAGGGTTACAGCGAGGCTTATGGTTAGCCCTAATCCTAGCTTAAGGTAAGGGCTAGCCCTAAGTCTAATTATAAGACTCACAGGATTTGACAATCAGATGAAGAAAACACTTGTACAACTTATTTCATAAGTTCATATGTTATTATTATTTATCTATTTGTTTTATTTATTCATAAGCTATACAGAAAAAAAATAAATTAAGGGTTCAAATGACAAATATGGATAATGACATTATTTTCCCCATTTTCTTGACCCACAATTGTTATTTCTGAGAAGTGGGTATTTTACCTTTTAGAACTCGTATGGTTGATCGTTTCTTCAAAAGCATTCGAAAATGTCTGTTCCAATTTTTTTTTGGGATTAAGGACCACTAAGTAAACAAAGGTTAAGTGGATATGTGGAACAGTTAAAATCGTTTCCCTTCACTTGATATTTTGAAGTGTATTAATTACTTCTTTCCAGCTCTGTCGCTTGGAAGAAGCTTTGTTTTGGCCCTTTATCAATTTGACATCATACATATATTATTACTATTTCGGAAACTTGTCATTTCATTCAAAAACATAATCGAAATCAATGGAGGTTAACATCTTGGCACCATCCTTCTAATCCTATTTTGATCATATATTTTATCTAAATATGCTACTGAATCGACCCTACAGGAAATCTGGAGCCGCATACTCTCTGTAAAATAAATACGCAATTTTAAATCTAAAAAGATTAAAACCAGAGGCGTCTCCTGAAAATCACTTTGTCTGTAACGACCACTAATGAGTAATTCATACCCGAAACACGTGTCTCATACATTAAAATGGTTTGAAATTTTCTTCAAGAAGATATAGAGTTCGTTCATTTCCGTAATATTAAGCACTTCGGTTTCTGATTTTCTGAATTATCGATTTTGTGCTGTATACAGGGATATGGTCATTATCCATATTTGTCATGTGCATGTCCAGTCCATTCTGCAAATTTACTTATTCTTAAGTGATGATATGAATTTGATAACATAAAATCTGTACCACTACAACTGTATTCGAAAATTTCTGTTCACATTTTTTTTAGATTTATGAAAGGCTGGTACTGTAGCATAATATCCCACATATCCTGCTACGTCTATTTATACTTTTTTGGCCATATTTCATTTTTTAGGATTGAGGATCACTGAAACGTGCATGTCTGGTGCAAGCTGCAAATTAGACATGACATTATAACATCTTACCATGCATGATATACATGATCTATTATATACTTTATACCTCAAATTCACATACTTAGTTCAGTTACTAGATAGAAATATCGCGACTGCTTGAAGGTGCTGCATTCAGTAGGTGTTATAATCGAATCCTTTCAAATTGAGGCGATAAAAATCAATGATTCAATTATTCTTTTTCCTTATCAATACAATGATAATGAATCCTATTTCATGTTCTGTATCGATAGATATATTCTATCGAAACATAGAAAGAAAGAAGTGTTCGAAGCAAACCTTTATTATTTATTCTTATGTGATCTTTTTGGAAACTTATGTGCATCTATTCAGCGATTGAAAACAATTTTCTAAAAATATGTCCAATATTAAACTTGAACAGGGGTTTAGGGCGCTTCTTTCTCAAATTGAAATGCCCACATCATTGACCCAACAACACCATAATCATATGAAAACGTTACTATATATCAACTTAAGTTCCGGAACTTTCGTCTACAAATACTTATATCAAAAGCAATGAAAGTGTCCCCAACATTTTGAGCAAATATAACAGTGAAATGTCTTCATTCAACATCCCTATTTCTAAATTGGATCTTCCTACAATATACTGCATACCAAAAATGCACAAATCTCCTAACAAATTTAGATACATTGCTAATTCTAGCAACTGCTCAACTACAAGTTTGTCTAGAAATCTTACGTCAGCCCTCAAGGCGGTAAAGGAACACGTTGCAAAATATTGTGAAACTGTTCTGAACAAGAATGATGTAAATTTATTTTGGTCTATAAAAAATTCCGGGGATGTGATTGACAAAATGAAATCTAGAAATTTTCAAGCCAATACGATTTCTTCATACGACTTTTCAAATATGTACACCACGCTTCCTCACGACAGGATTAATGATCAATTGTCCAAACTCATTAAATGGTGCTATAATCAAGAGGGAAAAACTTATATTTGTACATCTGAATCAAAGGGTTTCTTTTCCGCTACAGAATACAAATCATACAAATCATGGACATGTAGCGGCCTGTGTAGTGCCTTGTCCTTCCTCTTGGACAATATTTATGTAAGATTAGGTGAGAATCTCTACACGCAAGTTGTAGGGATTCCTATGGGTACAAATTGTGCGCCTCTTGTTTGCAGATGATAAGAAAGGACAACCAGCGTTATTTTATACAACTTTATGTTAAAATGTACAAAATAACTCCGGCTGAAATGCTTTGTTTACTTCATCAAGTCGCCGCGCTTCTACTTTCAATTTTATACGTTGTCAGTAGTAACGCGAATAGACATCTCTAACGCTAACATTTCACACTTCGTTCTAGTCGTGAAAAACAGCGAAATTATACATGTGCAGCTTTATAAAAATGGTCATTGACAAGTTGATATGATACAAAAAAAAGAATCCAGGGAGGCGAAAGGGAGGGCTTATTGCCTGTATATATGTATATAATTTTGTAAAACTATGTGTACCAAAAAAATAAAATAAATAATTTGAAATAACTTTGAAGAAAAAAGGTGAGCCGGCTTGGGGACTAGATCGCGCTAATAATCGGTCATACAGCTTATCCAAAAAGGTATATACATGTAATCTTTTAAAATGAAGCCTCATTGTTTTTAACCACATGACAAATTTAAAGATCATGGCCATACTAGTATTGTTTTTGTCTTGTCTGCTTATTTGTCCGTTTGTCCTTCCAAATCATTAACATTGGCCATGATTACGTCTGAACCATAACGGACATATTTCATATTTGAGAAGTTGACCTCATGACCTTGACCTTGGAGTATATGTATGACCTTCTTTTAGGAAAATACACTAAAGATGATTTATTATCTCCGTAATCTTTTTAGATAAATATTATATTTATACATTTTCATTCGACAAGCCTTGACCCAGAGCATTCTAAAAGTGATAAGCTAGAGAGTTTTTTTAGTCGATTTATTGATCCATCTTTGAAAAAAATTATCTCGCTTGTATTTTGTAAATTGCATTGTCTTATAATTGATCCAGGTTTTTTTTCTTTAATTTTCCCAACTCTGTAATAGATATGCATGTAGTTGCCCTTTCCTTGTTAATGTATCGGTAACAGACATTTTAAAAAGAATTGCAACAATTTACATACCAAAACGCACGAAAAACTTATATTATTTACAGCGGATAGTAAAACATTAATAACATAATTAATTAATAATAATTATATACATTTTTTATTATTGTGACGTTGGATTTAAAAAACACCCCCGCGAAATCGCACTTCGAAAATTTTACCCTCAACTTTGAGTTGAGTGTGAAATATCTCCCTCAACTGAGTGGACCCTCAAAATGAATGGTGACGGCGATTTGAGTGGAAAACTCAATTGAGGGACCCTCAGTTGAGTTTTCCTCAAGGATTTGAGTTGAGTTTTTAATTTGAGGGAAAATCTATTTTGGTGACGGCGGGGCCTCGTGCCCAGGAAGAGTAAGCATCTCTTGCTTAAAAGTCATCATTAACATCGGTGAACATGGAACATAGAGCCATTATAAGCAACAAATGTCTTTAACGGGAATTATCGGCAATTTATTAACATTTCTTAACATTGAAATAGGGAAGTTTGGATAAACCTCAACAGGAAGTCAACTGAGAGAATATAATACTATTTTTTTGAAAGAAAACCGTATATGATTTGTGAATCTTTAACCTAATCTGGTTTATCTCTTTTTAAAGTATCTGCTTTCTTAATTTTCAAATACTTCTCTTCAAATTTTATTCTTCATTATTTTCCTTCAAAAATACCTTCTTTTCATTTGAGGCTGTATCCAAGCCCAATGTTTTAATGTCGATATTATTTTGGTGTTATATGTGAACAAAAAGTGTAATGTCATCTACAAAAGAATTGGTATTTGATATATTTTACGAAAACTTCTCGGTGCTATCGTTTAAAGTAAAAGGACTCCGAAATATCGGGTTGTTGCTTAAGACTAGGCCTCACACAGTGCATGTATTTTATATATTCTTTTCATTTTCGTGCGTGAACATCGACGGCGGGTGCGGCTAGCCAACAGGGGATGCTTACTCCTCCCGGGCACCTGGTCCCACCTCTAGTTTGCTAGGGGTCCGTCGATGCTCAATTTGGTGCTCTATTGTGAGTGCTGTTGAGATTATCGTCAGGATCTTCTTTAACTCATTTATGTCACACTTATGCCCTTTGCCATGTGGAGCTCGTAAAAAAGTTCCCCGCGAGGGGTTTGACAGTAAGTGTTTTGAATATTTTTCCCCGACATTGTCGCAATAACACTTTCTATATAGACTAGGCCTCACACAGTGCATGTATTTTATATATTCTTTTCATTTTCGTGCGTGAACATCGACGGCGGGTGCGGCTAGCCAACAGGGGATGCTTACTCCTCCCGGGCACCTGGTCCCACCTCTAGCTTGCTAGGGGTCCGTCGATGCTCAATTTGGTGCTCTATTGTGAGTGCTGTTGAGATTATCGTCAGTATCTTCTTTAACTCATTAACTTTTGTCTGGGTGTATAGAATGATATACTTCGAAAGGTTGAGGCAAAATAGATCTTGAATTCAAATAGTGTAAGAGTTTAGTTGTTAGTAAGATCAAGAGAGCAAAACCCTCGCCTATCAAGAAACACAGAAGTCTATTGAGACTTACAGATGATGTGTAAACAAAATGTCACAAAATAATGGACTTTAAATTAAGTATTCGGCGACGATGATTTTCTTATCATCCACAAGTATTAAAAGACGATTTTCACAGTCAATGCAAAAATCATTAATGCCATAGTAACATTCAACGTTAAATGATCGCTCAACCGTCCCATAAGCACTGATTAGAAGGATTTCCTTAATGCCTGCACCTTCAGGGAGTCCCATGACATTACCATATCTATCGCAACTCATTCGCTGAAGTTTTGGTTTTGTTATTTGCACCTTCTCCTTGACATTCCCATGCCTATCCATGATAGAAAGACAAGTAATATCTTCGTGAGATGTAACAAAGTGATCCTCTTTATCAACGCAAAAACTCGAAATACATTCGTCCATCTTGATTTCGTTCGTTCTAATCCCGTTGTTGGAGAAAATGAGCAAGGACGATATAGGTCGATGTATCTGGGAGGAAAATGTACGGTCACAAACCCCGATGATCACCTCGTCACGATCAGTCACGGATATGTCGTTTGTAAATACCGATGTAAAGCTTGTGAATTCTACTCTCCTCCCATCAGGGGTAAACCTATCTATGTAATTTTCTTGTCCTCCGTATGATACAAGAGCATCCCCTGATCTCAAACATGCAATATAATGACATGTCAATGCAGCAAAATTAGATGCCCTGGTAGGTATCTGAAGGAGGGTAACAGAACAATCAAAGTTCATCTTGTATATAAATGCTTTGCCACCAACCCAAATACTGCCATCCTGACAGGAGCATACTCCATAACAATAAGTTTTTACATTTAGTTTATATAAACAAACAGTTTGAAGTCTTTGGTGTACACGATTCACTTCTTTTTTACCACTTCTTGATGGTCGTGATTCTTCAACTTTGCCAATCATATCACGGATATGTTCTTTATTTATGCTACCAACAGTAAATTTCATACTCATTGGAGCTGGAAGTGACAAAGTTCGAAGAGACCGAAGTCTGGAAATGGATGTGCATACAAACTGATTCAAGGTTGGCACCGTCTGTAACATTAGATTTTGCTTTATTGTCCTGATCTCTTCGTCGTAGAATATAGTCTGGTTTTTAAGTCTTTGTTTACTTTCACAAACCTCTGACAACTTGCTTTCAGTGCTGGACTTAAGCGATTTTTTCATTACTTCCCCTTCCTGAAAAGAAGCATGCTGGATGGCTTTCACCATATCATCGATGTCAGAATAATTTTGTGCCAATGTTTCCGAACATTCGGATTCATAACTATCAAGTACCTCTAGATCTTGGATCATTTGTTCTTTTTCTCTCTCTTTCTCTTTGAAAATGTCATCCAATTCATTCTGCATTTCTGATTGAAACTCATGTACATCGATGAAAATATGTTTATTGTGGTCCCTCGATAGGCATTTGGAACATACAACCTCACCACACGAACGACAAAAGAAGGAAAACGGTACACTATGTTCCTTACATAAATTCGAGACATTTTCCTTTGTAATGGCGACGCCCTCCAACATTGAAACAATAAAATGATTTTTACAGATATCAATCTTCACGTGCCCTTTTCTACATCTTTCACATAAATTTTTGACACAGTCCTTACAGAACCAATTAACATTTTCATCATCCTCGCACAAATCACAAGGTTTTACTATAGCCTCCTGTGCCCCTATCCTTGACGAAGCAAACGCCATTTTGTGTTAACTCGTTCTTTTTAATCTGACGTACAAAATGTAAATCCTACACTATATGTAAAAGCTCACACTTAAACGTCCGGGTTCAATTCAACAAAAAATACTAAAAATATTCAAATAGGGAGATGAGGTTCATTAGGGGTTCCTGAGCCCTCAAAGTTAAACATCCGGACTCGATTTAATTCAACAACTATCATTTTTTAATAAAGAGATGAGGTTCACTGAGGGTTCCAAGATAATCACATTTTCAGAATACTAACGCAGTGGTCAAATAAATGTACCAAGATTAATACATGTACCGGTGTATTTGCAATTTGTAAAAAAAAATACTTAGATCGAGAACGCTGATTTTGAATGTAGCTTTAAATTTTGCTGATATTTCATCTGTAGCAAAACTGTTTTTGTTTCGTGCAGTCCCGATTTCGTTAACTGTTCCCCTTGAACATTTTTTCTCCCTTCATCTCTCCAAATTTCGCTTCTAATTTTCCGTCTTCATTTTCTCTTACAAAATTTCTCTTCTGATTTTCCTCTTTTATTTCGCCTCAAATTTTCGCCTTCAGCGTTGGAAGAGAAAAATGAACACGATTTTTTGAGAAACAGAAGCAAAACGTAAAAGGAAAAAAAAAAAAAAACGCAAAGCGTAAGCGGAGGAGAAACGAAAGCGAAATATTTTGCTTTCATTCCGCTTTCAGTCTTCTTGTCAATCAAAGCTAGGCTTCCTCATTTTCATATCAGGATTTCCCTAAATAGAGGGTACAAACTTAACTTGATGTAATTTCTTTGTGTTGCATTTATAATACTCGACTAATAAGTTTTATTTAGAAACATTGTAAAGGAACTTTTTATGCATATTTAAACATTTAAAAAGTAGCTTTTTTGTATGCATAAGTTAAAAATCGTGGTTTGTTTTCTTCGCATTTGTACATCTATAGCACAAATCCATATTTTAAAAGTAACATCACAATTATTAAATCGTTGTTTTGACAAATACACATATGTGGGTGTGGGTGAGGGTGTCATAGCTCAGTTGCTTAAGCATCGGACTTCTGAACAAGGGTCCAGGGTTCGAATCCCGTAAGGGGCGGACTTTATCAGAGGTGATTTATCGTCTCGCACCCACCTATATTCTCTGGCTCGGAGGGAATTAAAACGGTCTGAGTGACCCCTCGGCAGCTGTGGCTGAGGTGATTGTCACGTTGAAGGCCGTTGGAAATACAGACTATCCAATGCAGCACAAATCAACACACCCTCCCCACATACATAGCATACATTGCATACACAGTGGAGGGTACTTGTACATAGTAGTTAGTAGTTAGTTACTGTACTGAAGTATCTACCACAAAATCGTGGGTGCGCCTATAAAGAGGCGGAGGATACGAACTACAGCAACAACAACAACAACAACATGTAAATCAACCGCGCAGGGTATATGTACGTAGGTGTCGTTTATCTATTACCTGTCAGGTGTGAAAATCATCGGAGCGTGATATCACTATGCGGTAATTTCAACATTAATAGCTAGTCTCTGTAAGCATTTGCACTTTTATTTGAAATCTATCTTGGATGAAGCACTGGTTGCATTCTTAAGAAATACTGATTGATTCAGACTAAATATCATTGTTGCATTCGCACAGAATAAACTTTATCCAGTGGTTAAACACATCTCATCTAAAACGATTCATAAAAATTTCATTTATTCACAAAGGATTCGATCTTCTTAACATCTCTAATATTTTTCGGGATCATCGTGAACAAAGTGCTATTCCTTGATATTTTGAAAATTTAGAACCTCCTCTTATTTGTTACAAATATAAGAGACCTATTCGAAATTTCGTTTATAACTACAACAAAGTTACATCAGATCCTAAAATACTTGAATCATGTCCTGCTTCTTGAGAATGTGCAACGTCTGAATATCCTATATATACTGACAAATATGGACAATGACCATATCCCTGTATACAGCACAAAATCGACAACTCAGAAAATCAGAAACCGAAGGCATACAAAATCAGGATCAACCAGGAACCAACGCAAACAAACAAAAACCTCCACCAAATGAAAAGAAGCGAACTCCCGATATGGGAGTGAGACCAGGTGCCTAGGAAGAGAAAGCATCTCCTGCTTGCATGTACTGTCACATCCAGCTGGTCATATTATTACAGGTGAATTTTCAATTATCCAAGACAGGCAGCTCCGTGGTCTTCTCAAAAAAGGACCTAAGTATAGAATCCCAACAAGATAGATTTTATTAAATGTCGCAAAGTACTAAAGGAAGTCTTAGATAACTATGCCAAACGATGGTGTTAATCGGAAGGAGTCGAATCGCATTCTCTTAATGACTGGAAAAACATCATTTTGGACATGACTGACATTCGAATAGACAACTTCCATAAAAATCCTCATCTTTTTGAAAATCCAAGTTCTAGATGTGAAAGATATTTCAAATCCAAATTACGTAATTTACATGAAAAATTTGTCTTCGCTCCTGCAGATAAAGCAGCCAACAACACCATAATCCTATGAAAACGTTACAATATATCAACTTTAGTTTCGGAACTTTCGTCTACAAATACTAATATCAAAAGCAATGAAAGTTTCCCTAACATTTTGAGCAAACATAACAGTGAAATATCTTCATTCAACATCCCTATTTCTAAATTGGATCTTCCTACAATATACTGCATACCAAAAGTGCATAAATCTCCTTACATATTTAGATACATTGCTAATTCTAGCAACTGCTCAACTACAATGAGTTAAAGAAGATCCTTCCGATAATCTCAACAGCACTCACAATAGAGCACAAAATAAATCATCGACGGACCCCTAGCAAGCTAGAGGTGGGACCAGGTGCACCACGATTCCTCACGACAAGATGAATGATCAGTTGTCCAAACTCATTAAATGGTGCTATAATCGAGAGGGAAAAACTTATATTTGTACATCTGAATCAAATTGTTTCTTTTCCGCTACAGACTACAAATCATACAAATCATGGACATGTAGCGACCTGTGTAGTGCCTTGACCTTCCTCTTGGACAACATTTATGTAAGATTTGTTGAGAGTCTCTACAAGCAGGTTGTAGGGATTCCTATGGGTACTAATTGTGCGCCTCTTGTTTCAGATTTATTTTTATACACATATGAAAAAGAATTTATTCAAAATCTTCAAAAGCAAAGAAAACATGATGATGTGAAATGCTTCATTTGTACTTCTAGGTACCTGGGTGATATTCTTACTATCGATAATCCTGTTTTTGAAAAGTATAAAAATGTTATTTATCCACAAGAATTGACTCTAAACAAGGCAAACGTTACAGACACAGAAACACCATTTTTGGACCTAAATATCAAAATTGTCAATGGAGAAATTCATAAAAGTGTATATGACAAACGAGATGATTTTGGATTCAACATAGTAAATTTCCCTTGGCTTGACGGTGATGTCCCTAGATTACCGTCATACGGTATCTACATTTCACAGCTCATCCGGTATGCTAGAGCATGTACTGATGTTTTGGATTTTCATAATAGAAATTTACAAATTACAAAGAAACTTTTAGGTCGAGGTTTTCGCTCTCACAAACTAGTAAAGACTTTTTGGAAATTTTACAAAAATTATGATCAACTTCTTTTGAAATTCGGACCCACACAAGAAAAAGAGTATATAACTTTAGGTATTTGACAACTTGCATTTTATGGTGACATAATTAACAAAATAAGAAGGATAAAAGGTTGACAGCATATTTATCGAAAATGCGTCAGAGTCATCAAACGACTTTTATACCTTGGATATGATCCTGATGTCACCAGACGGACACTAAGCTTGGTACTTCACCAATCTACAGTCTTGTACGAGCGCATTCTTAAGACTTGCACTCTAACTGACTGTGACGATGGAACTCCATGACGTCAGTCGGACTCCTCGGGTGATAACATATATGAGCTCGCTACAGCCGGCAGAGCACAGACTGTATTATGCACGTACCCCTTTTTTATATCCATTTACATATTCATATATGTTGCTTGGACCCCTGTGTTTTACGGTCTGGTTTGTGTGTGGTCATCTAACAGTGAGGAGGTTGTTTTACACCATAATAGTGCGTTCTTCGAGACCTCTTGTAAATCGGAATAGTGGGAGGCTTGTGCGCACGTAATCCAGGATAACCACACCGACTGCTATTTACTTGGCAGATGACCGTCTCAAGTCGGCACCGGTTGTCCATTGGTCTCGTAGGTTTATGTGTAGTCTTTTATGTTTCATGTTTCTATGGTGTGAGTTGGTGTTCCTTGTCCCTTTTGCGTCTCTTTCTGTGGGTGTCTGTTCTGTGGTTTTTTTTTTTGCATGGGTGTTTTGGGATTTTGCTGTGGGCGCTGCAACCTAGTGTTGTTGGAGATCCCCTCCTTTCTTTCAAAGTATGTATGGTTTTAAAATATTACTCTTTGTCCCTAGCCACTAAAACTAACCCACACTTTTCATATTCAGCACATTTACGGAATCCGGATAACCACACTATGTGCCACTAACGTGGCAGATGAACGTCCTAAGTCGGTACCGATTGTCCATCAGTCTCGTTTGTTTGTGTTTTGATGTCATATTTCATGTTCCTTGTCCCTGCTGTGAATGTATTCTATTCGTTTTCTCTTGGGCTGTTTGATGTTTTTCTTCGAGCGATGCAACTGAATCTTCTCGGAATATCCCTCCGTTCTTGTAATTAATGTTTAGCAGTTTCCCAAAATGACGACTTATCTAGAATGAGAGCTTCCCCCAAGAATGGCGAATGAAATGAATACAGCATAGACGCGGCCAATGGAGTAATATAACAACTTAGAAATGTATTATTTTTGGTAGAAGATTTCAGGTTTGTCACATGATTAAGTATTCAGATTATCATTGTTGTCTGTGGGCATCATGTAAATAAAAGATATTAAATCATGTTAAAATCGGCCAATTATTTTGAATAGAGTTCTGGTTACAACATGCTTATTTAATAACGTTTCGTTATTTCTATTTCAGTAAACATACTGAACGGTTCTTTCAACATTGGGGGAAGTAAAGAACACAGCCTGCAGGATGAATACAATAAAATAATCATAGGAAAGGTAATATGACATGAATATTACTCACCGGGGAAATAATTGCTATTGTATTAGTAAAATGAAACAGTATGCTTGAATGCACTTATGTTCTTGAAGTATTCATGCAAGGTAGGATTATGAGTAAGCCAAATGTTCATTTCTATGAGATTTTGAAAATTATATATCCCCAAAAAGGCGGACACTCGGCATGGCACTGGACCATTCAACAATTTTCTACCAGCGCATTCCGAAAACTTGCATTGTGACCAACTGTGGCGACGGGACTCCATGACGGGCCCTTTAAAAACATACAATTGTGCATACCATTTCCTTATTCCTCCATCATTTGGGGTATATTTTCTTGAAAACATCGCCAAACCTCTTTAGAGAAGACAGGGTCTCGACCACCTGACCTCTCTGAATGACGATCGGACTCCTCGGGTGATAACATGCATGAGCTCGCTACAGCCAGCAGATCACGGACTGTATTTCGTATGTCCATCCCCCCTTTATATACATTTACATATTCATCTGTATTGCCTGGGTCCCTGCTTTGTGTTATCTTGTTTGTATGGTCATCTTACAGTAAGGAGGTTATCTAACACTACAATTATGCGTTCTTTGATACCTTTGTGTAACCTGATAAGTGGGATGGTTGTGCACACGTAACCCGGATAACCACACTATCTTCTACTAACGTGGCAGAAGGCTGCCTAAGTCGGCAACGACGGGTCTCGTTGGTTATTGTGTGGTCTTTTGTGTGTGATGTCGTATTTACTGCTCCTTGTCCCTTTTGTGTCTTTTGCTGTGCGTGTCTTCTCTGTGTTTTCACTTCAGCTGTTTTGGGATGATGCCGTTGATGCCCTCCTTTCTTCCATAGAAAAGGAACATGTGCAA
Organism: Pinctada fucata; assembly: GCA_028142955.1. Lineage (NCBI taxonomy): Eukaryota > Metazoa > Mollusca > Bivalvia > Pterioida > Pteriidae > Pinctada > Pinctada fucata. The sequence goes on along the minus strand of AP027113.1, from coordinate 55,552,463 downwards.
AGACTGAAATATACTCTTGAATAAACATCGAAGAAGAAAACATATATCAAAATGTAGCTGCCAATCGAAACAGGTTGCTGATTTGTCCTGAGGACTTCTTTTTAGGACTAAGATATTTTTATATAGCTGAAACAAATCGTTTAGGTGGAAAAAATTGTTGACGAAAATTTTACCTGAAGAAGAAACTATTTTGTATTTTTTACATGGTAAAGAAAATAGAAGAGTCAAATCGAAATAAAATCCGAAAAGAAAATTGTAATAAAAAAGCATATGGACAATGTTCTGATATTACAACAAGATCGATTTCTAACGCAGATATTGTGTAATATTGTGTTGTCTTGTTTATTTCAGTCGGTTGAGACCAAGGCAACCATAGGATTATCGGTGGGATTCGGGTCATGCTTCGCCGTTATATTCATCATATGTATGTTCTTTTACTGTTGTTGCAATGTTGAGGAGATTAAAGCCCGGGTCATAAAGTCTGGCCCTGAGGTAAATAGAAGATTAATTCGATTTTAAAATGAAAAAAATAAAATTAATTAGATCAGATAAAAATACAAAATAGTAGCGAACATAAGGGGTTGGAGAAAAACAATCAATTAAATATATACAGGATAAAAAATTTCCATACTCTTCTTCTAGAGAAAAACCTGTTTTGAATAACAATTCTTCTGAAAAATTTCATATCAAATATCCAGTAGGTAGTCATATTAATAGATACAAGAACATGAAGAACATGACAAGTTCACATTTTTGAGAGCTTGTTCTGATGGTTAGTCGACATGAGCATTACATTCTCGGACATGACTATCTTATTAATCGACTGAATTTACACTTACATTTCATTTTCGTGCTTAAACATCGATGGCGGGTGCGGCTAGCAAACAGGGGATATTTACTCCTTCCGGGCACCTGGTCCCAACTCTAGCTTGTTAGGGGTCCGTCGATGCTTAATTTTGTGCTCTGTTGTGAGTGCTGTTGAGATTATAGTCAGGATCTTCTTTAACTCATTGTAATGAAAATTTATATTCGTTCATCTTACAGTGTGACATAATGATTATTCAATGATGTAAGGACCTATTACGACTACTATTAAAGCTTGTATGCACGTTCCTCATTCGGAATACGTTGACGTATGTTAACCTACGTTGAAGAAGAAAGTATTCAAAATGACACACCTGTTTCGGATATCCATCCCAAATCAGTAGTGCGTTAAATAAAGAGATGTGTACATTTCCTGTGCACTTTACTTCACTCTGTCGTCCCTTTAACATGGATCGCTTCTTCAAGGCATTCGAACATTTCTGTTATCAAAATTTCTTGAAATTTATAAAATGTGGGTCCTGTAGCATCATATCCCTCCCATCCTTCTACGTATTTCGGTATATTTTTAAACATAATAATTTTCACACACTTTTGCCATATTACATTGTTTAGATTGATGATCAATCACTGATTTTGTTTGACAACTGATTTTGTTTTTTGATTTTCTTTGGCCATATTACAATGCTTAGATTAAGGATCACTGACGAGGGTTAAGTACCGGAAACGTGCATGTCTGGTCCATTCTAAACGATGCTATTGAATTTGAAGACGTTTAACATTTGTTCTATCCAATCCTCTCATCATTTAGATGATATGAATATATATGATGTACTGAAAATGCACAACAATAAGATATTAAAGATATCATATCTTATCATTTCTAGAAACATACAAGACTGAAAGATGATACAAGGACCAGCGGAGGCAATGAAAAGAAGAGCCATACCAAGGCATTTAAAAGTCATTCTTTCTTTTAAGCAGCAACTCCAAAGCTAACTAAACATTTATCCGGAGAGAAAAGCAATTTGACAGCATCCAATTATTTGTATCGTATTTACAAAAATGATACTATTTAATGAATATTATACTCCAAAATATTTTCCAATTGCACAAATTATGGTAATAGACCTAAAAATTAATTGGACAAAAGATTAACGTACCGTGGACAAACATTGTCCAGGTGCATAGTTCTATTTCCTCTTGAAACAAGCTAAATGACAGTCTCATTTAAGGGATGTTGAATTATTCCATCAGAGGTTCGCAACCGTTCCAATAGAATTCTGATGATGTTGCCTTGCGAGTCGACTTTGAGACTGAATAACTGATAGGTACTTCTTTGATGTTCACTGAAAGCGATTTTCAAAAAGATAGTTCAATTTGACATTGCCCATAAACATTCCACTTACAGATATAGGTACTTTATTTAAAAAATGTCATTTCTGAATGAAAGAATTTCAATGACTTTATGATAACCATATGAAATTATAGTATTCATGTCAATTAATCATTTTATGCAGGAAAATTAATAGGTCCGTGATGAAAATCAATATTTTTGCTTATTTGAAAAATATCTGAAAAATTCAAGATCAATAAGTGCTTAAACAGAAGATGCGCAAGAATTGTCCAAAATCGTGACCATTGACGCACCTTAAGAAATGACTGTAATAATTTGTATAGACAAAATCCGATGCACAAACTATACTGTATAACCCTTATGTTTCTCTTTTGTTAGAAAAGTCATATATGTATTTATGTTTGAGTATTGTTTCATGTACTTTGTTTACCTTAAACCTTAGATAAATGAATGAAATAAAACATTTTTGATTTGAAAGACACGTACATTTTTCATATAAAGACATTTTTTCAAACAATACCAGGTGGTACCCAGACTTTGGACGTGAAGTGTAGTACACCATTTGTCCCCACAAAATCGTTGAGTATGAGCATTGATCCTTCAATAGTTATATTCCCTAGAATATGAAATAAAGTGCTTTTCATAAATAATAGAAACTGTATAAGTGGAGTCATCTGCTTGTAGTTTCTGTATGAGCATTGATCCTTCAATAGTTATATTCCCTAAAATATGGAATAAAGTGTTTTATTTTCATAAATAACTGAAACTGTATAAGTGGAGTCATCTGCTTGTAGTTTCTGTATGAGCATTGATCCGTCAATAGTTATATTCCCTAGAATATGAAATAAAGAGCTTTTCATAAAAAACAGAAACTGTATAAGTGGAGTCATCTGCTTGTTGTTTCTGTATGAGCATTGATCCTTCAATAGTTATATTCCCTAAAATATGGAATAAAGTGTTTTATTTTCATAAATAACAGAAACTGTATAAGTGGAGTCATTTTCTTGTAGTTTCTGTATGAGCATTGATCCTTCAATAGTTATATTCCAGGCTTTCTACTCTACCTTGATGAAAAAGTAGGAAAAAAGTAGGAGTTGTCAATGAAAAAAAGTAGGAGAAAAATAGGAAAAAGTAGGAATTAATAGGGGAAAAGTAGGAAATTTTCCATCACTTTTAGCAACAATTTTCAGTAAGTACGACACAAAAATCACAGTAAGCAATGATTGTAGACTGGAAATATTCATCTTTGAGGAAATCACAGAGAGAAATAAGGACAGATTGATTTTTCATGTAAAATATACAGAATGGGCGAGAGAAGCGAGCCCGAAATTTTTTAATAACTTTGAATCAGATGAACATGAAAAGTGAAGCAAGTAATTTTTTACTTTTGAGATGAAAAAGTAGGAATAGTAGGAGGTTTTGAAGAAAAAGTAGGAAAAAATAGGATCAAAATAAAAAAGTAGGAAAACTAGGAAATAGTAGGAAAAAGTAGGAACAGTAGAAAGCCTGATATTCCTTAAAATATGGAATAAAGTTCTTTATTTTCATAAATAACAGAAACCGTAAAAGTGGAGTCATCTGCTTTGTCTGTAAGTTTTGCCGTCTTCTTTTTGCCGACAACTTACAATGATGAGACTATTAGTATTATACAAAACAATGGAGTGTTCTTTGAGAACGCTTGGTAACCAGATAAAAAGGAGAGTTGTGTGCACGTGTTCCTGTATCATTTATTAAAGTGGCAGTTTTTGATGCCGTCTTTGGTGTCGGTGATCCTTTACATAGCCATCTTGCTACGTCTGTCTGTATATATAGGACATAATTTTCACATATTTTGGCCATATTACATTGTTTAGATTGAGGATTACTGACGAGTGTTAAATACCCGAAACGTGCATGTCTGGTCCATGCTGTAAATGTATCTGCTTTAAAATGATGCTAATGAATTTGAAGACGTAAGACACATGCTATTGTGTAATAAAAGATCGATGGATCGATGCTGATGTACTAGTATTACCATCGTTGTCTTTCTTACCATTTTCAAAATGAACCCCTCCTACTGTGTCCCCAAACATTGTAGTGAATTCTTGTCCTTCATACATTCCTTCTGTGAAGTAGGTACCATTTACAATGTGGTTTTCCATTACTCCTGTTTTGATTGAATATTGTTTCAAATAATTAGGAAAGGTTAAAATCATGAAATTAAATATCCGTTTGCTATAAATGAACCCCTCCTATCAAGATTAAAATCATAAAATATTCGCTTGCAAAATTTTGTACCAAACTTGAAAAATGTTCATCTTCAGTTGCAACATTACAAAACGTTCCCGATTCCGGCCTTGATTTATACAAAGTCATTCTTTCAACAAAACATTGTCTTTAAGTTGTACATAAACAACAACATCTCAATAAAGGCACTATCCATAAATGTTTAACGTTTATGAGTAAAGGAACACATAAAAGGTATACTTACTTCGTATGGCTGTCTTATTTTGGTACATGATACTAAGCGTTTTATTCGGTAGATTCTGAAATGCGACGTCGGTTGGAGCAAAAAGTGTAAATGGACCTTTACCTAAAATATGAATAGAAAGTTATTTTCGGTTGTCATACCAATAGTCTTAGTCACACATTGTCTTATCTGGGTATTTTATTATTGTTGTTTATATATTTTAGCTTTGATTTACTAATATTTCTTGAAACGATATGGAAGGATATATTTTCTTTCATTATGTGTACATAGTCTTTTGTATTATTAAGTGCCTAGATGGCGTCTTTGATGTTAAGTGTTTAATCCTTCTCGCTCCTCTTAAACACCTTTTGTTTGTGCCCTCTGTGATTTCACATTAAAGTGTTTGTGCCCTCTGTGATTTCACATTTAGGTGTTTGTGCCCTCTGTGATTTCACATTTAGGTGTTTGTGCCCTCTGTGATTTCACAATTAGGTGTTTGTGCCCTCTGTGATTTCAAATTTAGGTGTTTGTGCCCTCTGTGATTTCACATTTAGGTGTTTGTGCCCTCTGTGATTTCACAATTAGGTGTTTGTGCCCTCTGTGATTTCACATTAAGGTGTTTGTGCCCTCTGTGATTTCACATTTAGGTGTTTGTGCCCTCTGTGATTTCACATTAAGGTGTTTGTGCCCTCTGTGATTTCACATTTAGGTGTTTGTGCCCTCTGTGATTTCACATTTAGGTGTCTGTGATTTCACAATTAGGTGTTTGTGCCCTCTGTGATTTCACATTAAGGTGTTTGTGCCCTCTGTGATTTCACATTTAGGTGTTTGTGCCCTCTGTGATTTCACAATTAGGTGTTTGTGCCCTCTGTGATTTCACATTAAGGTGTTTGTGCCCTCTGTGATTTCACAATTAGGTGTTTGTGCCCTCTGTGATTTCACATTTAGGTGTTTGTGCCCTCTGTGATTTCACAATTAGGTGTTTGTGCCCTCTGTGATTTCACATTAAGGTGTTTGTGCCCTCTGTGATTTCACATTTAGGTGTTTGTGCCCTCTGTGATTTCACATAAAGGTGTTTGTGCCCTCTGTGATTTCACATTTAGGTGTTTGTGCCCTCTGTGATTTCACATTTAGGTGTTTGTGCCCTCTGTGATTTCACAATTAGGTGTTTGTGCCCTCTGTGATTTCACATTAAGGTGTTTGTGCCCTCTGTGATTTCACATTTAGGTGTTTGTGCCCTCTGTGATTTCACAATTAGGTGTTTGTGCCCTCTGTGATTTCACATTTAGGTGTTTGTGCCCTCTGTGATTTCACATTTAGGTGCTTGTGCCCTCTGTGATTTCACAATCAGGTGTTTGTGCCCTTTGTGATTTCACATTAAGGTGTTTGTGCCCCCTGTGATTTCACATTTAGGTGTATGTGCCCTCTGTGATTTCTCATTTAGGTGTTTGTTCAATCTGTGATTTCACATTTAGGTGTATGTGCCCTCTGTGATTTCTCATTTAGGTGTTTGTTCAATCTGTGATTTCACATTTAGGTGTATGTGCCCTCTGTGATTTCTCATTTAGGTGTTTGTTCAATCTGTGATTTCACATTAAGGTGTATGTGCCCTCTGTGATTTCTCATTTAGGTGTTTGTGCCCTCTGTTATTTCAAATTTTGGTGTTTGTGCCCTCTGTGATTTCACATTTAGGTGTTTGATGTGGTTGCTGTGCGCATGCCATGTTGAGAATCCCCTCCTTTCTTTCAAAGATGTTTAGGATATTCATACCGCTCATTAACTTTGCTAGTCCACCGTCAATCAAACCATACATCACATATCTGTCTACAGGTAAAGCTGTTAAGGTCGCCACAGTTCCCATTTCTGGCATCATGTACATGACACGTGATATCACATGGACGACGCCATTGCTGGCCACGTGATCAAAACTGACGATAGGACTTCCTGATGTTGTATATACCTGTTTTGTGGAAAAGATAGAAATATATATTATAGCTATAAGACGTCTGTGATGAGTTGAATATCTTACTTCTCACACTTCTGTGGTCTAATTATTTGTTCGGTGTGATATAGGCTTAAATTACTTTATCGCAAATTTCAGACCGCTTTCGTTTAAACTATTGAAAAATACTCCAAAATATTATTTTCAATACCCCATTCGAACACTGCCCATTTCTTCATTAATTCATGTATTCTTGATGAAATAGGAAATAAAAGTTCAGAAGCATACTTTTCCGTTTTGATATATGTTTATTCGTAGCTTCATATGTCCATTGCTTTCTATCTGTGGTCTGAGTGTTTTAAACAGAGCTTCGTTTTGGAAATCCTGTTTTTCGTGGCGGCCATGAATCACGTGATACTGTAAAAGTGGTCTAACGTACTCATTCGAATCCATAGAGCTGTTAAAGTTATCGGGAATGCTGAGAAACGCATCATTATTTGGAAGGAATAATGTAAACGGGCCTAGAATAAAAATATGACATCAACAGAAAAAGCATGGATGCATACAAACGATACTATAAATTGCTTTATTTTCGTCAGACTACCAATTTTCATCAATTCGTTCAAAATGACCATTTCGTCAGTACGTAAATTCGTCATCCAAGGGTTCCTAAAATATAAATTCGTCTGTTCAAATGCCAACTTAACATTCAAGTATAGGCCGTATGCGTTTGTTGTCATTATTGGTAATAAAACAAATTAATTAGACCTAGCTTGTTGTGAAAACATATCATTTGGTAATTAGAAGTACATTATATGCGACTTTGTGTGCGTATTCAGTTTTCAACGATTTATCATTTGCCTGTCGTATTAGCTCTTCAGTTTCAATTTTTCTTTTCTACACTATATTTTGTCAGGAGTATTTATATTCGTCGATACGTAATTTCGTCAAGGGAGGCATTGACGAAAATGACGAAAATAGGTACCTGACGAATAAAAACCAATTTACAGTATACGAATACTTGTCTTTAATCACTTTTATCGGCTGTTTGGTGAATTTTCCTAGACTTCCATCAATCATCAGGTCAAGTAAGGAAGAAAAACAGTAAAAACTTTTAGAACTCAAATTAAAGAAATAGTGAAAATAATATAAACTGAAATTGAACATATACTTTTCAAAAATCTTTAAAAACTGCGAAATTCCTTGCTTTTAAATTTACGATAGCTAAAACGACGTCAGAAGTTTTATTTTTGTCTTTTGAATGCAAGTGAACAACCGACAAACCTTTCGAAGTTATATTGGCAGAAAAACCAGTTCTGTTTGCATATAGCAAAAATTCTGTTGCACCAAGATCCTCTGCAATTTCTAAAATCGTTTTTGCAGTTGCAAACTGCAGGAACAGAACATTGAGCAATATTGAGTATATATCTACGATAGTCATTGTTTCTAGGTTATGAAGCAATAACTCATGTAAATGTGCCCATATCATTTGACACTAGATAAGAAAGGAGGTCAAAAATACTATCGTTACAGAATAACGAGTTCTGCAGGATAAATACCATAGTATATCATGCACGTGACACTGATCACGTGTTTATGTTATATAACTTTTTTAAAGCTTTTGCGACCACTTGTTATGTAAAGATATATTCTCAGTGATTTTTCATTAGAAAGGTGGTACATTTAAGAAATGACTGTCTTACTTTTGATGTTCATGGGTGTATCGATTCTCGGAAAATTTGCACGTGTCCAACCAGAATTATACACCCATGAACACCAAAAGTAAGACAGTCATTACTTATATTTACATTTATTCTAATTATAGGTCATTTTTAGTTGCATGCACATCGCACATTTTGCCTGTAACAGCGTCAAATGTATCTTAATTTTGGTAAATTCTCCCTACATGCAAAACCTGAACGTGACGTCACAATAGCAACCCAAGTTATTGGAATATAATTCTAGTTGCCTAATGGGCGTTCAACATGGGGAATCTACTTGTAATGTAAATATTATGTCATGTATATACTGGCAGTTACGGTGATTTTGATAAATATAGTTATATGTTGAACAAGTCAGATTCAAACTGAAGTTTGAAAGTAACCTTTGTTTTGGATATATTTCGTGTATCTTATATAATTTTTTCTACATGGTCAAATTGGAAAAATATCAAATGTTCACTTGTGCCAGTTTAAACAATGACACAGTGTTTTAATCTTTTATAATGTTTCCATCTTGTTAACCACATGTTTTACACTATCTAGAATGTAACAGATGTACATATGTAAGTCTAATGCTGATGTCGTCTTCTTAGGGAAAAAATAACATAACTTAGTATACCTACTTGTACTTTACTTAAGAAATAACAACTAGCTAGCCGTGGTTTGTTGTCCAGTAATTCCCCCGAGTCACAAGAACCAATCAAATTATCACCGAGCCGCTTCGGCTCGGTGATACGGTAATTTGATTGGTTCATGAGACGAGGGGAATAACAGGACAACAAGTCACAGCTAGCTAGTTATTTCTATTCTAATATTGTTCTGCACTGCAGCAGACGACAATGGACAGATCTCGAGCTTGGCGGCTGGAAGTTTGTTGGAGATTTTACACCAGGCGAGTTCAATAGTGCATATAGGGTGAAAATATCAAGTCATGTTAGAATAAGGCATACACTTGGTTAAAATATGATAAACGAATTATATGACAATGAAAGATTGATATACAAATGCGAAATATCGATTAATAAAGGAATTATCTGATGAAATTGATGCACTCTTATCTTTATAAATTCATTCATCGCAATAAGGGGGATCTTTGTTCCATCGGTTGTAATTGTAAATGTTCTCTAACACTTTTAGGAATTCTTCGTAGATACGACTCTATATCTTTCTTGATCACATCAACGTTTGTTCTATGACTGTAGCGGCGAACTGGCTGTCCGTCAGAGGAAATTAGGAATTTCTCATAGTTCCATCCGATATCACTGCGCATGACCGGGTTCCACGTGATATCAGCAAGGCTCTTTGATATCAATCCATCGTCATCCTGTGGCGCAGGCTGCTTCAGTTTCAAGTACTCGTAAATAGGAATGCAGCCTCTTCCATTCACACATACTTTTGACAATATTGTGAATTTTGGTTCGAATTTCTGTCCAGGTCTGACGCTTTGTAGGAATGGGAGGATCTCATCATTGTCCAAAGGTTCCTGTCGGGCAAACTGATTACACGGGAAAACCAGAATGGCCAAGCCTTTTACAGTATAGGTTGTCAGTAAATCGTTCAGCTGCAAGAAGACAACAAAATTCTATGAGGTCAATAAGAATGCCACATTATCATGATTATATATATATGCTTTGCATGTCCGTTTGTAAAAGAAAGGAAGGGATCTCCAACAACACTCGGTTGCAGCACATACAGAAAACCCCCAGACTACCCATTGCAAAAACACAGAGCAGACATCCACAGAAAGAGTTGCTCCTCTGCCTGTGCTCCTAACTTCTTGTATTTGCACTGTGATACAAATTCTACGGGATTATTTGAATTTACTAGGATGCTGAAAAAAAAATCCATTCTCATTTTTCGAAATCATGCACATTTCGTGGTCACAGGGGATCCGAATGCAGAACTTTTTTTATTCGAATCGTCAACATTTTTTTGTATTTTCTTCAAATAAGCAGAAATTTTCATAATAAGATAAATAAGTAGTTCAAGAAAAGCTGAATAAAAGGAGCAAACCTGTACAAGTTCTTTCTTTGTATTTGTGTCACAGCTTGCCATATTAACTATCAGGGTCACTCTACCTTCATATTTACTGAATTGTTCCATTTTCCCGTTTAGTAAAGGCGCAGACAACTCGTAAAAAGATGATACAGACGAAACTGGAGTTGGTTTCCCGCCAAAACTCACATTTAGTTGCGTAGTGTGATTATTCATTTTCAGACTTATGCTCTGAAAATATCTTCAGTCTCCAAAATCACAATTTTGTTTTGTCACAATAAAATATGTACTTTTTTTCATGAAATAAGTTCCAAAGAATAATAATCATTCGTTCGATATATTATAACACTTTCAGCGCAAGTAGAGCTGTCCAATATTAAACAACGCAAACAAATTTCCGACGAAACATGTTTATCTTGCATCTATTAGCTTAGGTTTAGTGTCCCGCTAGCTCCAAACGGAACACGAATCAAATGCGCGCTTAAAAGGGTGCACATAGGGGAATCTTCAACAAGCAAGCTCTTTATTAATTTCAAATTGAGCCCGTAGGTAGGAAATTATGAAATTTCAATATACCATAATCCAGTATACACTCAACGATAATACATCGGGTTTTATAGGTATGGTTAATTTAACAACTTTAGCAGTATGAAGTTTTCTGCGTCCTCACTCCGTTAGGTTCGTGCAGTTATATTAATGCAGTTTGTTTGAATTTCAAGAGTCAAAAATTACACAAGGTTTAAGCGATTATAGACCTATATAAGTTTGTAGTTGGTATATTGATTGAACTTCGCAACAAATTGATAGGAGCCGCGGTTGGACCAAAGGGAATTATCCGATACCGATAGTGACCAAGAGTGTATATTAGTTTTAAACATTGGGAGTTATTGATCAAAAGAAAAAAAGCAAACTTACCTGACTAAAGTATCGTCAAATATTTAAATTCTTACTGACTTTGTATAAAAAAGAACTTGAATTTGTTTACATGTTTAGGCATTTTAAAATGTATCAGATAAGTCAGGCACCGGTATCAAACTAACTTTAGTGGGAGATTGGAGTACAGACTATAAGGGGTGATTTCCAATTCTTTTTTAAAGGGAAATGTCCAATTTACTAGCAGGGTCATTGTTTTGCAAATTGCATAGAATCTAGTTTAATGCACATTTCGTGCTTTAGATTCAAGGAGATGGGGAGGGAGGTTTAAGGCGTTAAGGTACGCCTAAAGTTCACGAATAGAACGGGTTCAAATTTAGATTGAAACAAAGAGAACATTAGATCCATCATGATATTTGGAGAAGAAAAAAAAACTAAGATCGATTTCCAAATCCTATTTTTACTTTATCAATTTACTCCAATAGTCATAAAGTCTGGGTCTGACAAGTTAAATTATATCAAATTATGTCCTCATGCTAAATAATACCCCAACAATGTACATGTATCCGCTTAGCAACAAATTACGATAGGAAACGTTTTATAATTGCTTTAAAATTGTCCTGTGTAGTAATTGAAATACGGTAAAATATATATAGTAGTTCGTTCATATGTTCATAAACTTCAATTAACCGGCTTCTGTGATTCAAGGACATATCGATGTTATCATATTTTTTTTCTTAAGGAGATTAATGAGGAAAAGCTTAAAGAGGCAAAAAGAGCGAAGAGAAGTGAAGATGGAATTGGCGTTTGAGGACTCTGAATGAAAGGGCGAGGCGCAAGTGATAAATAAAAAACTTCATAATACTATCTCTATTATTTGTATGATCTTAATTTCGACCTTGAACATCTTTGATGAAACGTTAGTTGGTGAAATGCGCATATCGTGCACTGAAATTCTTCAGATAGAATAAATATTCCAGTATAAAGGCGCGGGGGATTTCCTCAATGTCGGTCTAGAGCATCGTACTGATGATACATTAATTACTACTAATTTAATAATTTATTAACATAAATTTCAATATTGACAACGGTAACAATAATTATGTAGCACACTCAATTTCAGATAATTTCAAGTGCAATATAGTTCAATCAGTTCCTCGTCTTTAAATCTATCGAATGTTATCTTGACATCTTTTTGTTCTATCAAATATTTTGAGCCGAAAAATGTTTTTTCGTAAATTTCATCTAATGGTACTAGTACTAGTGAAAAGAAGGAGCAGATAACTCTGTTTGGAGATTGGGTTTTCCCTAGTCAGTTTAAAAATAGCCATAGTATTTACATGTTTATCCGCTGCCTTAGTCCCAAAATTAGTGAGTGCCAAAACAAGACAGTACAATATTTAAATACAGAATTATTCCACTGAAGCATGAAATATTTAATACATAAAGTTAAACAAAATGAATACAGTACTGTGTCAGCGTATTATTAAAATATTCAAAAATCAAAGGAAAATAGCTGTGGAATAAAATGGTTAAGAAGAGAGTAGTGTGGCCGTATTTTAGACTATCAATGTCTTAGTTACAGATAAACATAAAGTAAGAACCAGTTAAAGAACTTAGCACTGGCATTTTATTTACAAGTATGCAAAAGTGTCCAATAGGTTGGAAGTTGATTTAGGATAGCTATTCTCAAACAGGTATTGCAAGTGTTTTAGTATTTTATTCTATTCTTATTTTAGTTTATGTTCATTATCTCGTTTTCCTTTTACAATGAGAAAGATCCAAACAGCACAGCGTGGCAGTGACAATAGGATTACATTAGTCCAATGTTTATTCATTAATTTAATGCTGAGATGGATGCATTTTTATAACTGAATAAATACAAATGTTTGTTATATTTCTTCACTACCGTTCTATGGGGGGGGGGGGTTTGTGTAATCAGTAATCCGGATAACCAGATCATTCCCTGGATAAAAAGTAGTCAAATGTGGTTACCGATTGGGGTCGTCATTCTATGCCATACACATTTATTGCTCTTATGTGTTGGGGGTGACACCTTGTAGTTATAGTGTCAAACATACCTATTTACAGATTTCTTTTCTTTTCATTGTTAGTAAATTACTTACAATATGAATATCCAAATTAAATCAGCGGAGAAAGTGCCACCATGGTTGCTGTGTGATTTATATCATCTCTACGGGCACCTGTCACGATTTTTACTGAAAATAAAATAAAATAATAAAATATTAGAAAATTTTGTGTCAGTGCCGTGGGGACACCCCTCCGCACCCCCGAATCCGCCACTGATTTTCAACATTCATATATTTTATGTTTTATCTTTTACAGGACACAGACAATCCTCACAATAAAAGATGGGAGACTGCGATCTAAGCGGCCTTGGCGCTATATGTGAAGTTTGTGGGGCTTGTGGCGATTGTGGAGGTTGCGACGGTTGTGAATGTGGAGCTTGTGACGGCTGCATATGTGGATGGTGTGATTGTGGTGGAGTTTGTGGATGCGAGGTTTGCGGGGACTGTTCACATTGTGGATGTTGTGATTTTTGCTGTGATCCTCTATGTGATCATCATTTAGAAGCGTTGTGTGAGTGCTGCCACCTATGGCGTTGTGAATGTTGCGAGGATGCCGAATGTACATACGTTGAATGTTGCAAGCATATAGAGTGTCCCGCGTGTCAGTGCTGTAATTGTCATTTTGATGAGTGTGGCTGTACGGGCGATGACTGTACCTGCACGGAGTGTGGTGGACAAGACTGCTGTTACTGGTGCTCGTGTCATTTCGTGTCATGTGACCCGTACTGCTACTGGCCCAGCATGCACTACGGGGATAAATGTTGTGATTGTCAGTGTCGGTGTTGTTGTTGTTTAGATGGCGGACACACACGTTCTGACAATATTTACTACGACAGAAGAGTACAACCCACCACCAGTACAGAACCTGTAGTATGTGAACAACCAAGGCAGGTGCCCGTAGAGATGCATGACTCCGGTGTTATCACACAACAACCAGTATAAAACCAAACATGACAGGTGCCCGTAGGGATAAACAACTCCGATGTTATCATACAACAACCAGTATCAAACCAATCATGACAGGTGTCCGTAGACAACAACCAGTATCAAACCAATCATGACAGGTGCCCGTAGAGATGAACAACTCCGATGTTATCACACAACAACTACTATCAAACCAAACATGACAGGTGCCCGTAGTGATGAACAACTTCGATCGATGTTAGCACTCAACAACCAGTATCGAACCAATCATGACAGATGCCCGTAGAGATAAACAACTCCGATGTTATCACACAATAACCAGTATAAAACAAATCATGACAGGTGCCCGTAGAGATGAACAACTCCGATGTTATCACACAATAACCAGTATAAAACAAATCATGACAGGTGCCCGTAGAGATGAACAACTCCGATGTTATCACACAACACCCAGTATCAAACCAATCATGACAGGTGCCCATAGAGATGAACAACTCCGATGTTATCACACAATAACCAGTATAAAACAAATCATGACAGGTGCCCATAGAGATGAACAACTCCGATGTCATCACACAACAACCAGTATCAAACCAATCATGACAGCTAGTGCCCGTAGAGATGAACAACTCCGATGTCATCACACAACAACCAGTATCAAACCAATCATGACAGGTGCCCGTAGAGATGAACAATTTCGATTTTATCACACAACAACCAGTATCAAACTAATCATGACAGGTGCCCGTAGAGATGAACAACTTCGATTTTATCACACAACAACCAGTATCAAACCAATCATGACAGGTGCCCATAGAGATGCACGACTCCAATGTTATCACACAACAACCAGTATCAAACAAATCATGACAAGATAATTCGAGATATTATCATGTCAAAATTAAGTTGAATTTGGTTTATGATATATCTAGCAACACCATAATTTATCCAACATTTTGGATTGCAGTACGATATTCATTTCGGATCACTACTGTATAGATGACGAACAAATGTATCCAAAAGTCTAGAAACTATCTTATCTCGTGACAAGAATTGCACATTTTATCTCAGTTGTTTCAATACTGTAACTACAAGAGGCGCCAGTAAATTTATAGTTCAGTACAAACTAATATATTTTTTCTCGATATAAAATGTATTGATCAGTGAATATTAAAAGCGTTCTCTTTAAATTCATCTGCTACTTTGATTTATTATCATTTTTTTCAATACACAACTTTATGAATAAATCAATGAAATTCAATTAATATTTCAAGTATTGATTCTCTCTTCCATACATTACATGTACAGGATGTACTAGGCTGTTTGATGTTTGACTGTGTATTCTTGAGTATCGCCAAAGTTTCACTTGTAATCCGCTTTTTTAAAGCTCGATCTGAGACTGTCGAATTCAAAGTGTTGCTAGAATTCTAACAGTTTTACCTTGGTCAATGATTTAGTCTGACCTTCTCGACTTTGACACTGGATAACCGATAGATATGATAGACCTGTACGTACTTCGATGTTTATTGTACAAAGTTGCCTATTTTCTTTAGGTTGGCAAACTCTAGGTGGATAAAGTGGTTCCTCGTTTTTAGGAAAATCATTAATCCAAATCAAATTTTTAACTTGTTACCCTTATGAAAATATGGATAATCTCCCCTGTCGAGTTTCAATAGTTTTTCTCTTCATGTATGTGAAAATTTTTGTCTCGTTAGGCACGGTCCATTTGATATTCGGGATGGGGCTTGGGGTTTGTTTTTTTTGGCCAGGGCATGATTTTGTTTTACCCCCAACCGGAGCAAAATTATTTTTTCCAAACAAAAGATGTACATAGCGGTATGTCTTAGTGTAAGAGAACATCTGTTTTAAATATCATTAGAAATACTTTATTCGTATTTAATCAAAAATAAGGCTGAGTTTTGAGGTATTGCAATTCTTCAAATTTAGATTGAACACATGTATATGGCAAAATAATTCTTTTCATCAATATTCAGAGCAAAATTATTTTTCCGAAAAAAAAAAAAAAAACCCCAAGCAACCCCCACCCCAGAATATCAATTGGACCGTTCCTTAACTGTTTTTTTGCATGTTGTTTGTTGAAAATCTTTCAAGAACGTTTATCTCCTGTCGGACATCAGCAGAATCTAATTAAAATTAGGCTCTCATTGCCTTAACGAAATACAGAGAGCTGGATTTTTATTAGATTGACATGGACTTGATGAAGGTTTCTGTTTTTATTTATTTCGAAAATTGGTATAAATTTCCTTTGTGATTTTCTCACCATATACGAGGGCTGATTGATAAATTGAGACTTTTATCAGACATTTTACATTATTTTTCTACATAATCCCCTTCAGTATCTATATACTTTTGCCACTGGTGCTTAAGGGCCTCAATGAACTCCCAGTCTACACTGGTCAGAAAGCCATCCACTACAAGTATGACGTCATACAAGAATAAGGCGGATGCTCAATCAAATTAAAGCCACAATAAAATGGCAGCCATGGCAGTGAACAGGATTATTGTCCTGATGGAACCACACCTTTAACAAGTGAACTTTCCGCGGCACTTCATTAAGTTTAATATTTTCCCGTAAGTGTACACGTCAGAAGTGAATCATAGTATGTGCCAATGATTGTTTGTCCTCATTGGAGATAATCTATCCGCAGAATACATTAGAACTGCATCCCAGAAAACCATGCAAGGCTCACAATAATATATCAATCACTCCTCGTATCACAAAGTAATAGAGCGTACGGCTATATAGTTTACCATCGAGTTTCAATATAAAATTGGAGGGATACCGAAACACATTTTCTCTTAATTCGCAGACAACAAATTGCAACCCGAAAAATGCGAAAGATGGAAATCAGCGAAGTTTGGTTCCTTTCTCTGTCTAATAAAAGGAACTTTAGGGACAGGCACCAGATTCCTAGAAAAAAAAAACAACTCAATCTTCAACACCCGTTCCTCTAGAGAAAGGTAATTAAAAGATAAGAGAAATGGGCGTTTAAGATAAGGGTTTAATTTTTCTCTCTAGGAATCTGGTGATTTTGATCACACATGCATCCTCTCAACGCACATTTTACTCAATGTAAAAAAGAACAAGTTAAAAGTCATGTTTGTAAAACATTAATGCCCCCCTACCCCTTCTGTGATTAAAGTCTGTCACAACTTTATACTTGCATTGATACAACCTATGGGGGTATAAAGTAACAGTTTCATTTCAATATGTAACTCCACTCAAGAGATATTGAACGGAAACCCTGAAATTTTGGTACTTTCGAAGTGCTAGGGGCATAACTCTGTCAAAATTTTGTTGATTGGACTCAAATAAGAACTTTACCTAGATTGTCATTTGATGTATCCATATACAAAATTTCATTTCAATATGTAACTCCACTCAAGAGATATTGAACGGAAACCCTGAAATTTTGGTTTTTTTCGAAGTGCAAGGGGCATAACTCTCTCAAAATTTTGTTGATTGGACCCAAATATGAACTTGACCTAGATTGTCATTTGATGTATCCGTATACAAAATTTCATCTCAATATGTAACTCCACTCAAGAGATATTGAACGGAAACCCTGAAATTTTGGTTTTTTTCGAAGTGCAAGGGGCATAACTCTGTCAAAATTTTTTCGATCGGACCTTAATACGAACTTGACCTGGATTTTCATTTTATGTGTCTGTATACAAAATTTCATTTCAATATGTAACTCCATTCAAGAGATATTGAACGGAAACCCTGAAATTTTGGTATTTTTCGAAATGCAAGGGGCATAACTCTGTCAAAATTTTTTTGATCGGACCCAAATATGAACTTGACCTAGATTTTTGTTTGATGTGTCTGTATACAAAATTTCATTTCAATATGTGAATCCACTCAAGAGATATTGAACGGAAACCCTGAATTTTGGTATTTTTCGAAGTGCAAGGGGCATAACTCTGTCAAAATTTTTTCGATTTGACCTTAATACAAACTTGACCTGGATTTTCATTTGATGTGTCTGTATACAAAATTTCATCTCAATATGTAACTCCATTCAAGAGATATTGAACAGAAACCCTGAAATTTTGGTATTTTTCGAAATGCAAGGGGCATAACTCTGTCAAAATTTTGTTGATCGGACCCAAATATGAACTTGACCTAGATTTTCATTTGATGTGTCTGTATACAAAATTTCATCTCAATATGTAACTCCATTCAAGAGATATTGAACGGAAACCCTGAAATTTTGGTTTTTTTCGAAGTGCAAGGGGCATAACTCTGTCAAAATTTTTTCGATCGGACCTTAATACAAACTTGACCTGGATTTTCATTTTATGTGTCTGTATACAAAATTTCATTTCAATATGTAACTCCATTCGAGAGATATTGAACGGAAACCCTGAAATTTTGGTATTTTTCGAAATGCAAGGGGCATAACTCTGTCAAAATTTTTTTGATCGGACCCAAATATGAACTTGACCTAGATTTTTGTTTGATGTGTCTGTATACAAAATTTCATTTTATATGTGAATCCACTCAAGAGATATTGAACGGAAACCCTGAAATTTTGGTATTTTTCGAAGTGCAAGGGGCATAACTCTGTCAAAATTTTTTCGATTTGACCTTAATACGAACTTGACCTGGATTTTCATTTGATGTGTCTGTATACAAGATTTCATCTCAATATGTAACTCCATTCAAGAGATATTGAACAGAAACCCTGAAATTTTGGTATTTTTCGAAATGCAAGGGGCATAACTCTGTCAAAATTTTGTTGATCGGACCCAAATATGAACTTGACCTAGATTTTCATTTGATGTGTCTGTATACAAAATTTCATTTCAATATGTAACTCCATTCAAGAGATATTGAACGGAAACCCTGAAATTTTGGTATTTTTCGAAATGCAAGGGGCATAACTCTGTCAAAATTTTTTTGATCGGACCCAAATATGAACTTGACCTAGATTTTTGTTTGATGTGTCTGTATACAAAATTTCATTTCAATATGTGAATCCACTCAAGAGATATTGAACGGAAACCCTGAATTTTGGTATTTTTCGAAGTGCAAGGGGCATAACTCTGTCAAAATTTTTTCGATTTGACCTTAATACGAACTTGACCTGGATTTTCATTTGATGTGTCTGTATACAAAATTTCATCTCAATATGTAACTCCATTCAAGAGATATTGAACAGAAACCCTGAAATTTTGGTATTTTTCGAAATGCAAGGGGCATAACTCTGTCAAAATTTTGTTGATCGGACCCAAATATGAACTTGACCTAGATTTTCATTTGATGTGTCTGTATACAAAATTTCATCTCAATATGTAACTCCATTCAAGAGATATTGAACGGAAACCCTGAAATTTTGGTTTTTTTCGAAGTGCAAGGGGCATAACTCTGTCAAAATTTTTTCGATCGGACCTTAATACAAACTTGACCTGGATTTTCATTTTATGTGTCTGTATACAAAATTTCATTTCAATATGTAACTCCATTCAAGAGATATTGAACGGAAACCCTGAAATTTTGGTATTTTTCGAAATGCAAGGGGCATAACTCTGTCAAAATTTTTTTGATCGGACCCAAATATGAACTTGACCTAGATTTTTGTTTGATGTGTCTGTATACAAAATTTCATTTTATATGTGAATCCACTCAAGAGATATTGAACGGAAACCCTGAAATTTTGGTATTTTTCGAAGTGCAAGGGGCATAACTCTGTCAAAATTTTTTCGATTTGACCTTAATACGAACTTGACCTGGATTTTCATTTGATGTGTCTGTATACAAAATTTCATCTCAATATGTAACTCCATTCAAGAGATATTGAACAGAAACCCTGAAATTTTGGTATTTTTCGAAATGCAAGGGGCATAACTCTGTCAAAATTTTGTTGATCGGACCCAAATATAAACTTGACCTAGATTTTCATTTGATGTGTCTGTATACAAAATTTCATTTCAATATGTAACTCCATTCAAGAGATATTGAACGGAAACCCTGAAATTTTGGTATTTTTCGAAATGCAAGGGGCATAACTCTGTCAAAATTTTTTTGATCGGACCCAAATATGTACTTGACCTAGATTTTTGTTTGATGTGTCTGTATATCAAATTTCATTTCAATATGTGCATCCATTCCAGAGATATTGAACGGAAACTGGTGTCGCGGACCGACCGACAGACCGACCGACCGACAGACCGACCGACAGACCGACAGACCGACCGACAGCGGCAAACCTATATGTCCCCTCTTCTTCGAAGGGGGGCATAATTATAAGTACTGGAAAAAATGTGAGAAATATAGTGAATGTCGTCGTAGTCAATTTTTTTTTTCTATTTATTGTTTTTTTTTTTTTTTTCTTTTGTTGGAATTTCTTTAAGCTTAAAAAAGTATTTTTTCTATTATTACGATACACTGAATAGTAAACAATTAGATCGCAAATCCTTGGGTCTTTCCAATCTGGCGAAGGAAAGGTCCGAGAATATGCGATTGGGAAGAAAATTTCAATCAAAACGAAAGTACATGGAAAAACATCGGGATCGTATTTCAGCATTAAAGACAACTCGTATTGCAAAATATCGGAATGTAGTCGTACTCAACAGCTAGTAAGACATTTATACTCTTTTTTCTTTCTGTTTTGACAACATTTCATACGAACATTCTTTATTTATAATGTATCTGTCACAGGGGCTACATTACACAAATGAAATCCCCCTCTACCGCTAATTCGTTTGAGTGGAGAGGGGGGGGGGGGGGTCCTGAAAGTTCCTTTGTGTAATGCAGTCACTGTGATCTAAGTATATCCTTGAGATATCTGTATACTCAATGCCCCCCGTATATTGTCTGAATATTGTTTGGGTTGAGGAACATGTATCTTATCTACACAATATTTAAGCGACCTTGATACGTACCTGTTCACTACATATGACATGATTTACCTGTTCTGTGTTCACCTGTTCACAGTCAATTTAGATTATTTCGTATGACAGGCGCAGATCTAGGGTGTTTCAGAATTGGCTAATATTGCATATCTTGTCTATTTTTCACGTACTTTCTTAAATCATATGCTGGAAATCCCTTTCCTCGATGTTCTTTTTTTAATCACGTTAATGGGGTAGGGGGACTGACAGGGGTGGGTTAAGTTACCATCCCTTGCCTTCCCCTTCCACCCTCTTCTTTTCACCCTCCCCTTCCCCTCCGCCCTTCCCTTTCACCCTGTCCACCCCTACGGTAATAATTCAACACTTACCTTATGTAAAAATGTGAATAAAGTTTATCTTCATCTGGAAGAGGTCCAACCAAACAATCTATGTAATGATTATGAAGCAAGTCGGATATCTTGGTCTGATGCTTAAAGCGGCTCACACTTTCAGTTTTTCAAAAAAAAAATACATTGGTTTATAAAGTCTAGGAAGAAATTGAGTAAGTTCTCTTGAAGATAATTAAAAGGCAGGACTATTAAGATCTCATTGAGGTTGCCTTTAAAGATGAAGTTTCATCCTTGAAATGTACAGAACTTGTTCCATATTTGGATACCGGTATAATGGTTAGACTTGGACTGCTTCTTAAGCCTATATCTGCATGAATGAAGCTAAAAAAGGAGTCCTTTATCATGTTTACTGTTTCATCTTTATCCACAATTCTTGAAATTATCACAAAGATTTTTTCTCCTGTGCAGAATCAAACGGGTTGGTTATCTAACTTACAACATAGAACGCTTACTTACGGACATAAAAAACTAATAATTATTGTTTTTATTTGGAAATTTTTTTGTGTGTTAAAGGACGTCTAGAACAAGACAAACCGTTCTAGTAGAAGTACACATGAACAGCAAATCATATACGTCTATATTTACTAGTAAATCATTTTTATCATATTACACAGGAAGGACATCACAAAAGACAACACCAATCCGTAACAAACCCAAGGAGACCATGTACAAAAAAACCACAGATAGTCTATTGATGACGTATCGGAGATTACGTACAGGAACTACGTTGTTACGTAAAAGCAGACAAATTCAAGATGCGAATCATACTTACTTACGACTTAGCACTGCCACTGCATCTCCTTTCGTTCAGTGTGTCAATGACGAGTCTAGACGAACAAATTTGCATCGCGTTCGTTTAGAATATGGCATTACTCGACCAAAACATTATTCCCAGTCAAATGCAGAAAATGACATCTCTAAAATGAAACTAGAGAGCATGGACTTGACAAAAGTGGATAATCCTGAAGAGCGAATCTTAGAACGTCTGGATTATCTCATGGAGATGATGGAGGTAGAAAAAGCCGTGAAACTGCTCAAAATGAGCGCTAAACTTAGCATTATTCCTCGTAAGGAGACGCTCCTTAACCTTATACAACAAATAGCAAATCTGGGAGAATACACTTCCTTGTTAGAACTTTATAAACTCATAAAAGACGGGGAATTATTCTCCAGTTTGGAATTCTTTGAGCAGCTCAAACTTGCATATTTTCAAAGTCAGAGAATAGATGAAGCAGTTATTATGCTGAGAATTATCTATCATGGTATAAGGAAGTATCAGGAAGTGGATTTATTGTTTACGTCTATTTGCATGATGATATTGAGACACTTTCCCTCGGAGATATATCTGATACAAAGTTTTGTAGACGACTGTATGAACGCCGAGAAAGGACAGAAAAATTTCAGACCGGCAGCGGGATTGTGGAAATGTTACATTCTTAACGAAGATTTACAGAGCGCCTCGAGCGTTTTGGCACTTAGTGACGTCATCGCGGAGTTTCTCCCCGACATGGTGCGTGATATACTGAATGACACCAACAAGATAGATCACAATCGCGGTGATGTTTTGTACAGTTTGGTACAAATGAAAGAACTTCCAGTTTCTCACGAGGAACATAAAACCTTGGTAACAGAATGCCTTCTTGAATTAAGTAAGTACGATGTAGATAGGTATTTATCGTGGATATCTATAGAGTACAAGTAATGATAATTTTCAAATAAAAATGTTCAATTTAATTACTTCCAGCTCAGTTTTGGGGCGAAGGAGAATTCTAAATGTATGTCCTCGCGATAGTACTTTTGGTGTTATCTACAGCGAATTGAAATTTTGATTTGTCAATTTTCTTAACGGGAACCTTGTGTACATTGTTGATTAAAAAGTTTTTTTTTCAGGTGAAAATTCCAAATGGAAAAAACTCCTTCTAGTATTGCAGTCTGTGACCGCCTCAGATGTGAACAAAGATGTTATAGAGCGAATCATATCACAGATGGAGAGGAGCGGTGACAAGGACTTTGAACTTGTATTGTGTCTAGAGGAGGCAACTAACATGCTTAAAAGCTTAGGACCTTAGCTTAGAATAAAACGATAGAACACATTGTATACTAGTATAAGATTTTTTTTTATCTTGAAATGAAGAATTTGATCCTTATAAATGATATTTCATCATCTGTTTATACGCAACAATTACATTGTGTTCCTCCCTTATATCATCTAAAGGGCATTCGTTTTTTTAATTATTACAAATTATTATGAGATCTCTTCGTTTGAATAGCTCCTTTCAACGATCTTGCATAAATAAGAAAATGAAATAAAACGGCAACACAATACATAATATTAGGATAGTAAGTTATACAATATAATGCGATCTGGGGTGCAGATTTCATCTGTTTCAGAATGTCAAAGTTTGGCTTGTGTCTGTTGCTGACTTGAATTCTTGGTAGGAACTTTCCCTCCAGTTCCCATAAATAGAGTTGGTGTCCAGTCCGGGTTGGTTATAGCTTCACGGTCAATGTTAAATTTAGATACGTCATATTTTGTACGACCGTCTATGGCGATCTCGCTCAGTATTCTACCCAGCAGAGAAGCAAATCTGTAAATAGAAAATATTTTTTCCCTGATTCTTTTTCAAAAGATACTGTATGAAGCTTCTACACAATTTGAGTTTTGAAGAGAAAGGAGGGGATCTCCAACAACACTCGGTTGCAGCACCAACAGCACAACACCAAAATAAACCATGCAAAAACACAGCACAACAAAAGACGCAAAAGGGACAAGGAACGCCAAAAAACAACACAGATCGAGACATCAAACACAAAAGAAGAGTTCCTCTAGCATATTTAGTATCATGTTGGTATGAACTGCGTTGCCATCTCGGCGCTTTATCATTTCTCTCTAGATACACAGGGGTGAGGTTATATCAGGGCTTGGTAGCAAACCCATCCTCAGCACAAAGCATTTCCTCTACAAGTCTATATTTTAAAAAAATCCCATGGGTGCACACTTCCTAAGTAATAGCTATATTTCTCTGTTGTACACGATTGTGGCTTCAACTTCTAGCAATTTGGATTCGATCGGTGAATCTTTGAGGATGAATTTTCGATTTGGATTTCTTTTATTCATTCATCTTAAGATAACGAAACCAAAAATCGTATCAATTGGACCGTGGGATCAGTCTGTAGGAAGAAAAAAGAGAAAGCCGCGATAGTGTACAAAAAGTGTGTCCACCCTTGGATTTTTTTTAAAAATAAATACTTGTAGAGGAAAGGGTTTGTGCTAAGGAAAGGGTTAGTGGCCAAGCTATTATACACTTCTCCTGTGCCTAGATACCACAAATAATAATCTAAGCGTTCTCAATCAACTCCAGAGGAAATGATTTTATTCATGTGCGTTCTTGTATCAAAGACTTATATTAATGTGTTCCTTGTGAAAATGCTAGGATTAAGTTAATGCCAATCGAAAGTAGTGGAAATTCGTATATCTGGCGAGTGATTTACAAAGGAGGGCCCTTATGCATGTTTAGGAAATCCAATTTCTATAAACTGTAAAAAGGAAATGTACTCACTTGTAACAGTGACCTGCCCCGCAGCAAACGATGACATTTTCCCATCCGGGTCTCTGCTTGTCGCATGTATCAACAACAAAATGTCGGTCGGGTGTCATTGTGTACAAACAAGTTTTGGTGTACATCTTTGGACCTAGAGACTGAAAAAAAAATAAATTGATAACAGTTGGTTGATTTAATCCAAAATTTATCCAGTATTTATATAGAAAAACAAAACCAGGCTTTCTTTGAGAAAATAAGATCAGGTGTCCAGCGGAGTACAGTTGAGCATCACCTGCTTACAACCAACAAGTTTTCTTAAAGTCGTCCTTCCGTTTGATGACTGAGATGCACAAAGTATAGATCAGAAAACATCTTTAATGCGGATATTTTCGATATTTTTTTCAATTTAGCAGGTCAGAGAAGACAGATTATCACATTTCAAATGAAGTACTTCATGAAAACTACTTCAAACCTTTGGTATCGTTCGCTGCAAGTGTTCTATGCAAGCATCTTCTCTGACCGGATCTGGAGCGTACGTCCGGGTTTCTGGAGTTACAATCGGACCACCGGCGTCTATTCCTATTTTACTGCCGGAGTTTCCATGCATTGGTAAACCATAAAAATCATACTTGGGAGAGTGGTAAATCCAAATGGGATACCTTGATAATCGGAATGAGAGTTCATTTTTTATGAGAATGTAAGCAGCAATGTTTTTAATTTATCATTATAAATGCTTACAATGTCAAATGAGTTAAAGAAGATCCTGACTGTTGTGGGATTACGATCCTCCGATAGACCAGAGTGTTAAATGACTGGGCTATCGGGTTGACCCTTTAGCTCACTCGGTAACGCTCTGGCATTCCACGCCAACGATCCCGGTTCAATACCGGCTCGGAGCACTTTACTGGCAACGAGGTGAACAATGGCAGTGTGCTGTGTCGCACATAGCGGGGACACCCCCGCCTCCTTCCAAAAGGAGATAAGAGTGAAAAATACGGGATACACCACCGTCCTCCTCAAAGAAAGGAGGGAAGAGTGTTGTGGGATTACGATCCTCCGATAGACCAGAGTGTTAAATGACTGGGTTATCGGGTTGACCCTTTAGCTCACTCGGTAACGCTCTGGCATTCCACGCCAACGATCCCGGTTCAATACCGACTCGGAGCACTTTATGACGATAATCTCAACAACACTCACAATAGAGCAAACAACTGAGCATCGACGGACCCCCAGCAAGCTAAAGATGGGACAAGGTGCCCGGGAGGAGTAAGCATCCCCTGTTTGGCTAGGAACACTACGACCCTTTGGCTGCTTGGTTACATAAATCGTATTTCATTTGAGTATTTGGTAAATAAGTTTTACCCAATCAGATAGTTTAATCTCACTATGAGGACTTGTCAAGCTATCTGTGTCCTGAGTGCTTGCTTGATACCTGCTTACCTGCAGGTCTGTTGTTTGATGAATATAAAAATTCCAAATGAATTGTTAAACTTGAAATTAGACTTCTCTTGTATGTCTTATATAAGTACATGCAAGAATAAGAAGAAAAATACCTTAAACAAGACAATGTAGCGATTAAAACAGTGCAAATTAAGAACAATATTGCAAAAAAAAAAACCACCACGTAAAACAATCACAACAGACCAACAAATAACATACATCACGTAAAACACACATCACGTTAACACACAACACGTAAAACACATCACGTAAAACACACACCACGTAAAACACATACCACGTAAAACACATCACGTAAAACACACCACGTAAAACACATACCACGTGAAACATACCACGTAAAACACATACCACGTAAAACACATCACATAAAGCAATCATAACAGACCAACAAATAAAACACATCACGTAAAACACACCACATATCACACATCACGTAAAACACACACCATGTAAAACACATACCACGTAATACACACACCACGTAAAACTCATACTACGTAAAACACATATCACGTAAAACACATACCACGTAAAACACACACCACATACAACAATCATAACAGACCAACAAATAACACACATCACGTAAAACACACATCACGTAAAACACACCACATAAAACACACGCCACGTTAAACACATCTAGTAAAACACACACCACGTAAAACACACACCCCTAAAAAATATACCAGTGAAACACATCACATAAAACAATCATAACAGACCAACAAATAACACACATCACGTAAAACACACATCACGTAAAAACGCACCACGAAGAACACACCACATAAAACACACATCACGTAAAACACATCACGTGAAACACACCACATAAAACACACCACATAAAATACACTACATAAAAGACAGCACGTAAAACACATACCACGTAAACCTACACCACGTAAAATACACACCACGTAAAACACACATCACGTAAAACACACACCATGCACGTAAATCAATTATAACGGACATCGAAAGACAACGAGACGAAAGAAAACATCAACACCAAGAGGATCAACCAACAAATATACAAATCAAATAAGAATGAATGACAACACATAAAACAAGGGAGATCTATACACACATTAAATTTAAAAGTCACTTGGTACATCAATAGCAAACGGTATGGTTATCCGGATTACTTGTACATAACCCTCCCACTTATCCGGATCTAAAGATGTCTACCAAGTTTTTGTACAAGGAACCATTTAGCCGCAGAAACGGCCAACGACACTTGGATATTTGGTTGGTAGGAGTGTGTTGGCCGCAGGAAAGTACATTGAACAAACCCGGGACCCAAATTTAGGATATGGCCGGCACGAATCGGCAAATTTTCTAGGGGATTATTGACTGTGTTTCACTCGAATAAAATAAAACTAAACGATCGGCAATCATATTTTACCTTGTTAAGCTTTAATATCAATGATACGGCCGAGATTCTACTTGCCTCCGCTTAGTCTCTTCGAATTCAAGCGCCATGTTGTAAGTTTACACTCATGCGTCAGGTCAAACACGTGACACCACGAGGTTGTTTCCATAACAACGTCCATTCATATGGATCGAGGTGTCACGTGTTTGACCTGACGCATGAGTGTAAACTTACAACATGGCGCTTGAATTCGAAGAGACTAAGCGGAGGCAAGTAGAATCTCGGCCGTATCATTGATATTAAAGCTTAACAAGGTAAAATATGATTGCCGATCGTTTAGTTTTATTTTATTCGAGTGAAACACAGTCAATAATCCCCTAGAAAATTTGCCGATTCGTGCCGGCCATATCCTAAATTTGGGTCCCGGGTTTGTTCAATGTACTTTCCTGCGGCCAACACACCCCTACCAACCAAATATCCAAGTGTCGTTGGCCGTTTCTGCGGCTAGGAACCATTTTACTATGTGATGCAAGAGGGCCGTAAGATACAGGGACCCCATGCTCTAGAAAAACTACCAAATGAATATAATAAGGTATTGAGCTTATTACAAATGGTCCATATTTACGGTACGGCATACAGTGCATGTTAATGATACAGTTGAAAAGTTCGAGAGAAAGCATCGTAATCATTACTTTTACATCTGACTTTACCTCTCTTTTGTGAAGTCTTTTACATTCGGTGTTGCGAAGTACGTCACTTGTTCTTGTGTGACGTAGACGGGCACGTGGACACCAATAGATCCGATCACGTGGTTAATCCATGCCCCTGCTGACACCACCAAACGACGACACTGGAAAACACCCTGCGATGTATGAACCTGAAAAAAAGTATTTCCAATTAGGTCAGCAATCCATGGATGGGTTTTATTTGAACTTAAATCCGCGAAATACTTTTTTGTAAAATACTTCTGTTACATAATGTCATATTTTCTGGAAAAAGAAATTGTCTTGGTGGTAAAGAAAACCACGCACTCGACAAATCTCCCATATAGTAACCATGGAAACAGACGAAACCCATTTCCACAAGTTTTATGCTTTTAAATTTACCGTGACATTTCCGTTAGGAGTTTTGTCAAGTTTTCTGACAGTACAGTTTTCTATAACCGTGGCACCATGAGCTCTGGCAAGTTGGATGTGAACAGAATTACCCATGGCAGCATCCACCAGCCCCGCCATTGGTTCATAGATGGCGCTGTATTTGTCGTCTGTCTCAAATTGTGGGAATTTTCTGTGGAGTTGTGAGCCAGTCAAACGCTCGTATCTGCAATTTAGTTTATATACATGAAGATATATGTTGTTTTTTTCTAAATTTGACTTTCGAGACATATCATCAAATGAGATTCGATCATTGTATCTGCTGTGATATAAGCATTGGAAACTTCTGACGTTACTTTCTCCATTGTTACGAGTGTATACAAACTTTTTCATTCCAAAGCCATGGACAAGGTAGCCACAGAAAGGGCCATTCAATTTAGGTTGGATATAATTTTGCGTTCATCTAAGTAAAATTAAATAAAGTGTCGTTGACCGTTTCTGTGACTGTGCACAAAGTTTCAGTCAATAAACAAATGGACAGTTTGACAAAAACTCAACATCCGTTGATCTTCGAAACAGGGACACAAAAAT
Source organism: Pinctada fucata (assembly GCA_028142955.1). Classification (NCBI taxonomy): domain Eukaryota; kingdom Metazoa; phylum Mollusca; class Bivalvia; order Pterioida; family Pteriidae; genus Pinctada; species Pinctada fucata. The sequence continues at coordinate 55,522,950 of AP027113.1, read as the reverse complement.
GAAACAACTGCAGTATAAAAGAGACTTATTTTACTTGATATTATGCGTTGTCATAGCCTCAGCGTATTTGTCTATCAGGTAACCCATTTCATCTGTCTTTGCCCAGTTAACTCCCCCTGTCTTATACACTAACTGTACACCTGATTCCTTCTCCACCTCCTCCCACCTGAAAAAGAGAATCATATTTGTTTATTAGTTGGCTAAAATTCATTGTACGTAGTATGCAAACAAGCCAGTATGTAGAGGCATCGTCGGAAACTTGGCTTTTCAACGATGTATTGCATGGGTTTCCGACGATGATAGAAATAACTTTTTCGAAAGTTTATAAAATTATTAATTCGCAACTTACGTCGTTAGCTTTAAGTTTATTATTTTCCATGCGAACTTTAAAAATCAACTTGACGTTCAAAGAGTGTCATTTTGTGGGGTTTTTTTTTTGTTTCCCGTACAACTATACTCACGCTCTGTAGGTATCAGGTGTAAGCTTTGTGTAGCGATCATCGTGGTAGGCAAGACGTCTGAAATACAAATCTAACTCATTGTAGATTGCGCCACTTATTTAAAAGAAAATGAAACAAAGACGCTGGAATTTTGAAAGAAACATTTATTTGAAGAATTTTCTCCGAATTGATTGGATGAAAAAAAAAGATGAAGCAGGCGCGTAGCCAGGCGTATGCAAGTACACAGACCTGTGCTTCCACATATATAATTTTGAGAGAAAGATGAGAAAGGAAGAGAGTAGTTCATGCATCTAAAAGTTATCGAAGTCTTAGATTATGGTTTTATGTAAACTTACAGAGTAAAATTTATAGACTAAACGTGTGCCCGACCAGTACAAAGGACAACTTCTAACGTAGAAAAGTGTCCTGAAAATATGTAAAATCCATCAGTTTCCGAGTGTTCGTTCTGTGGTTCCCCACCAGGGCTTCGCATTGACTAGTTGTAGGTCCCAAGGCTCTCATACTCCCTGAGTGAAAACGCTTCCACTTGAAAAACACTGGCTACGCTCCTGCTAATTAATCGGATCACCCATATAGGTACTCGACGCCATGTATACCTACACTGTCAAATTCAGTGATTGTGACGGGAATTTTATGTATGGGCCATTTTCCTTGACTTTCTACAATTTCAATGGGCCAATTGTCTTCAGAAAGTGCACAGTCAGACCGGCCCCTGTCTTTCCCCATCACTGAATGACATCCTCCCCAACTCTCCCCTTCTTCTTCTTCTTCTGTCCCCTTATTTGAGATGAAAACAATATGAAATGGGAACGGGGCAGATTTCATTGAAGATCTCCTGATAGCATTTTCAGGGACGGGTATAGGTCGATCGGTCTGCAATCACAACCCAGTGCGAATATTTTTATTGAATTTAGCATAAACAATTTTTTGGGACAAGTATTCACTTACATGATTCTGGAGTGATCTTGGGATCCGCCGTGATCATGTCCTAGAGAAAACTGCTCTAATCCGAGAACGTCTACAATGGGATATTGTACATCATGATGCAGTCAACAAGATAATCAGTTGACAAGTTCACATCCATCATCTTCAAGTATTAACATACAGATTTATAGACCTACCAATTTACCAGTTTTCTTTTTCTTTTTTTTTTTTTTACTAAATAGTATAATTCCAGGTTTTTAATTTTTAATTTCTCTTTGAACAGTATTTTTTTTTTTTTTTTTGAAAATTATGCAATGTCAATTTGATTAGTTCTAGATACTAAAGGGTGGCAGTGGTTGTTGATTTTACCAGTCCATCCTTTACAAGATCGAAGATTACTGCCTTGACCCATAAAAATGTTTGCACAACAGCACTGTACGATTTGCATTAATACATGTATGTAAGTAGGACATTTTTCACCTTGCTAGAAACTGGTACCTGTATTATGTCGCGACAGGAAATCAAAAGATATAACCGCTTACCTATCCCTGCACGTTTGGAGAGCCAGTATAGGGCAGCGCTCCCCACCCCACCACATCCCACAACGATGTAATCGTAAAATCTCCGTCCTGATTTGTCCTCCATCACTGACAGGTCAATGGTTGTGTCACTGAATGTGTGTGGGTACTTTTGTTTGTAAGCAAAGCTTTATCTCATATATTAAAAACTTGTAACATCCTTACAGGAGCGGATCCGAAATCCTGTAATCACGGGCGAATGCGGCGGATTTTTTCTCCAATAGGGGATTCGATCCACTCTATGGTTTTGTCAAAAATGTAAAATCCGACTAAAAATGCATTACTCTACTTGATCCGTGCTTTAGTGATCATAGTCTGACAAGATTATGTTGCGGGCCTACTACAGGTTCTAAAAGTACTAAGTTAGGGAGAAAAGCCGAAAACTATCCATTATGTCAGAGAAAGTACTGATCGAGGCCCGTCAGGGCCGAGATCAGTTCTTTCTCTGACATAATGGATAGTTTGAGGCTTTTCTCCCACTTAAAACATGACATCTTTTGTTTTAATAATGGACGGTTACAGGTAGATCCTTTCGCAAACTTTGGACACCTCAAAACCAAGAACCGTATCATTGGTCAAGGGATGATGATCAAGTGCACATAGCTTGAATCCCTGGCCAGTCAACCGATCGATTTCTTTTGTCTTAATAACGGACACTTTCATGTCAAGGTCAATCACTGAGTTGTTGAGAAAATAATTCATTTCGATGTAGCCACGCTTGTGATATACAGCGTCTTTTTCGTATGAACCTCGTCTTTATTTTTATCAAATAAATGCTCTTAAAAAGCTAATTGATCATTTTAAATTGAAGCGTCATGTTTTGGATATAGACTGTCGCGGTGTTTTTTAAAAGTACTTTTCTAAAAAAGGACGCGAAACATAGGATGTAATTCGTCTTGGATTTCGTCAGATTTCAACATTTGTAGTTTTACTTACTTCATTTTACATGTATTTAATTTATTTCTATTTCATTTTATTTATATGTATTCTCGGACCTACCAGCTTGAAAAATTACAAAATCCGCGCATCGATGGATTCTTTCGTTTATTAATATAGAGGAACATGTTTTACCCAAAAAAGAGGAATATTAATGGATTAATGGAATTTGAAATCGGAATTATCAATGAAACTTGGAAAACAATTTTCGTTGGGATACATAGTTCTTTCTGTGTGATATTATGTCATCATAATCAGGATTCTTTTGTCCGAAAATTTACCTGTGACTGTCCATTAAGTTACCTTCAACTGTCCATTATTTTTAATAATGGACAGTTTTGGCAAACTTAATGGACAGCTACAGGTGAACTTTTGGACAAAAAAGGATCATGTTGAGACAATATCACATAGAAAGAACTGTTTAGACAATGGGATGACGTCATAGTCATGTTTTAACAGCCAGTTAAGAAAACAGAAATTTTGATTTTACGTGAAAACGCTTTGAGATAGACACATATAAATATCGAGAGAAATATTCAACTTTTAGAGCACTGTTTGAAAATGAAATTTTATTTTGGTATCATTTTTGCGTTTCCCCTCTACACATATGAAAATAGCATGGTAAATCATCTTTTCCATGCATTAAGTCATTAAAACCTACACTGGTCAAGTTTGACTAATGCAAAAGCCATAATCATAGTTGTGCACATAGATTTATGCCTGAATGATCAGTGAATATCTACCTGTATGAATAGGTATTGCCGTTTTATTTAATATACTCGACCCTTGTTTAGAAAAACGACTTAGATAATTTCTGAGCGTAAAATATTGCTATTTTCCTATGAGTACACCAAAAATGATGTCTTATAAGGTTAAAAAGGCTAGGTTTTTGAATAGTGCTTTTCCTTCTGCATTACCATTTAAATTTTCTAGTAATATTTTTTTGCCGTTTACAAATAAAAGGGAAATTTCCGTCTAATACAAGGATTTGAGCCCCGGTGATTCAACATAAGTTCACATAAGATAAAAAGAGTGCGTCGGCCGGGAGTCGAACCCGGATCGACTGCTTGGAAGGCAACCATGCTGACCGTTACACCACCGACGCTGTTGTTATATAAGGGTTTAAAATATAAACATTATTATGAGCTGCTTGTATTATTACTATTGAAATTTTATGGTATGAAAATTTTCATATTATATTTAATCAAATTTAAATAATGTTTCAAAAAATTGCATATGACGTACAGATAATATGATATATTCTCTAAAGCTGAAAAAAAGTAAGATCTTTTCTGTTATCAACACTGTAAACTTCCGGTGAATCCCAACATGGCATCGAATTTTGACGATGACCAGCCGGGTGAGTTTAATTTTGATGATTTTCGTGAATGTTATACTTTATACATTAAGAAAATGAATTTAATGAGTTTTTATGAAGCTACTTAATTCAACAAAATAACAAAGTGTATTCTATATTCTACAGAAATTGCAGAATTTCTCAGATGAATTCATTTTTCCTACAATTTCGGTAACTTTTGTTAAATAGAGGGTTTTCTTTAAAAGAGAAATGATACTGTATATTTCAACTCAGCGGGATTGAGGGATACTTTGCTATTTATTAATTAGATGAACATACAACATCAAATGTGTGAAAAACACATGCTGTGATTAAAGAGGGTAAATGCGCGAGGAGGTATTTTAAAGTGACTTCCGGTCAAAGTAAAACCTGTCGCAACACGAAACGGAGTCTATCGCGACGGAAAACAGATTCATAAATACAAATAATTTAGGAAAGTTTTTCATTTTAAAATTGTGTTTTGTATCCCTCCCATTTCAAGATGAGTGTCTGTGTTTGTAAGTTATTCATTTGGAGTGGAACTTCATTACTTTTTTAAAGTTATTTTGAATTTTCTATTTCGTCTATTCCATGTGACATGTCTTGAAGTGCAAGATACATCTATAGTAGGACAAGTATAATGGAAATATCCTCTTTTTTCTTTGTAGATGGAATTGAACCAATGGATTTTTCCTTTCACGAGGAGGACTTAGCCGTATCAAGGTAATTTTAACTTTATCAAAGTTTATGAAGATCTACACTACTTGTGGAGGACCAGTGGCCACCTATTTTTCAAGATTTTTTGCAAATAAAATTTGTAATTGATGAAATATTTTATTGAAACTTTGGATGGACAATGGTGTACCATTAACACTTTGGATTATATATGGATTATATTTTCTCTGAAAAATTTGATTATTTTGTTTACTCGAACATCCCTATAATGTCTTAAAGTGTAACTGAAATTGGACACTTTTTGCAAGACTGCAGGACCAGTTACTGCCTATTTGGCTCCTTTTTCTGTAAACTGAAATATTTTGTTCCAGTGCTTTCATAGAAATAAAATTAATCTTTACTTGATAGTTTGGTGCCTAGTTTTATGAAAAAATCCCAAAGCAAACAACCACATTGATAGATTATATACACCTATACCTCTCCCAACCCCAGAATTCATGTCAATAAATGAATAATCACTCTTCTTGTTATTTTAACAAATCTAGCGACTGGATGAGAATTTTTTCATAATCATGATAATCAGAAAAATATATGTCTTAAAACCTTCTGACAAATTTTCATGTCATTATTTCAACCCTAAGTCCCTCTAAAATGCAGTCCTGGGCGGCCTCTGGTCCTCGACCAGTACTGTCTGCGCAGCTCACTTCAGAAATCGGAAAATTGAAGTGTTCTTTACTTTGTCGGCAATTTTTGTGATTAAAATTTATATAGGGGGATAGATCTCAAACTCTCATACATGTACAACATGTAGGGGATGCTACGCTTTGCTTTGCCTAGGTTTTATTGAATTTCAATTTGAAAGTACTGTTAGCCTAAACTCCACTAAGATATTGATTGATTCCTCATTGATTAAGCAAAAACATAACTCATGGGTTGTATGGACACCCTTTTCCCATCCCTGTATCTGCCGTTTAATGTTGCAGACTATTACAATGAAGTCTTTGTTTTGCTCCATTGCTGCTATGATCTGGACAAAATGTTTCAATAACTAGACAGGATTTTATCATTGTATGCCAGGTGCTAATTCTAATTACATTCTACAGTAATGCTAAACATGCTACAGTGTAAATAAAATCTTGTTTTAGTCAGGGCTACAGATAATCAGGTTAACCATGTTTGTGCACAATGAAGTTACTCATGTTAGATATTAACTAAAGGTATATTTTATTGTTGTTTACAAATGCAGTTTTTTTTTGCAGTTCAAATTCTATAGATGCCAAATTTGATGAAGCTGTAGGTCATATAGAGGATATTATCATGGGTAAGATAAATTGTGTCTTTGAAGTTTACAGAGCTTAAAGATATTTCTGTTGTGACAATGGTATTAATCTTTGAATTAAAATTCCCAATGTGTATCTCTCACAGAAGTATAACAAGCTCTAATGTCTAGGTAAATACCGTAATATACATCACATTTGTAACAGCTATTATCATGATTATGTATTTATTATTTTGCTTCTAAATATTAAGTCACAATTTTTGTTAAAGGCTTTGTTTCTAATGCTAATACTCACTAGGATCCTAAACTATCTTATATTAAAATCTGTCAATATTTGTCATCACAAATTTAATATGACAACTCAATAGTGGTGTACAGACTTTGCAAAGTTCTTTGATATAAACTACTTCTCTCTATAATTACAGAGGATGAGTTTCAAATGATGCAGAATGATTTCTTAGAAAAGTATTACATGGAGTTTGACGATTCAGAAGAAAACAAGTTTATATACACAGATATTCACAGGGAATATGTAAGTAACTAACTGTATGGTAACTGTAGTTAGTATATACATGTATATTTATTTTTAGCTGGATTGATATCCTAGTTGACAGTTCTTTCTAAACTAGGATTGTAATGAATAATAGGAATATGATATTATGCCACTTTGCCTCCTTTTTCTTATTTAGGCTAAATAAGCATGATAAGTACATATATGATGCTGTTTTTGCCCAAGAATGTGCAGGATATAGTCTACTCCACTTATAATGAATTAATGATGTCTTATAAAATGAAATATCACTTATAATAATGAATAGATTATTTTCCAAATGCAAATTTCCATCATATTCTACCTTGCTTATAGCGAAATTGGATGTACATGTAGATTTTATTGAATGATTGCTTGTAATGAAGACTTTTGCCAGTTCCAAGACAAGAAAAATTCCATTTCATCACAATCACTGTCATACATTGTTGATATGTATACACATGTATATAATAAGTAATACTTGTTTTTCAGATTCAGCTGATTGAGAAGTATCTAGAGGATGAACTCAGTAAGAGGATAGAGGATTTCTCCATGGGAGACTTCTCCAAGCAAATCATGTACGTAACTCTACTAGAATAGAATAAAATAGAATAATTGATTCACACACTTTTACTTCACTACAATAGACTCTTTACAAGATCTACTCTAAACGGCTTTTTATTAGCAAGGACTTTATTTTTGCGTTATTTCGTGAGTTTGATCAAACGAGATAATAAAGACCTCGCTAATAAAAAGTCCGTCCAAAAGATAAAAAGTAGTTCAAATTTGACAAAGTTTAAAAGCATCTTATTTTCCCTTTCCATTAGAATTAATTACCGTAATTAGACAACGTACCATCTTACGCAGCAGTGTTAGGGATGTTTTAGTTACAAACATAGCAATTAATCAATTATACCCAGACAAACAATATACTAAAGAACTGTCAATTCTTTTAGAGGAAATAATCATGGCACATTTCATTATATACTTAATCATCCTGTTTTTAAAAAATTTCAATAAGAGACAAAAAAGTAAACAAATGATGTGTTATAGGATAAGATGCAAAGGTATGACGATATGAAACATCTAATTTCATCTTATTAGAAGTATTCAAGTAAACATTTCAGCAATTAATAGAGGTTGATGAAATAATGAAATATACCTATACAGAAAAAAGGAACTAATAAAACGCATTGAGAATGATGAACTCGCGAAATTAAAGTCATGCGAATTAATCTGTCCTCGAGCTGTTGCGAAAATAAGGTCAGACGAATATAAAGCTGTTTACAGTATCCTGTCTCAATGCCCATGGTTTTTGGCCTATGTACAATGTATACCATGTACATGCTTATTTTACCAAGTTGTATTCATCACAATGCATGTATATTGAAGTATGATTTGTACATGATATGTTTCTTTTTTTCCAGGGAAAGGAGAAATGAATTAGAAGGAGAAATATTTGAAATGTTACTTACATTTAGCGATTTCATAGCATTCAAGGAAATGTTTCTTGATTTCAAAGCTGTAAGTATTTCATGTCTTGCAACTGCAATCTCAAGTTTACTTACTTTATTGCTTTCTAAGAAATGTTACTTTATCAGTATTTTATCTCTTTTAATCACAATCTCAGACAGAATTCATGAAAAGTATCGGATTTGCCGATGAAAAATTGATTAGTCTGATAAAAATCACGGTACATGTATATCTATTATGTGGACAGAAAAAAATTCCCTGGATGTCCGACATTTCATTGGAAGATTTCAAGAACTCTATAATCTTACATTTATTGTTTTTACAACTTTCAAAGAAATGTTACTAATTTCTAAAGCTGTTTTTGATCTCTTGAAACTTACATTTTGTAAATCCTAACATGCTTGAATCTCTACAAAATTTGCAAATTTGAAAGAAATAAAGTCAAATTTACAAAAAGACCCCATGTAAAGTGTCTTTTTGTAATGGATATAATGAAGTCAGGCTTTACTTTATTTTGGATACATCAGTATCATATGTAAACAGGATTCCCTCGTCTTTTATCATATATTATCATGTTGCTTCATTGTAAGTTTTGAATTTCAGGATAAAGAAGGCAGATCAGTGGATCTTAGCAGTGGCATTACCGTTACGTCAGTTCACGGAGGAGAAGGAGATGGTGCATTTTCATTGGACGGTTTTTCATTAACTGGTCACCAGTTTGGTGGTTCAAAGCACTGATGTTAGTGATACAATAGTCAAATTTCTTCCAATTTTAATTTTCAAGGGGCGCAACTCAAATAACAGGAGCTAATATTTCTTTTTTCATTGAACATCCCTGTCACTGCCAATGTTTGACTGATTGTGGTTTGAAATGTAAAAGGATGCAGAGAATTGAGGGAGGGATGGTGGATTGAATTATGAAATAAATCCAGATCTGATAGAGTCAGTGATTAACACAAATATTGTTGTCAATACATTATATATATTCTATGTAATTGTACAAATGTAAACTTGGCTGTACATGTAATGTTAAAAACAACAAAAATCAATATGTGCAGGCCCATAGTCAGCATATTTTGCAATTTCAAATTACTTGTGAGATGAAGTTTTTTTGCTAAATAATGGTTAATCAGTGCTGATGATATATTCTATACTAAATCTTCTTTTTCTGGAGAAAAATCCTAACTATGGGTCTCATGCCTTTGATTGTATTTTGCTCGCATATGTCTAATACCTATATACATGTATACTCTAAGCACTCTCCACAGAAACAGCACTTGTATTTACATTGTATTGTCAACATTTTCCCCCTTTCAATTCTTGTATTGAGTTAGTATGAAACAGGAATGGTGCCATTTAGAATCAAATATTTTTTCCCCATGAACTATTATATGTCAAATCTATAAATTCCTCAAAAATAGACATGTAACTTCAAAAGATCTAGGGAATTCTGAACTTTTTACAAAATCCGTCCAGCATTTATATTTTTCTCAAACATGTATGCTATTCCGTCTTGTATACTCTTAGAATTATATTGGTTGTATTTGAAACAGTGCTAAAAACTCAGATTGAAAGAAATTGCTTAAGAATGAAAGAGAGTGATGTCAAGTCTTTCTGATATTGTTATGAGTGTAATAAACTGTGAAAGATGTAAGCCATGATAAAAAGATATAAGCAAAATATCATTTTGATATTACATGTATATTATTTTCACAATTTCAGTGAATCGAAAAGAAAAAAAATTTAAATTGAGTAATTCCATAAAGCACATAAAAGGTAACTTGCAGAGGATCGAACGATTAGAAAAATAAGGTGATACTAGGAGGATATTGGATGTGTAAACTCAAAATTATCAATTTCAAGATGGTATAAAGGAATGTGCTATATACTCTGCTATATTTTAAAAATTTCTTTTAAGTGGTGCAACTGTATAGTGAGTATCACTTTGTGACATGACAGTATGAAAAGAGTGAATGGAAGACGTAGGATTTAGATCTATTATACTTGTATGTAAGGTTGTATGATCTGTATTCTATCACTTTAAATCTTGTTTATGTGTTATTTATTTTATTTTTTTTTTTGTATATTGTAAATACAAAAGTTTAAAAACATCCAGCAATTCTTATGTGTATCTATTTTCTATCGCTAAACAAACAACAGAACCAATCCGTTTTCATTTTCCGTAAAAATCTACTTGAAGTGTTTCAACATGCCAAATTGTGGGTCTTGTTTCTTATTCACATTCTTTGATGGCTCATTATGCCCCCTCCATGTAATGGCAAAGGGCATTAAGAGTCTTTTTTGTCGGGTTCGGGTTCGGGTATCGTGCCCTGTTAGCTCAGATGGTAAGAGCAGAACCAGCCTTATTTTCCATTCCTGTCAAACTCACAGTATTTGGTGCCATAAAAGTGAACCTCATGAGTTGCTTGTATTTAAGGGCAACTATGGGGGAGAACCAGCAGAGATTTATTTGTCATTCTTGGTGCGATTTCAGGTGAACAACTTTGGGAAACCTAAAAATTTGGTGGGTTGGAGTGTGACAGTTCAGGTATCATGCCCGGTTAGCTCATTCGATAAGAGCATCTGCCCTGTAAGCAGAAGGTCTCGGGTTTGATTCCCGGACCGGCTACATTTTCCATTCCACTTGTCACATGTCCATCATTCCATTACTCTTTCAGTTTCCATATGATAACTCGGGGAACCTTTTCACCTATCGTAACCGAATTTGGATACGTTGTATATGCTTCCTTAATAGAAGGGAAAGTATCCTATCGATTATTGGATCAATAGATCAAAGGTCAAGGTCACTGTTAGGAAATCATGACTCAAAAATCCTTTCACCTATCCCAACAAAATTAGGATATATGTTTACTTACCAGTAGGGGAAAAGAGTAGGTCAAGGAAAAAGTTTTTTGATCAGTAGGTCAAGGTTATTTCTTAATGCTCTTCGTAGGATAAGTAAATTTATAGAACTTCTATCAGAACTCTGTGTCAAGGTAGAAATGAGTTAAACCTGCTTATATGAAGGGCCATAACTCCTCTAAAATGGGTCAACCATGACCGAATTCAAACTTGCTCTGCAATAAGCTAAGAGTCTTAAGACCAAGCTATTTTAAAATTTCAGCTCAAACTATAAGTCCGGAAATCTGAAGAAGCTTTCAAATTCTCCAAAGCTAGTTCAACTATAACAAAACTCAAGTTGCTCTGTAACTTGCTAAGCTTAAGCTATTTTCCACATTTCATCTCCATATCTCTTCAGTTAAAAAAAAATAGAAAGAAACGAGCGAAACTAAATGAGTCGATTCCGGCTTTGTTTTACGTCTATGATCCGCCGACGTGATCACTTGAAACCATTTCTATTCTTGAGGTACGTAGAGATGTATCTCTTTTATCATATTTATGACATTGGCTTGGTGACGAATCCATATATCCACACGGAGACTTCGGCGACCTCTATGATTTCCTTAATGTTACATCGAAATGAAAATGAAGTCTAAATCACCGTCTTTATCAAGTCAGAAAATACGTCGCCGGAGAGATTATATCATGGAACACGACTCGTTATACAATACATCAAACATGGAAAAGATGAAATTGGAAGCAATCAGAATCGAAGTTATTAATCAGACCACAGCGTTTTTATGGGCTGAGAATAAATATTATATACATAGCTTGAAATGGCAGATTACATAATTTGAAACGTTTTAGCTCACATGAACCAAAGACTATAAAATTCCTTTCAATTTCGAAAATATTTAAGTGGATGGTCATATTCATTGGAATAGATTTGGATATATTGCTTAACTGCCTCTGCATCCTCTATACAAAATTACCTGAGGGGAAATATATTATGCTACCTAAACTTGTGACCCGAGAATTATTCAGAATTTCCATTTTAGCTCACCTGAAGCGACATATCCTCTGCAACCGCTGCATGTACAGAAGGAAGTGATTACTCAAGGTCCTGAGGACCTTTACCAAGTTTGCTTTTCGTTCAAATCGGTCAACAAACATTGCTGCTAAGGATTTCGATTGGCTGATGCTTTTCGGACATCTGCTCTGCTACACGTACACATAATTTCATGAAACCTTATAGGAATCAATTAAGTACTCAACGTCCTCTACCAAAAAAAATTTTCAAGTCGATTGATCACCATGATACGGACATCGAGGGCTCTGATTGGCTGACGGATTTCTTTACTTCTCTTTCATAATTGCTTATTTTGGATCGACGCATTTTTCGGATTTTTTCCTTCAAGTGTTTGCAAAGTATATAACATTCAACAAAGACTACGATTGCATGCAGGTTGATCATAGTACTTTTCGCCCTTGACCTTTTTACTGCAAATATGTGTTCCGTGAAACATAAAGTTTGCATATCAAGTAATCGTGCTCTGCTACTATGGAACCTTCTTTGTAAGCTTTTGGCAAGAGTCTTTCACAGCATAGTGCCTTATAGAATGCCCGGTCCAGTGCCCAGTTTCACAAGAGTTCTTACGAAAAATCTCAGGAATTTTCGCAACATTCATCATCAAATAAATGCTTTTAAAAAATGTTTTTCAATTTAAATTACATTGTGCTTTCTATTACCGTGTCTAAATACTAAACATAAACTCAGAAACAAAACGTCACGATTTTTAGTTCATAAGAAGTACTAAGCGATCGAAAGTTACGAAAATTCCTTAAATTTTTGGTAAGCATTTTCGTGAAAGAGACTGGTGGTGAGCGTCGGATATCTTACAGATTGTGCATAATTACTGATTTTTTTTCCAGAAATATGAGGCGATCCAACAAGTCTATATATAACTGTAAAACAATAAAGTGATGCTACGTCTGGATTAAAACATTTCCCCCGCAAAAACCCTGACATTTCAACGCTACCCACGCTCGATGCAAAGATAAGTCGCTTCATCCTTTATTTCTTGATTTAATGAAAAAAGGTAAAAAAAAAATGCAGACGCTGGAAAAATGACGAAAGGTGACGAAGCAATTCTATATTGAAAAATGAAAGCAGATAGTGGTATGGTAAGAGATTCAATTTTCATATTTATTTGCAAAGAAACGGCATTTAATGTCAGAGAGGATAATGTAACAAATGGTAAAAATGAAATATGCTTATTAAACATAGAACCGTATTCGGACAGCAAGTCAGGAAGACAAAATCATAAAGACAAACAAAACAGCTAAATCTCAAATGAGCAAATGCAAATCCAAAACTGAGTAAATATATATCGGGTACCCGGAGATAGTACATATCTACAGCTGGCTAGAAACACTCACTTAGCCGTGAAAACAGGTAAATAATAAAACACTCAGGTCAAAACGGGTAAATAATCAAACACTCACTTAGTCGTGAAGAAAAAGTTAAAACGGGTAAATAATCAAACACTCACTTAGCAGTGAAGAAAAGGTCAAAACAGGTAAATAATCAAACACCCACTTTGCTGTGCAATAAAGATCAAAACAGGTAAATAATCAAACATTCATTTAGCCATGCAGCAGAAAAAGTCAAAACCGGTAAATAATCAAACACTCACTAAGCCGTGCAGCAGAAAGGGTGAAAACCGATAAATAATCAAACATTCACTTAGCCGTGCAGCAGAAAAGGTCAAAACCGGTAAATAATTAAACACTCACTTCGCCGTGCAGCAGAAAACGTCAAAACCGGTAAATAATCAAACACCCACATAGCCGTGCAGCAAAAAAGGATCAAACCGGTAAATAATCAAACACCCACTTAGCCATGCAGCAGAAAAGATTGAAGCAGGAAAATGTTCAAAAACTCACATAGCCGTACAGGGAATGTCAAACCGGTGAATAACTTGGTACTCACTTCGCCGTGAAGAAAAAGTCAAAACAGGTAAATAATCAAACATGCACTTGAAGAAAAGGTCAAAACAGGTAAGTAATCACTCACTCTCTTAGCCGTGCAGCAGAAAACGGCAAAACCGGTAAATAATCAAACACTCACATAGACGTGCAGCAGAAAACGTCAATAAAGGTAAATAACCAAACACTCACTAAGCCGTGCAGCAGAAAACGTCAATAAAGGTAAATAACCAAACACTCACTAAGCCGTGCAGCAGAAAACGTCAATAAAGGTAAATAACCAAACACTCACTAAGCCGTGCAGCAGAAAACGTCAATAAAGGTAAATAACCAAACACTCACTAAGCCGTGCAGTAGAAAACGTCAAAAGTGGTTTATAGTCAAACACTCACTAAGCCGTGCAGCAGAAAGGGTCAAAACCGGTAAGTAATCAAACACTCACATAACCGTGCAGGAAAGGTAAAAACCGGTAAATAATTGAATACTCACTTCGCCGTGCAGGAAAGATCAAAACCAGTAAATAATCAAACACTAACTTAGCCGTGCAGAAAAGGTCAAAACCGGTAAATAATCAAACATTCACTCAGCCGTGCAGCAGAAAGGGTCAAAACCGGTAAGTAATGAACACTCACAAAGTCATGCAGAAAAAGTTTAAACCGGTAAATAATGAAACACTCACTAACCCGTGCATAAAAGGTTAAATCCGGTAAATAATCAAACTTTGCGTGTTTTGGATGTTCTAACCTTATAACAAAGAGATGTACTTTTTACGTAATCATCATAGTACCGTCCAAATAATTCTGTGATGGCAGTCGATGGTTCACAATTATATCACTGGTTCAATATTCTCCCCCTTACTCACATTATTCTCTGAACTTGTCAAGTGTTTGCAGTATTAGCTTGCGTTGGAACGATGTACCAATTGCAACATATAAATTCACTATGGGCAGGGGACGCCGGGGTGTTGCTTCTCAGGAGCATATTACTAGTATTTCCACAATTTGACGAAAAACATTTCTCATAACAATACAAATGAAAGGGATATCTCCAACAGAAACCCACAGCAAAACACCAACATGTTAAAACACAAAGAAGAAAAGCATAACATGAAACACCAAAATGAAGCACCAACAGAAAACACCAATATGTCAAAACACAAAGAGAAATAGCATAATATGCAACACAAACAAGAAGATCATACCATGAAACACCAAATGTAGCACCAACAGCAAAGCAAAAATATGTCAAAACACAAAGAAGAAAAGCATACCATGAAACACCAAAGGTAGCACCAACAATAAAACACAAATATGTCAAAACACAAACAGGAAAAGGATACCATGAAACACCAAAGGTAGCACCAACAGCAAAGCACCAATATGTCAACACACAAAGAAGAAAAGCATACCATGAAACACCAAAGGTAGCACCAACAGCAGAGCACCAATATGTCAAAACACAAAGAAGAAGATCATACCATGAAACACCAAAGGTAGCACCAACAGCAAAGCACCAATATGTCAAAACACAAAGAAGAGGATCATACCATGAAACACCAAAGGTAGCACCAACAGCAAAGCACCAATATGTCAAAACACAAAGAAGAGGATCATACCATGAAACACCAAAGGTAGCACCAACAGTAAAACACAAATATGTCAAAACACAAAGAAGAAGATCATACCATGAAACACCAAAATGAAGCGCCAACAGAAAAACACACCAATATGTCAAAACACAAACAAGAAAAGCATACCATGAAAGACCAAATATAGCGCCAACAACAAAACATCAATATGTCAAAACACCAATATGTCGAAACACAAAGAGGAAAGGCATAACATGAAACATCAAATTGAAGCACAAACAGCAAAACAACAATATGTTAAAAAAAGAAGAAAAGCATACCATGAAACACCAAATGTAGCACCAACAGCAAAACACCAATATGTCAAAACACAAACAGGAAAAGCATACCATGAAACACCAAATGTAGCACCAACAGCAAAACACCAATATGTCAAAACACAAACAGGAAAAGCATACCATGAAACACCAAATGTAGCACCAACAGCAAAGCAAAAATATGTCAACACACAAAGAAGAAAAGCATACCATGAAACACCAAAGGTAGCACCAACAGTAAAACACAAATATGTCAAAACACAAACAGGAAAAGGATACCATGAAACACCAAAATGAAGCGCCAACAGAAAAAAACACCAATATGTCAAAACACAAACAAGAAAAGCATACCATGAAAGACCAAATATAGCACCAACAACAAAACACCAATATGTCAAAACACCAATATGTTGAAACACAAAGAGGAAAGGCATAACATGAAACATCAAAATGAAGCACAAACAGCAAAACAACAATATGTTAAAAAAAAGAGGAAAAGCATAGCATGGAACACCAAATGTAGTGCCAACAGTAAAACGCTAAAATGTCAACACACAAACAGGAATAGCATAACATGGAACACCAAAATGAAGCACCAACAGTAAAACACCAATATGTCAACACACAAACAGGAAAATCATAACATGAAACACAAAATGTAGCACCAAACGCAAAGCACCAATATGTCAAAACAACAACAGGAAACGCATACCATGAAACACCAAAATGTAGCACCTACAGCAAAACACCAATATGTCAAAACACAAACAGGAAAAGCATACCATGAAACACCAAATGTAGCACCTACAGCAAAACACCAATATGTCAAAACACAATCAGGAAAAGCATACCATGAAACACAAAATGTAGCGCCAACAGCAAAACACCAATATGTCAAAAAACTAACAGGAAAAGCATAACACGAAACACCAAATGTAGCGCTAACAGCAAAGCACCAATATGTCAAAAAACAAACAGGAAAAGCATAACATGAAACACCAAATGTAGCACCTACAGCAAAACACCAATATGTCAAAACACAAACAGGAAAAGCATACCATGAAACACCAAATGTAGCACCTACAGCAAAACACCAATATGTCAAAACACAATCAGGAAAAGCATACCATGAAACACAAAATGTAGCGCCAACAGCAAAACACCAATATGTCAAAAAACTAACAGGAAAAGCATAACACGAAACACCAAATGTAGCGCTAACAGCAAAGCACCAATATGTCAAAAAACAAACAGGAAAAGCATAACATGAAACACCAAATGTAGCGCTAACAGCAAAGCACCAATATGTCAAAACACAAACAGGAAAAGCATACCATGAAACATCAAATGTAGCACCTACAGCAAAACACCAATATGTCATAAAGCAAACAGGAAAAGCATACCATGAAACACCAAATGTAGCACCTACAGCAAAACACCAATATGTCAAAACACAAACAAGAAGATCATACCATGAAACACCAAATGTAGCACCTACAGCAAAACACCAATATGTCAAAACACAGAAAGGAAAAGTTTACCATGAAACACCAAATGTAGCACCTACAGCAAAACACCAATATGTCAAAACACAAACAGGAAAAGCATACCATGAAACACCAAATGTAGCGCCAACAGCAAAACACCAATATGTCAAAAAGCAAACAGGAAAAGCATACCATGAGACACCAAATGTAGCACCTACAGCAAAACACCAATATGTCAAAAAGCAAACAGGAAAAGCATACCATGAAACACCAAATGTAGCACCTACAGCAAAACACCAATATGTCAAAAAGCAAACAGGAAAAGCATACCATGAGACACCAAATGTAGCACCTACAGCAAAACACCAATATGTCAAAAAGCAAACAGGAAAAGCATACCATGAGACACCAAATGTAGCACCTACAGCAAAACGCCAATATGTCAAAACACAAACAAAAATAGCATAACATGAAACACCAAATGTAGCGCCAACAACAAAACACCAATATGTCAAAACACAAACAAAAATAGCATAACATGAAACACCAAATGTAGCACCTACAGCAAAACACCAATATGTCAAAAAGCAAACAGGAAAAGCATACCATGAAACACCAAATGTAGTGCCAACAGCAAAACACCAATATGTCAAAACACAAACAGGGAACGCATACCATGAAACACCAAATGTAGCACCTACAGCAAAACACCAATATGTCAAAACACAAACAGGAAAAGCATAACATGAAACACGAAATGTAGCGCTAACAGCAAAGCACCAATATGTCAAAAAACAAACAGGAAAAGCATAACAAGAAACACCAAATGTAGCGCTAACAGCAAAGCACCAATATGTCAAAACACAAACAGGAAAAGCATACCATGAAACATCAAATGTAGCACCTACAGCAAAACACCAATATGTCAAAACACCAATATGTCAAAACACAAACAGGAAAAGCATAACAAGAAACACCAAATGTAGCACCTACAGCAAAACACCAATATGTCTAAACACAAACAGGAATAGCATACCATGAAACACAAAATGTAGCGCCAACAGCAAAACACCAATATGTCATAAAGCAAACAGGAAAAGCATACCATAAAACACCAAATGTAGCGCCAACAACAAAACACCAATATGTCAAAACACAAACAAAAATAGCATAACATGAAACACCAAATGTAGCACCTACAGTAGAACACCAATATGTCAAAAAGCAAACAGGAAAAGCATACCATGAAACACCAAATGTAGCGCCAACAACAAAACACCAATATGTCAAAACACAAACAGGAAAAGCATACCATGAAACACCAAATGTAGTGCCAACAGCAAAACACCAATATGTCAAAAAAACTAACAGGAAAAGAATACCATGAAACACCAAATGTAGCAGCAACAGTAAAACACCAATATGTCAAAACACAATCAGGAAAAGCATAACATGAAACACCAAAATGAAGCATCAACAGCAAAACGCCAATATGTCTAGTACAGACAAATCATGTAAATGTATATCTTATCTGAACATGTAAGATCTAAGACAAGCTTACCTTTGAATTTTTGCCTTGATCATCAATAGGGTTCTTTCTATTATATATGTAGTCGAAATAGTCACATGTGTTGATTTTATATATGGCTAATGTAACGTTAATGATGAAAATGTTTTTATTCATCAAGTATGCTGTAGCCTTGATAATTGACATTGAAAATAAAATTATGCGATGTCATATTGGAAGTTATACTACACAATGATCTGAATACAGTCATGTAGTAAATATATATTGTTCAAATGATAAGTACATTCAAATTTCAAAAATTCCAAAAAAAGTAATTTTTGAAATCTTCGTCAAAGTTTTTATTCGTGTATGTACATGATGTAATTTCATGTAAATCAGATTGAAATCAAAGAAATTCTAATGTAATATTAAAATTAATGCTAATTCAATTTATTAGAAATAAAATATAAAAGTTTCTCCATAATAATTTAACTTAAGACAAATGTCAACAAAATGAAACCTTAGCATTTAAATTTTACTTGTTGAACATACAAAACTATAGTTGACGTACGGAACAGCGTTAGTAAAAAAGAATACTTTATTTAAATAAATGCTGGAGTTGGATGGCTGTAGGGGAGGATGGAGGCAAAAAAAAAAAAAAAAAAGCCTGTGTTTGTGAAACACGAATGCCCCCGGTGGCATCTTTGTTAGTATGAACACTATTTTCTGTTAAGTACATGTATGTGAGGTCACTGGGTTAAAAGGTCAAAGGTCAAGGTCACGAGGTCAAAAATTTTGGTATCAATGGAAAGGTCTTGTCACAAGAAATACACATGTGAAATATGAAAGCCCTATCACTTCCCATTCAAAAGTTATGCCAAATGTTAAAGTTTTTGAAAAGTAGGTCAAAGGTCAAGGTCACGAGGTCAAAAATTTTGGTATCAATGGAAAGGTCTTGTCACAAGGAATACACATGTGAAATATGAAAGCCCTATCACTTCCCATTCAAAAGTTATGACCAATGTTAAAGTTTTTGAAAAGTAGGTCAAAGGTCAAAGTCACAAAGGTCAAAATTTTGGTATCAATGGAAAGGTCTTGTCACAAGGAATACACATGTGAAATATGAAAGCCCTATCACTTCCCATTCAAAAGTTATGCCCAATGTTAAAGTTTTTGAAAAGTAGGTCAAAGGTCAAGGTCAAGGTCACGAGGTCAAAAATTTTGGTATCAATGGAAAGGTTTTGTCACAAGGAATACACATGTGAAATATGAAAGCCCTATCACTTCCCATTCAAAAGTTATGCCCAATGTTAAAGTTTTTGAAAAGTAGGTCAAAAGTCAAGGTCAAGGTCACGAGGTCAAAAATTTTGGTATCAATGGAAAGGTCTTGCCACAAGGAATACACATGTGAAATATGAAAGCCCTATCACTTCCCATTCAAAAGTTATGCCCAATGTTAAAGTTTTTGAAAAGTAGGTCAAAGGTCAAGGTCAAGGTCACGAGGTCAAAAATTTTGGTATCAATGGAAAGGTCTTGTCACAAGGAATACACATGTGAAATATGAAAGCCCTATCACTTCCCATTCAAAAGTTATGCCCAATGTTAAAGTTTTTGAAAAGTAGGTCAAAGGTCAAGGTCAAGGTCACGAGGTCAAAAATTTTGGTATCAATGGAAAGGTCTTGTCACAAGGAATACACATGTGAAATATGAAAGCCCTATCACTTACCATTCAAAAGTTATGTCCAATGTTAAAGTTTTTCGGACAAACAGACAGACAAACAGATAAACAGACAAACAGACGGACAGGCCAAAAACTATATGCCCCCGAATCTTTGATTCCGGGGGCATAAAAAAGTACATTGAAATTTCTTGTGAAAATGTGATCTAGTAAACCACCATCCCTGTGTGTAGGTGACCTTTTACCTGGAAAATCAATTGGGTTCATCCTCTCCCCATGGGGATTATTTGTGGAAGATTTGATGTTTCTATGATGATTGCTTTGTCATCTATGCTGTTCACAAGGATTCTAAGTACACTGTGACCTTTACCTTGAACATCCTCTGCCTAGGAGGGAACATTTGTGGAAGGCTTGAACAGAGTTGCGAGGGGATAACAATTTTTTACTTTCAAAGTTGCAAACAAAGGGAACGGTTTCAGACAAACAGACGGACATGCAGGAGAAACAGTTAGCCCCATCTTCTCTTTTTTATGCTCGTGCACGAATTCATACAATTTTACTTATAGCCAAGAACTGGTGATTCATTCCTGTCCTGAATAGAATCTAGTCCATCACAATGAATCACGCAGTCTTTTTGGGGAGCAGTGAATCAGGTAGTTTTTTTCCGAGTGGGAAGTGCAAGGTAATATTAGTATACCATCCCTTTGTCAACTAAAGTAAAATTATATTGATATTTTTGCAGCATTTGTTTGAATGTGAATCACGTTACAAGGAAATCACGTGTTTACGAACACATTAAAAAAAGACAAAAGTCATTCAAAGGCCACGGCATTCAAATGTCAATGATCATAACCCACCATATCAACGAATGGAAATTCTTGAAAAATTAAGTTTAATTTTCTTGTGCGAAATGCTAATACACTCCACAAGACTTAGGTAGTCGACTCATAACTAAATAACTTTTAGTGCACTTGTAAGTATTACATTGGTGTATCCAAAGTTGATAACGGTGCAACCGAGAAATGTCCACAAAACGTGGCATTAATTTGTCTTTGTACCATTAGTGATATTGGTGAGGAGTTTAATCTCTGCAGATAGAACATTTTTTTGAGTTACAGTGCAAATAATGGGTTGTCCTTGCATTCAATATAGATCCTTTCTTTCCCCATGGACAATCTTTGTGTGAAGTGTCATCACTTTAGGTGCAGAATTACTCAAATAGTACTGCGGAAACATTGCTTTTCATACGTGCAAAGATTGACCTTGAATGTAAACTTTTGATCCTTAATAAAAGATCCTCCTAAGGTCAATAGCAATTATAAATGAGTGAATTTTCATCACTGTAGGTCAAGAATTATTTGAGTTGCAGTATGGGAGTACTGCTAAACTCTGTTTTCTTTGCATGCTAGGTTTGACCTTGACATTTGACCTTATGCTCCCAAAATCAATAGGGATCCTCCTTTTCTTGTGAAGGTTCTATGAGTGAAGGTTCCATCACTACATATCTATCACCTATCTATACGGGACTCGCGTCTTCATGATTGACATGGACTTGTGTGTAATGAAAAAGAAAAAACTCAAAAGTTTGATAGTATTTTCTTTGTTTATAACTATTCAATTCTGTTTCTAGAGACATCATCAGTTTAAAGCACTTCCATTATCTCATTCACACAATGTGTTAACACAATAATGTCAGAACACATTCTCTTGAAAGGTTTAACATTTTGGTAAAAACACTCAAACTGATGGAAAATTGAAAATAAAATGTTTAAATTGTTCTTTCAAATATTACTTGTCATTTTTAGTTTAGTATACACCATAAATTGCTTAATATTAATAAAAATCTCTCCAAGAAATTACTGTATACAACAAAATTTCCAAAATCTATAACATAATATTTGTATCAAAATGGCCTTGACTAATGATTTGATTAATTATTTATGATACTTAAAAAGAATGTAAAACAGAAATAAAGACTTTAGTTTAATACAACTTACTATCATAGAGAGCTAGGATTGTTTGATCTTTATATTCTCTCTATGTAAAATGAGTCTGTAAAACATCCACTATCCCTTCTCTTTACTTTTATCCTATTATGTGAACTATGTGGCCTTTACATCAAAATAGCATTTGAACTTCATCCTTTTTTTTTTAATTATTTCACTTCATACAAACGAATCATCCCTAGATTAGAAAGACATTTAAAACATTTTAATTCAATAACTTACTCTGTCTTTTATAATTGCTATTATTTTTTTAAAACATATATGATATGTATTATTTACACATAAACTTGATATATTTATTGTTTTGCTTTAAAAATGTCAAACTCCTTAAATTCTAAATATCAAATATTTAGTATCAAAAAGTCATCTTTAAATTTCAACATTGTACGCTTTAGATATCATAAATACATGTTCAGTTGTGCAACAAAATCTTTTTATCATTACTTTTATTTTGTAACAAATCATAATTAAGATAAGGAAAAAAATTCGTTAAGACATAGGAATCTTTAGTTGTGAGCAGAAGGACCTTCCATTCACACCACGTCACACAAAAACAATGCAACATCTCAGAGAAAGCTATATATGGTAACCATGGTAACAGTGTATATACAATATGGCCGTCACTGGCCGGAGTATCACAATATGACTATTGCTCATGTCGGTGCTAAGTCACACACATCTCTGACATAATGAGAATATGTCACCATGACCATGACCCATATATTGACCTCTTATTTGAACAAGCTTTTCAATTTCTTTTTTTATTTCAATTTTCTTTTTTTGTGAAATATTCTTCTTTACCATAATACATGTACTTAATCAGATTAAGGCTACTTTCCACAATGAACATGATCCAAAAGCTATTACCAAGTTCTCCAAAGATGAACAGATTAGAAATCTAGGATTGTCAAAAACAATGTCAATTACACATCATTATAAGTTACAGATGTTTTCTAATTCTTTTGTTAGATAAATTTATTCTACCAGTCTGGTGTACATTTTCTGCAGAAAATAGATAGACTTACATTTCACAGTCAGACTCTTGAAAATGATTCAGAATTCGGAAAATCACGCAAAGATTTTCAGTTACTAGGTCAGTGAAACAAGAAGAAAATATTGGGTCAAGGTCAAAATTAAATGAATTTAAATATTAAGTAAAATATGAGTATCAGGATTGTAGATGCCTGCATTAACAACCTGTTAATATTAAGAATGGTCTAACATGCATACACACACTATATATATATTATATACAATACATACACGTATAAGTGTACGTTAATATGTACAATTCAGTATTCACACATTGGTATAACAAGTAATTCAAAGCACTTTCAACTGTTTAAAAATGACGAGAGTAATCTTGTCTTCAAAGTCCCTCATCTCTCTTTTTACAGACACTAGTAAGAAAAGTAAATATTTGATAGATTTGAACTTAATAAAAATCAAATTTCTACTATTGCATCTGGGAAACAATTTCTATGTAAAACCATACGGCTATTTCAAAATTTGAAATAAATTTTCAGATATCTAAGTACTCTTCATGAATGTTTGATTAGTCCACACATTTATAAACCAATTAATGTTTCTTCATTCAAGGATGAAATATGCTGTGTAATTGCATTTGGTAGGAAGATGAAAACACTGAGACAAAATTACTCTATCTTAAATACTACATGTATATATGAAACAGTTACAACCATCCACATGTATGTGCCATTTATCAATGTTATACTTCAGGAAAATGCATCAGCATTAAAAAATCCTAGAAAAACATTATGTTTCAAAGTATTTTGGCGATGTATAATGGAGCATGCACACTTCAACAATGACTGACATATTTCTTTTAACTCAAACAATGACTTTCAAACTTTCTATCAAATGAAGTAAAATAGAGGTAAAAGTAGGTGATTGTTCCAGGTCAATGTTAGCTTCAAAATCACGAGGACTTGACTAAAACAAACATTGCAGTGAAGTAAAGTTTGAACACATTATAAGGAGTCAAAAGAAAATCTGAGGTTATAATTTTGATTTTTAAACTTAAAAGAACAAAATCATCTAAAACTAAATCGATATGGTACACAATACACCCACATTTTTCTGTCTTGGAGAAAAGTAACAGTTTATGACTGTGACCTTGAACTTATGATCTTTAAAGAATTTTCTACAGCAGTGATTATCCTGCTGAAATTTGATGATTTTTGCAAAATCTATTTTTTTCTTATTTTTGGTAACTTTTGTCAATGCATTAGTCTTAAATATAAGCTCTTTTTAGATCTAATCAGGTTTTCTAACATATATCATTTAATATATAGACTGGTCAGAAACTCAAATAGAATAACGAAAAAACAGCAAGCATTTTTGTGAAAAGGTTAACTGTTCTCTATTATGATTCTGAATAAAACGGAGAGTATACATGAATTTAATCTCAAAAACTTTTTTTTTTCGTTGTTGCTCATTTGACCTTATAATTATGAAAATCTTTACCAATTTTATATCTTGCTCAATTTAAATATTATGAGTGTAGGAGTCTAACATACGGACAGCCATTGCCATACCATAACACAGATCATCAAAGACAGAAAAAGCTCACTCTATATTTTTGGAATATTACTTCTATCCTATTGAACTTTCAAAGATGTTGAAAGAAGTCATAAACATTGCTACATCTAATTATTTCATTTTATAAAATGGATGATGCAATGTAGAAAACTCAATTTGCTATGTATACAGGTCATGAGAGGTAATTTCTTACTTTTTATATCATTTCTATAAATAATTTGAGCTGCATTTGCAATTTCGAAACAAAATCATGTTGTATATCAAAAATGAATATTCTAAAAAAAGTCTTATAAAACTCTACAATAAGTGTAGTGTGAAATTGTTTACCCTTCCGTAACTTTTATAGAAAAAGATTCGGTAATGACGTTTTCAAATTCTCAGTTTATGAATTTTTTTAACTGGAATTTTTTTTGGGATAATTTGTACTTCTGATTTAAATCAACTTAAAGTTAAAACTTACTGTTACGTAATGAAAAAAAAATTATAAATAAATAAGTCAGAAGTAATCAAATAGTCATGGTTTCTTTGTGTTAAATCATAAACAGAAACAAAACAGCTGAATATTTTCCCTGTACTGAAAAAGAAGCTACCTCTAAAATCACAAAATCTTGTTCTGGACAAAATTTCACCAACTGTCGGACATCATAACTTCAAAAATGACATAACAGTGATCTTTGGTCAATATCACTAACCTTCCTAGCCTGACCTATATAAATATACTTCTGTTGTATCATGTAAAATACGAATGAAAAAATACACGGAATCTTTCTATGTACAGCAGTTAGTCAAAACTTACCAATGTATTATTTACGATATATACAGATTGAATTCAATCTATTATTAGTTTTTAGTATACATGTTCTTGAAAATCACATTCATACCTTAAGAAAATTCTCAAACCATTTCTATCCTTTTTGACATATTGAGAAAACAATCAAACTTGCAACAAAAATTGAAATTTTTGAAAGATAATACCTGAAGTTTGGAGCTAAACGAACTTGTCACAGAAAAATAATCATGGTAAAACGCTGTGAAATGATTATTCGAGTCAAGTTCAAGACTAAACCTTACTTTTCTTTTCACTAACAAATTCTGACTCTGTTTTTATTAACATACCACTATTGGTGATACATGTAAATCAGACTTTAGTTAATAGATATTAAGATGGTAAAACCATATTGCAGAGTGCCCACATATACACAAACATCGACTGTGTATATATTATCATAAAATACCCTAATTAAAATCCTACATAAAAATCATATGTAATTCAGTTAAAAATCTCCAAGAGACTGTATTTTGTATATCTTACAAAGAGAAAGATATTATTATAGAGTTGAAATGGCTTTTTACCACGATTTTAATTTATGTACTTTTCTTTTTAAACCTATATGGCTGACTTTCCTTTTCAGTTTGAATCATTGCTGAACAGACTTGAGCCAAATACATGAACATAGCATTTCCTATATGGTGGATAAGCAAATACATTAGACCATAGTTTTTATTTATTAGTTGATTTATGGATCTGTGGACTGGTTTTTTTTCCCCATATTTTGGCCAATCAGTCTGCTATGATATTTATATTTCTTGGAAAAACTGAATTCACTTTTCATAAGAATGTTCATGTTTCTGCAAACTGATGCCCTAAAATGATGGAAAATTGCACTCAAAGTTCACCACCTCAACAAAGAAAATAGATAATTGGATGCAGGTAATCTAATCTATGTGAAAACACAGATTATTAACATCATTGTCAGATTTACTGCAGCTTTATAATTAACCACAAAACATACAATTATGTCAATCTATATTAATTTAATGTAGTTGTTATAACCCCGGTATGATAGTGATTTTGATATATTTGTTTATCTGTCTGGAAATGAATAAGCAGGTCATAAATTGACATATTTTGGTCAACAATGAATTCTGATTTCAACATTTATCTCGAGTTATTATACTCTACATACATTATCACAAAATACATAAAAAAGGTTGGGTTTTTTTTTTTTTTGAAATTTATAAAATTGAGCGTTTAAGTTTAAATTTATAAGACCAATGCCACAAAACCTGAAAATAGAGAGTGCTACTAATGGGATTCAATCTCTGTTCAGAAGAATTCAAACTTGGACAGCAAATTACTTTTCCATGGGTTTACTACATTTCTAGTGTTATCTCTCACAACAGTATTATTTGTAGCGAAATCATATATATTTAAATGAAAAAGTCAACACAACTCAAAAATATGGAGAGAATAAGACATTATATTAATATGTGTTCTGCTTATACTTTCCTTTATCTCTGCTTATTATACATGTCATGCTAATTTCAAAATGTCAAGAAATGGGTAGAACAGAGTCAGGACAATTCATATAAAACATAATTTACTGTCCGCACGGTTCACTTTGGAAATGAGTTTATCCAGTTTCCGATGCGAGCCGTGCGGACAGTAGGCTAAACACTACCTTACAAGTGAAGAAAAATGTGAAACAAATAAAATATTCAAATAAATATGATTGTAAGTAAGAATACTAGTATTATATATCACAACACGGGAGATTTCAATGAACCTAAGTTATCTTTAGCTTTACACTAGAGAACAACACCTAGTTTCTACTGGTATATGTTGGACTTTGGAATTTTCCACTTTACAGCAAGTGTTTCTATTTATATCCATCTTGACCTTGATGCTGTGACCACACCCGTTTTTGTCCTTGAACCCGCCCACTTTACAGTGTGGTGAAATATGACTGTAATTCTTTCCTGTCTGTACGTCTTGTATAATATTTTCCTGATCAGCTAGCTGACCAAAATCTTTTTGAGACACATCTCCGTTCTGAGAATTTAGTCTGTTCTTCAACGACACGGCACTGTCCGTTTTACTCTTAACAAACGAGCTCCCGTCACTCTTGTTTTTATGATGGTAGTGCCCCTCCCTAAACCTATCACTAAATGATTCTATAACTAAACCTTCGTCTTCTATATCACTCTCGTCCACTTCACTTTCGTTTCTCTCTACTATATACTTCAGTCCACTTTTACTATTCATACTGGACAGACTGAGGGACGACAGAGTCTGGCTTAGGTTTAACACATCTCCGTCTCTAACAAGGCCGTTTTGCTTTCCTTTACCTCCCCCTGATTTTCCATCTTTGTTGCCCTTCTGCCCACCACCCCCTCCCTTTCTGTCTTTGTTATTCCTCTCTTTTCCCCCTCCCCCGCCTCCTGTCATACCCCTACTTCCTCCTAACCCCCCGGTGGGTCCGGTCGGCCCTCCGTCCGTGTCACTACTATGATCACTGCTGTCTCTTCTATGCATGAACTTTTGTTTGAGTTTATCTTTTCTACTTCTTCCCTCGGTATCGTCTGTATCACTGGCATCTGAACTACTACAACTCGTGCCCCGAGAACCCGCACCTCGCCGCTTTTTTCTCTGTTCATACTTTCTAAGCACTTCCGGTGAAGCACAGCTTCCGCGACTGAGCCGTAACCGAGGCGACGATAACTTTGATGGCACAAAATCGTCCTCTTCATCACAGTCTGACTCGTTTTCTTCACAAATCTGATTTAACAGTTGAGGAGAACTGGCCACAGAAAGTAAAGGTCTCTTTAAATTAAAAGAATCGTAGTTCGTGGTGTGTGATCCCGTAGTACTACTTCTTTTCGCGCAATCATCTAAACTTTCCGCCGACTTCGCGGGTCGAAGGTCACATTCTGTGTCCATGAATTCCTCATCGTTCTCCTCATCGTCGAAAGATTCTTCCTGAATGAGACTGTATTTACGGGGCACCAGGCCGGCGGCTTCCACCCCGAGTGAGGGGGATGAGGAGGGGTGTGTCCCCGGGGGTGATAGGAGAGAGTCTACAATGCTGGTCGTGGTCTTTGGTCTCTGGGGTCGCTCCTCTACGTGGTGATCCGAATCTTTAGTCTGGATGCTGAAAGATAAAGAGAAACAAAGTCATTATTAGAAGTTATATTGTCTTTAATGAAAAACTTAAAACTTCGAACTTCGCAATCATTTTAACTTACTGTGCTTATAAACTACAAAACTTGATAGTATATCATTATCAATCTTAACTACAGTTGAATACAACATCGAAAGTAAATGATAGCTTTCGTTGTGTACTTTCAAACATAAGACATCTATACATCATAAATTAAATTCAAATAGCTACTTAAAAATACTTATGTCGTGTACAAACTAAAGAATTTGTGACAAGTTTGTAATAACCAAAAGTATATTTTACATGTATACATTCTTCAAAATTTAATTGATATGATATACAAGTCGTATCATACACAATAATTTAAATTACACTAATAAATGCCTCTTATGTTTATTTATGTATTTCTCGTGCACAGATTGTGTGAATGTTGCATAACAAAGGCATGCGCTTGATCTCAAAGTCATAAATCAATCGATCATTTCATATCTGACAATCACACTCCAAACGATTTGTTGTTAGTTTGTTTGTATCAGTTTCCATGTTTCATGCAGACTGTACAAAGCACTGTGGATATTTTATTTGGCATGATTGTTGATGCACAAAGTCACACATATATCTCCACATTTATTTCAGAAATTCAAACTCGTACGTCCGTGGTCATGCATGGGTGCACGTGTCCGTTGAGTGGGTGAATGTTGAAAAATGATTCCAGTTCGGTTACGCATTATAATATAAGGATATGACCCTCCTTCCCCACAGTCCACTTAATCCATGAATAAATATTAAAACAAATGTTCTATTTTCACCAGACCCCCTCTCAATTAATTATAACCCCCCTTTCTGTATCCGACATTTCCTCTTTTTTTCATTAACGACTAAGATATTTCAAATATTAACATGTTTTTCAAATACACGTGGAAGGTTGGCTAGATCGATCAGGCGAAAATCTATTCATGATTTTCTTTTAATTCCCTTTTCTACTTTGTGTATTTTCAATAACTTGAACATTTGCCGTGTTTACATCATGTACATCAAAGATTCCTGTATCTATACATATGACCTTAATCAACACCAGTTATACACTGTAACCATTAATCACCAGATCTAACGAGAAATATCAATAAGTATATACAATCAAATCAAAGAGGAATAATGGTAATCAGGGATATAGCTTTGACAATGTTGTGTCATTCTGAATAATGTATATCTAAAGTAGTGCAGTGGCTATAAATGACCTTGACCTCTAACCTTGATAACAGAAACAGATAACGAATTCAGACACAATCAAATAGATTTTGTACTTTTCCCTATTTAGAATTTGATTTACTTAATGATTTGGCTCAAAAACCAATCTTTCTGGAAACAAATGATGAACTTAAAATTAACGTGAAGTTAAAACATACAAGGATGACTGACGATTAATCCTACATAAAGTCGATTCTATCAAGAGAAAAATATATTATACGAGGGGATGAAAATGTCTTTAAACTATGCCTCTACTTTATTGTTCACCAAATCCCTGTTGGCTTTAAGTATAAATCTGTAACATTATCTACGTCCGCCATCCTAATCCTCCCATTACGACCTTGCATGTTTTTTGCATTGCTAGTAAATCCTGTATCATTTCAGGACGTTTTTATCACACGATGTGCAGCTCTAAGCCTGGTAAATGCAGCAGGGAGAAGCTTTGTGAGCGCGTGGAAGCCAACTTTACTACTTTCTGCATGCTATAGAAGATTATCAACAGGGGGTAGTCAGTCTAATACGAATATTTCCCTGTTTAATCAATATTGTGTCAATCAAAACTGGGGAATTCCATTTAATGCATGGTCTCTCTACCACGACCCTTCTCAATCACAACATCAGTATGCCATAAACCTATACAATACCTCGTTAACATTCTAAGTGTGCTAACTCCCAATACAGGGTATTTCTACATCTCTATAAAGAGAATCATAAACACACTCCAAAGTGTTATCTGGTGAACAAAATTGCCTTATAAAATATCCATTGACGCTATATACTTATCAGTTTGTAGCTTTAGACAGTTTCACGCTCCATGTATGGAAACATTGGTATCACATATAGGAATCTGTTACATTACATTAGAATTGTTCATCAGTTCATACTTTGTGACTATTTGCATGGCTTTTGGAACATCAATTTTGCCCAGATTGTATGCGTTGATCTTGAGGTGGAAGAACGGACCTGGAACCTCCCCCCCCCCCCTTTCACCAAAATTAGATTTAGAATTCACCGATTGCGTCCTGTACGGAATTCTGGATTTGCGCATTGCGCGTTGCCTCCTACATTCTTCCTTATTGCTAAGAATATTTCTAATTTCAGAGATAAAAAATAAAATCAATGCTTATCATGTCTGTAACAAGAAATAAAACTACCTAAGATACATAACTATCTAAGCCTATTTATCCGTGAAGGAACTCTTAGAAACGATAGCAAGATTGAGTAACGACATTCAATCAATTTTTCTTGAACATGTCAGGTACTGATCCCGGTGATACGGGGGGGGGGGAGTTTTGTTGTGTGGATGGTGGAAATGCTCAATGTTTACCGGTACCAGGTTTTTTGTCCGAAATACGACAGTAGATGCAAAACAATATCTGCAGGCATGTACCTTATCCTCTGGCCATCTCACGATATTAGTTCTTAATCATGAACCTAAACTATTTCACAAAAGTTCAGTTTTCCCCATTTTATTAGGACACAAAGTGGAACTGAGGTAAACTCTTTTTTTTCAGCCAAAATCTTCCTAAAAATGTATCCAAGCACGACCTTGTACTTCATATGAACCTGATTTAGGAATCCAATAAATCCCCCACTATATCTATAAACGCCAAGGATAAAACCATTTATTATTAGATTTACGATAATAAATGTATTGCCTAATTCCATTACTTCATATCCGTATTTTGCAAGACTTTATTCAGTAAATCAGTCTAAGCTATCCAATCGTCCAAGACAGGTTCTTCCGTGGTGCAATACAGTCAAGGTAACTGATCACCATGTCCTTTATGTACTATAGCTGTAGCATTGTGAACTCTAAATCCATACTTGTTAAACCTATTACTCAAATGTGCGTATCACATGGTGAATAGAAACCAGTTTAAATCTATAACAAAATAAAGAAAGGGGACTATCTCTACATATGTACATGGGACAATACAGCCTCCAAAGTATACGTTCTATTTGCACATTCAAGACATACTTTGAAGTCAAAGATGGTGGGAATGAAAATTCATAAATTAATGTTAAAGCAAGTTTTTTTTATATTTTAAAATCTAACAGAGACTCAGTACAAGACCATTAAATCTATTATATCTTGGATCTGAAATAATAAACAAGATAATGAAATTGTTACAAAATAAAATCATTCCAAGGAATGCATGTGTCGCCTGCAAAACATAGCAACAGTTAGGAATCACTAGGGTGTGACAGACATCCAAGTGTGACAGACAGACGGACAGATGGACAACGGACAAAGTGATCCCCAAGTTTTGTTATGCTTCGCAGACGACACAAAAATCAAGCCCTGAAGGCGATGTTACTTTCATTCAAAGTTTATTTGCAAGGTTAAAGTTTCTGACAAGCAAACACAGACAGACAACCAGGACAAAAAGCAATATGCCCCTCCCCCCCTCCGATCTTAAATGCAGACTCACCAAAAGATACAAAATGTTCATTTGTAAGTTCATCTACTAAATACTAATAGTTTAATGTTAAAACTTTCAATAAATATAAATTAATCTTAAAATTATTGAGAGCATGGGTAATTATGACTTAGACTAGTAAAATCTGTACATTAGGTCAACTTGTAGAAAACTGAGATGGGAGAGAGAGAAATCTTTATAGTTTCATGAAAAAGTATTTGCAGTAATTATATGATAAAAAGCTTTAATCGTTTGTTGCTTGAGACCTTAAGGGAAAAAATAAAGGCAGGGTGTCTATATATAACCTGGCTATAAAAGATGAGATTCAGAGATTTTGATTTTTCTAGGATACAAAATTGGAAGTCATCACCAATGCAGTACGCAGAGACCAACGCTGCAACAAGAAGCATGCACTGTCATACATGACACCATAGAAGTGATTAGTACAAGTATTCAGAAAAGAAATCAAAAACAATCTGTTAGCTAGCAAAATATTCAGAACATTCCCTAGGACCATAGAATTTGTTCTTCAAACCACTTAATGGTTATATAAACAGAGGTTAGGTAGACAGATCTAGACTAAAGCACTCATCCTTGTGACTCTCAGATGCTGGTATTAAGAAAACTTCGCAAGCAAAGAAGATAAAATTTCATATTTACGACGATTTATTCCTCTTTCGAGCCCGTCCCTTTGGTAGTCTAAACAAGCCTGTTTTTCTATCTGGAGTTACATCTCTTCCCGTCAGTGCCGCTATTTTCCTCTCAAAGAAGGATTTCAGGACTTCAATTTTGGAGATGGGAGCAAAGCCTTTCTTTGGCTTCTCCCCTTCACTGTCTATTGTCTCAAAATTGGGCATGCTTGTGGAAAGATCAGGTATGGAGCCAAGAGTCGGGAGAAATTTCTTGATTCCCGTCTGAGGGCTTAAGCTACCAGACCTACGAGAGCTAGGGTCCGGAATTGACCCAATACTCCCAGATCGATCAGTACGTAAAGACAGTTTATTCCTACTGGATTTTCTGTCTAATGTTAAGCTTGTATTGAGGCTTTTGATATAGTTTTGCATAGACTCATTAGGCTCGTTAGGGGGCGGGCTCACTTCCACGATGGGCGGAGTCAAGCATGGATCAAATGGCGCTGTGTGTGTCTTCCTCACTTCATTTGTGCTTAAAAGACAGAACATAATGCAAAGATGACAGAAGAGTTTTCAAAAGAAAATCTATAGAGTCTCTATAGAGTCTTAAATTTACAAAATCTACAGAGTCTTAATCCATGAAGCACCATTACGTTACACCATTTTAAGTCTAAACTAACATAGAAAGAATTAAAAAAACAGAAATACTAGTACATGTAACTGATTTCAGACTTGAAAAAATCCATGTCAATTTTTGCTTTTTTACTTCTTTCTCAAGTTTATTGAAAAAAGTTCTTTAATTCACAAACAAATTCAATTCAGCAGGAATTGTCACTATTTATAGCATGAGGTAGGGAAGCAAAACCTGGTACAAGTATTACAAATCTACAGGCAAAATGTGCCAAATGCTAAAATGTTCAATTTCCCTCTTTTAGCTAAAAATGTGCCAAATGCTAAAATGTACAATTTCCCTCTTTTAGCTAAAAATAAAGAAACAAACATCCATCTTTGGAAATATGAAAGAACAAAGCAATGAAAATTTTCCCATTTAGTCATGTTTAGTGGATGTGTGTCTATTGCAGTGAATTTGGCTGACTTTGGTAATGTCTGAAGCTGTCAGGTCACAGAGAAGTAACTTCCTTGTCCTTATCACCAAGTACAAATGACCAGGAGGGCAGTGACTTTATCTCTTAAATTACAGTGTCTAAAAAAATTCTGTCGTTATAAAATGTTGATACTTCTTTCGTATTTGAGTATGTAGTATGGAGATCGACTGTCTTTTCCCACATTTTTAAATATCGTATCAGAATTTTCTTTCAAACTTATCACATGGCAGTTCCTACACCTTATATCGATACATCCATGTAGGAGGTAGAAGGCAGTGAACATGAAAGTCAAAAAGTCAATCATCTCATTTAGTCTTTCCTTCTCTCTGACTCATTTCATTTCTTTTCATGTATACATATACATTATTGTATTTCAGTACTTCTTCAGATTCTTACTGATATAATTCTCTTTGGCAATACTTTGAGACCTTGCATTGAATTTTGAAATGTCCTACAATCTTCATCGAATTTATAACTTCGGTAAAGTAAAACCACAAATATTCCAAGAAATTCTTAGTGAATAAAAACAAATAAAAGCTGCAAAATGCAGTAAAAGTACTGCTGAGATAAGCATAGAAAATAGCGGCCAGTGCTTGTTGTGTATCTGCTGTAAAAACACATCACAGTACTGTGATGAAAAAGACAGGAAAATGCTGTAAAATGCAAAGCCCTTCTCCAAGGGGAGGCTACTTTTCCATTTTCACTAGCACTACAGGAGTGTATCTAGGAATAAATACCACCTTAACCCTAAGATGGGTAGAATGCTTTGACGCCTTATCAAGTTTGGTCTTTGTTTGCGCTAAAAGATCAACATTTTTAAACTTTAATATGATTGTTTTAGTTTTTCTGCAACATAACATCATCATAAATGATTTGTGACAATATAATCCAAACTCATTTTATCAACTTTTCATAAAATGCCCTTGAAATTCCTCAAACATATTCTAAAATAAAGAATTAAAATTTTTTCGGGTACTCAAATGAGTAATTTGCTTTACAATTTTGCTTTTTAAATTTCTTTGCTCATATTATCTAACTTTGGGGTTTTGGGTGAAATCACATTTTTTACATGTGATTAACAAAAAATTAAGTACACATATTAAAAGAAAAACAAGAACACGGAACTGTAAAAACAACCCATACACTCAACAACAATGTATATCACCAAAATTAGCATTCTTCAATACAATGCAATTTTCAAAAGTTTAACAGATCATCCTTTTAAAATATGAGTTCTCAAATGACGGTACAAATTTATATGCATAAAACAGGAATATATAATCATGAAAACATTGCTTCGTAAAATCGAACATGGAGGTGGGTAAAAGACACAACAGCTGTAACAGTAGCAGAACCAGCATTCCTTTTACCTAGTTTTTTGAGAATTTATTTTTCGTCAAAATTCAAAAGAATCACATTCTTCGATGATTTCCATTGACCTTGATCTGTAGATACCAAGGAACCGAGTTATTCAGTGAAATTAACAGCAAGAACTAACAAGTTTCCAAATAAAATTGAACATTTTATAAATCAATTTCTTGATCTAATCAAATTTTATAGAAAGTAAATTCGAACTTCTGTCTTAATCTTAAATTCTCACTGAATCAATTTTAAGTGAAAATCAATGACTTGAAAGCTTTAGTCTGGCTAAGGTAAAGAGAAAATCTAAAATTTCAAAGGCTAGCATTTGGAATGTGTTTATAAAAGCCGTAGAATAGAAAATTAATAAATTTTTAAGCAAAATTGGATTGAAAAAGAAAAATTTAAAGATATATCAAAATTTCGATCTAAAAAGTTCTATCAAAAGCAATAGGAGTACTGCTATTTAATTTTTCCCTACAGGGGAAAGAAGTGGAAATAAGCATAGTGTTGAGAATTCGGAAACCTAGCGTTTTGTGACTTGATGAGGAAAATAAGCGGAATTAGCTTGGCACAAACCAAACCTTACCTGATATGAGTTGTGGTTACCCTGAGAGTGTTTTCTATCCTGATTTCAGGATCTTCACTAATGTGATAAAATATTTGAAATAACGATACAATTATTGTTTCTTACGTTCTGATGGTGAAGTATGAAAAGATTAGCAACATGATATACGAGGGTTGTTCGAAAAGTTCATAGACAACTGCAATATTTCAGAAATGCATGACAGTAACCTTACAATTTTCTTACAATACATTGACGAGGTTTAATATAATCAATTCATACAATATCATTATGTATATTCTGTAATGTAAATCACTGTCTCAAATTATGTGTTGTGACATATAGCGGCGCAGTATAAAAATTGAGATATTGAAATTGTGTACACACGCACATAATTCCTTTATTACTTCTAACTGCGGACACCAAGGAAGTCGATGTATATAATTATTCTTTCATAGAATTTGAAAGTTATCATACTGAAATTTGAACTTCTTACGATACATTGGTATTTAGATATCACTGTTATAAGAAGCACCATCAAGAAGTATGCTTGGAAATAATTACATCTTCCTGCAATTTTTACACAAAATGAAATCATAGATCTTTTATTCAAGCTGATATAAACTCCACAAAAGACATTATCCTTTTATAGATGATACATATGGAATGCAAGAAAATGTTTCGAGCGCACCAGGGAATAATTTGAGCACATGATTGCCTATTTTATTTTTGAGCATATTGACATACATTAAACAACTTATGCCTCAATATGATTTCAAATTTAAAGACAGAAGAAAAGGATAAAAATGATAAGTACTCCGTAATTTGCGTGGCGTCGTTTTGGACATAATTTACTGCGCCGCTTTCCGAAGTAACTCCTAAAGAAAAACACCGTATTTCTTTGCTAATTGACCGATTGCTTTAAATTTTGCACAATAAAAATATGAAATCCTAAGGAATAAATTAGTATATGAACAAAATGTTTGACATTAACGAAAAAAGTTTTATTACACTTGTCTACGAATTTATCGAACAGCCCTCGTAATTCATAATTATGTTAATAAGTCTGATGTTTCAGACAATAATGCCTTAAATAGAGAGACAAAATTTCCAACTAATATTCAAACATCTAAACTTCTTACTCAAATTGTTAACAGTTTTTATCTATTACATATTTGAAATTCACAGTCATTGTATATACATATTTCTAATCTGTCTTGCCCTAAAATTTTCTTGAAGTAATCGAAAACATTTTTTTTTTTCTAACTTCCACATTCCTTGTTGGATCTGCACCACCGTTTTTTTTTTTGTTAGTACATATAATTTTAAAATACAGCTCGGAGAAAAACCTGATCAATTTCAATAATAAACTACAGCAACAGTGTTAGAGGTAATTTAGTTTTTGAAAAGGTAAATCCAGAAATCTGAAATAAAATCTTATGTTCAGGTCTCACTTCATAAAAAATATTTTTTCCCTATAATTTGAAATCTGGAATAAAATGTCACATTCAATTCCTGAACTGAGATTATCTCGATCAGTTCACTAACACTACGACAACACAGAGGGATTGGTAAGACTGAAGGTACACCATAATACATACCGAGGTGACAGAGCGAGAGGCTCTAGCTGAGGTTTGTGGGTATGATGGTAGGATGGATGTTCTCCTGGAGCCGAGTGTTTACGGAGGTTGGACAATGTTGCTGCATGCTCCATGTGCTGTTTCTTTAGTTTACGTTCTGCCAGGAGGTAATACGTGGCGGTGATGTGATCGTACAAATCCTTGTCCAGAGATCTGCAACAGAACATTTAATTGTAACTTCTCATAACAATGATTGTTGCTTAATGTAAAGATTCCTTAAGTTTCTGATGTTTGTGTGTTCTTTTTGCTTTCAATCAAATGTTAATTTTCCTACAGAATAGTAGACAGGCTAACAGACAGGGTAGACAATCTCTAGGCTAAAATTTTCTTTGCAACCCCCCTCCCCCGAAAAATATCCATATGAGATAAAATTGAGATAAAATAGCAATCCAAGGAATGCTTGTGTCACCTGCGAAGCGGCTAGTTCTAAAAAGTGGATCACATATATAGGTCAAGATCACTTGGTTCAAAATTATTAGTATCAGTAGAAAAGTCTTGTCAAATGAAGTTCATATGTGAAATATCAGACCTCTTACTTACCGATTAAAAGATATGGTCAAACTCAAATTTTCAGAAAAGATTGTTGGTCAATGTCACTATGTAAAACTTTTGGTAACAGAACGAAGGTCTCATCATACGAATTACATGTGTGAAATATTAAAGCCCTATCACTTACTATGAAAAGATATAGCCAATCTTATTTTCTTTGAAAGAAGGTCAAATATCCTGGTCAAGGTCACTTGGTCAAAAATTATGCCATGTGTAGAAAGTTCTTGTCACAAGGAATAGACCAGTAAAAATATTAAAGCCCTATCTTTTACCAATCAAAAGATATATCCAATCTTAATTTTTTTTAAAAGTAGGTCAAAATGTAGGTCAAGGTCACTACGTCAAAAATTATGTTATGTGTAGAAATGTCTTGTTACAAGTAATACACGTGAAATATCAGAGCCCTATCACTTACCAATCGAAAGATATAGCAAATCTTAACTTTTTTTTTGAAAAGCAGGTCAAATATCTAGGTCAAGGTCACTAGGTAAAAAATTATGGTATGTGTAGAAAGGTATTGTCACAAGGAATACACATGTGAAAAATCAAAGCCCTATTACTTACTAAACAAAATTTATGGGCTGTGACAGACAGACAGACAGACAGACAGACAATGGACAAAGTGATCCCTAGTGTGGCTATGCTTCGCAGGTGACACAAAAACAGATATAGAACAAATGTTTACATAAAATAAAACTACTGAATTTTTTTTGGAGGAGGGGGTAAGTGGGTTAGGAAATAAGATGATGTAAATGTATCTTATGAAATTTGACACATTCAAAGCCTTCGGTAGATTTATGAGGGAGGAAGTCAAACAGATTTCAATGTACATTAAATTTTGAACTCTCAAA
This sequence comes from Pinctada fucata, assembly GCA_028142955.1. Classification (NCBI taxonomy): domain Eukaryota; kingdom Metazoa; phylum Mollusca; class Bivalvia; order Pterioida; family Pteriidae; genus Pinctada; species Pinctada fucata. The sequence goes on along the minus strand of AP027113.1, from coordinate 55,483,471 downwards.
TTGATTGTTCACTGCACATACGGTTAACTTTACATATATAGAGTTTAGACTGACAAAAGATGAATATATTGTATTGAGAATTTGAACTTTGAAGCCGGAAAAGTTGAAACATATTTCCTCATCAATGAAAATCAAGAGCCATTATCATTTCACTTTAGTAAGTGGTTACTATAGCTTTGTAATGGGATATGCAAAGCCTTTAAGTGTGATTAACTTAGCCTATCCAATGCAATCACTTTGCTTCCTTAATATTAACATATTTCATTCCTTAATCATATAAATTCTAAATTAATAATTCTGACTTTCCTACTTTTCCAAAGTTGAGAATACTTCAACATCAATTTTCCCAGTATGGACATACAATGTACATGTAATTATATTATACTAAGAATTTCCTGATGTCCTATTTATTCAATACCTTAATTACATACAATTTTCTAAAACCACACTGTTTGTTTTATGAAATTACACAATGATTATTGCACAATTTTGATAATACTTTATCTAATTTACATTATGAATTAAATAGATAAATTGTATTTCCGAAAAACTTTTGACACGTATCTAACTAGTCTGGAGATATCGCATATATTATTGTAACACTTAATTCACTTCCTGATTAAAATTAGATCAGACAAATCTATTGAAAAACAAAGTTGTTTAACCTAGCTTTTCACGTTTTCAATACATAAAACATTTAAAATTTATGCAACAGATTATGAGATAAGTGAATTAATTTCTTTCATGAAAATTTATAAATCATACTATGATTACTGTACTACGTATTCACAGACTTTACTTGGGTCTATTTCTATTTTTAGCTAAAGTTTGTATAACTAGGGTAGAATGAATCAGTTACGATTGGTAAAGGATTAATAACATGAAAATGGCAACTATTCAACAATGTTAAAGTTCAGTGTATTAAAACGAACAGGCATTATCATGAATATGATGGAAATGAAACAAGAGCATTATGTTTGAGTCATATTTCTAACAGTCAAATACTTAATAACAAATCCCCCATTAAATGGAAATGTATATCTTTTACATGTTACTGTAAGTAGGGTCCTTAAATGTACATGTATTATTCTGGCCTGCATAGCTTGAGTAAGACTCTAAATATTAACATTGGTCATTTGGATTATAGAAAATTGAATATTAACTTAAAAATGAAACAGCATACTTAGTTTGTCTTGTATAGTTTTGTTATAAAATGTCCATATCAATATGCTAAATCACACAGTCAGATTCAGTGGTAGAGTTTTAAAGATTGGAATCCCCCCTCCCTGCCTCCCCCTTTTCATGGGCAATTCTACCAGAAAGGTCACTTCGATCATTTTCATAACTTTAGGTACACCTCCCTCCCTCCCTCCATTTTGGTCCTTTTCTTTTCTTAGCTCCAAGTACAGAATGGAAGATACAAATCCTTATGTCCAAGCTTGCTTGGCAGTATCTGTGTATTTTAAAAGTACTCAAAATAAAGAACATTTGACCATGTCTGTGGCGGACTGAGGGATGGTAGATTTAAGATACCAAGGTGATGATAATTTTACTTGTACCTTTTTTTACATTCCGCTGAAGTACTCTATCTTGACTACAGGTTTTCAAAATAAGCTTGCAGAAAAACAACCATCTTACGATATTTACCATTTGTTTACCAAGTACGGAATTATCAGTATTAGAGTCAATCATCTCTCAATGACGACCACTCAAATTCAAATATATCTAGACCATAAGCCTAAGTCAAACAACATCTTATGCCTAAGTCAAACAACATCTTTACAACTAGGTCACTGTGTCAGTAGGTCATAAGGCCATGACGTCATACATACTGTAACACCTCGTCCTTCGTGGCGATGTTTCCTTCCACCATTTTATCAATGAGGTAATTATGGTCTTCGTCAGAGAGGTGTTCCCGTGAGATGAGGGGCATTGTGGGGGGAATGTAGTCCCCTGACCTCAGCCACGGATGACTGACTATGTCCTCCAGACACGCCCTGTGACCCGGATCTCGTATCAGCATACGGCATATCAAGCTGAAACACAATTGTATAATTTTGATATATAATCATGTCATAATTTCTTGTATCATCCTGATAATTTTACTTTGTTTCCATCACTAAACATGCTGAATCGACACAAGGCCAAGGGTTTGAGAAATAACTGTTGTCTACTGAATCTTTGACAACAGCTGAAACCATCTTCATCTTACATGTACTGATTGGGTACTTATTTTAGCGCAACCAAATTTTAGCGCAAACCTGGCAAAAATGGACAAATTGACATATTAGCGTAATCATGAATTATCACACCTAACTTATTTTTCAACATTTAATCTATAAAAGTTCAATAAATTAGCGTAGACTTGGATCAGCACAGTCTTTATAGCGCTAACTCCGCTAAATAGTACATATACAGAACCTTCACAGCAAGAAAGTCACCCTGAGGTTTGATTTGAATGTGCGACTCCAGATTGAATGGACGGACAGATGATCCCCAAGATGGAGCATGAAACATTTCAAACAATTGAGGTACTTATTTAAAAGGGTAACACCAAAAGAAAGATACATGTACTTTTACTTGTCTTATCATTTCTTTGTATGTCTTCTCTTGTAAAAAATTGAGAAGTGCGACACAATTAAGGTTTATATTTTTTCTGTCTATCTGTACAGTGTTAGTAGCATAGACCTCTTTGTTTGGAGAAGTTCTTTAATGTTTTATGATGGCGAACCTTGGTGACCTATATATCGTCAATCTTTACAATAATAATTTGCACATCAAAGGACCATAACTCAGCATGGGGATGTACAGTGAGGATACCGGGGATCACGGATTAGGCTGTGTCCTTCGTTAATAAGACGGTGTCCTTCATAAAGTACCTCCTTGTACAAGTACGTATCAGGTACTGACGAGGTAAAGGTAAAGGAGTATGATAACTCTGATAAATTTGTCTTAATTTATTAGGTGTATCAAAAGAAGTGAATGATGATGATGGGTTGTGATGATGATGATGATGGTGGTGATGATATCGCCATCTCCATCTTCTGCACTACCTGGAATATGATAGTGTGGTAAGTGATGGTAACCGAGTCTTTTTGAACATGGAGGGGGAGGGAATGATACTTGATGATGGATTAAATGTGTATCAATCCCAATTGGCGTTGCTGAACCCCTATACTTAAAATATCATAGTAATTTTAAAATATCGTCCTGGTTTACATTGAGATTGAAGAAGGTCAGAGTACGTACCTATCAGAAACACTCTAGTTTTACAGCGTTAAAAGTATACCCACTTCATTTTGTGTTGTTCCGGAGCCTTTATCTCTATTGTCAATAATTACACTGGGACGCGTTCACACAATAGCATCACTTCCCTGTATTTTCAATAGAAATGTCGGTGATTTATCTTGATTTAGGTCTCTACAGGACTGCAGCTCGCAATGTGACTCTTTGTATTGATATATATGTAACGTTTGACGAATCGCCCTTCAATTATCATTGGGTAGGACTGTGAAGCGCAAAACTCGGTCACGCAAAATTAGTTTTTTGAATTTCGCATTAATTTTTCTTAAAAATTCTAAAATGATGATAATCAATAACAAAGAATCCGGGTCGTGTCGAGTTTCCAGGCGTCCACGATAATAATTTCTTTAGATGTCAAAGAAATCTTACATTTTCTGTCAAATAATTTTTAAGTTTCTGAATTCGAAATAAGACTAAAGAAAGCAATGGTATAATCTAAGACAAACCAAAACCAAGACTTCCTAAAACAACAATGACGTACAGTACCCTATTACGTCACTACCTCACTTCCGCCTTATATCTGTTTCGCTGTTTTGAAACTTGAAGTGTGACCGTACAAATAACGTTACGGTTTGATTCAAAAAGAAAATTCACACTATAAGATCTACTGTCTGCGAAGCTCATCTATACAGCTATGTCGGCATCTTTTCCGATTAAAATTTATATAGGGGGATAGATCTCGAACTCTCATAACTAACGGTGTATGATATATGTCTGTATGATAAAAAGTTTTAGATGGGGAGATTTCTATGTTAATTTTTACGTGACGTCGTCGACGTTCTCCATAGACTCAGTGACATCGGCGACGTCGCGCTAAAATTAAGATAGAAAACTCCTTATCTTAAACTTATTTCATTGTGAGCGTAGTATTAGTCGCAGGTACATATATCATAGGTTTCAATAAACAGTTTCGTATAATCTCTAAGCTGATTTGGTCCTGGTCAACTTTTTAATAGTAAGAGCTGAGTCTTGATCTTTATACTGTATGCATGAAAATTAAAATTATGGCATAATATGAGGTATCATTAAAATCTGTAAGATATTTGCAAGATTATGGAAAATTTTCATTTTCTGAAACACGTCAGTCTTCACGAAAACCGGATGCCCGAGGCTAGTAGAAATTCTGCCGGGTCAGTAGAATTTCACTAATAAACTAAACAAATATCTGGTAAAAATTGTCTTCGGGCCAGTGGTTGATTTTTTTGTAAGTAAAGACTGTTACAATATATGCACGACTGGATTATCGTATATTTATGTAACAAAATCTGTTTATCCACAGGAATAAGAACGGCTTCCATCCAATTTTAGATTTCGTTAGTAGACTTCTGTGATATAGGAGAACTTGCAAACGACGTGCGGAAAACTTAATGACAACTATTGACGTAATTAAGGTCACGAAACCAAGGGCTAAACTTACCATTTGTCTACTTAACTAGGGATAAGGAAAAAGAAAAGATCGATTTATATCTAAGACTTTGAATTGCACAACCACTGAGTTGATGTAGGCGAAGTGTTGTCAGTTACATCTATCATTTACATGTAAAGAGAAACTAAGATTAGCAGGGAAGCTGAATTCGTATCATATGTCACATGAAATATCTCAGGATTGACATAACATAAACTGTTTTTCTTCTTTTGGGTTTTGTTTTGATCTTTTTTCAGTTTTGAACTGTTAGCAAGTTAAAATGATACAGTTAGCTTTGTGTGTATTTTATTCACATTCAATAATGTTTTGTACGTGATTTAGGTTTTATACCTAGTTTCTGAAAAAGATGATTTTTCTCATTTAAACACTACAGATTGAAGGTGAACCGGTGCCTTCATCTGGAACATTCTCAATCAAAAGACGTGAAGATCTGCATGCAGAGGGACAGCCTCTCAGCCTGGGACCGACATACAGACAGAGCAGACGGACAACTGTACTTCCGCCGACACAGGCAACTACAAGTTCTGTATAAAACGGATCGGACATTCTGTTGGCTAATTGTGGACGATAGCTTGACACTAGACAAGGTCTCACCCCGATCCCCGTCAAACCTCAGTGTATACAACATGATTATTTACCATCCCTCTGACTATCAGATGGTTATCATGTCGTCTGTTTATATATACCGTCTACGTCATGGGTCAATACCAGACGACATCAGCAAAAACATTACACATATTTTAATACCTACAGGCCATTGTTTATTAATGTTGTAGTTTAATAGTACTTTGTATATATGTATATAAGTACACCTTTCAAATCACAAAAATGAATGTATTTTTTTCAATGCCATAGTGGATGAGATACACACATTGTATGCTTCTCTTTCTCTCCACGATCAACACATGACCAAAGGCGCTACAAACTTCAATACAATTCTGGGACATTTTTGCTCTTTTACGGCAGTGCCTTCAAAATCCATCTTTGAGCTGCTCTCATGGCAGGAAAACACAAAAAAGCACAGGAGCTCGAAGCCAACAACCCTAAATAATATTCGCCCCCCCCCCCCCCCTCTACCTCTCTTTAATAGATGTTTTCCTTAGAAAGAAAAGGCGTGGAGATTCGTTGCGTCGAGCTCCTGTGCAAAGATTTAGAACATCCAAAATCTACCTACTCGTTACATTCAGTAGAGATGTGTATTGGTATTGAGTATTTACAGTCCATGATCATGGTCAGTGTTTCACTGTCGTTGGCTTCCTGGAAAGGGGGTTCACCACACACTAACATATATAATATAACTCCCAGACTCCATACATCTGAAAAGAAAACCATCAATTATATTACCAGGATAATTAATTGATATCAGTTCTATCCAAATATGATATTAGAGTTTACGTGGATACGATCAAGGAAGTCTATAGAAATCTAAAGTCGTGGGCTAGGAACACTGCGATGACAACATCATGAATATAAGTATGGCGTCGGTTTCGGATCAAATGTAATATAATTTTGATAATAACAATTTTTTTATCATCACACTCTTTTTTATTTTTAGTAAAGAAACTGTTATGGGCGCATGGTCTTGTAAATGCATGTACAAATGTATTTTAGAGCGATACCACCCGAAAGACGGACATATGCTGGTAAAGTGATTCTCTAGTGAAAACTAATTGAGTTTGGTCAGAAACGGACTCTTTATTATGTTCCAAAAGTTAAGTTTTCTGAACAAGTATTCTGAACAGTCTGAAGAGGGAAGAAGCGCGTGGGTTGGGTAAGCAGACGATAATACTACAGGGTGCTCAGGTGCAACCAGCTAACGTATCAATTACACGGTTCATTTTTCCTGATCCCACTCCAACTTATAATCCCCACAAAAAGGATTTTTCCAGGGAAATCGTGCAGTCGACACAGAAGCAGCGCTGTTCAATTATAGAATTTAAGATGCCAAACAAAAGCTGTACTCATCAACCTACTTATCGTAATAATGTAACGTCTCGATTTCACGTATCTAGTTTCTGGTGATGAGAACTGAAATTCCACTTACTTATGATAATAGACATGACAGAATAGAAGTTCTAATAATAAATCCTAGACAGCGTTGACCTGGAGTACGGTCATGAGAAATCTTGGACTTTTTCGGCTTTCATGAATTCTCATGGCTACTGGCGAAACGTTTGAAGCAGCAGAGAAAATTTGAAGGTTTTCCTTGTTCTACAGTACATTCTTAACATGAATTCATGATGATGCAAAAAGGTAAAAAGATCTTGAATCTTGCCGTCCACAATGAATGAATCTGTCAAATAAAAAGTTGGGGGAAAATGCTCGTAAGTCTTCGAGGACAAAAGATCTTTACATATTAACCAGTAATACAGCAGGGATAATCCTGGGTGGGGCCTTTGTGAAATTATGAGAAAACTATGCAAGATAGGAGAAATCCAACTTCAAATATGAAAGGGCTCCCTATATAAACTATCCAAATATGCATGTAGTTTTGGTCTAGGACCCCAAATAAGAGTTCATCGGCCCATCAATTTGGCTAAATGGCCCCTTATTTTTTCAAATGACCCCTCTTTTTTGTCAATTTTATATACATTTAATAATGAGAGGGGCCATTGGCCCATTTTAATGGCCCCTGCCTTTACAAATCCTTGTTGTTCCCTGATACAGATATGTAAATATTTCCTTATTCCTCGTCTAGACGCAATAATTGAAAGTCCGATGACAATGAATATTTGATGACATCTGTCGCTTCTTTGTATTTGTCCATGATTGGGAGGTGACGCATGGCGTCCTTCACGCTGACGGGAAACGTCGTCACACGAGACTTTGTAATAGTTCCTGATTGGGAAGTGACGCATGGCGTCCTTCACGCTGACGGGTAACGTCGTCACACGAGATCGCCTATCTCTCAAATTAATTTTGGTGCAAATCTTGTCCAAAATAGTATAGAGAAAGGGATGTATGCGAACAGCACCATTTTTATGCCTAAGAAATCATAAATTTGGAGCAAAACGTCAGCCTTAGCCATAAATGGCATGAATTTCATAATTAACAGGAGCGTGTGACAAGACCCAAAGTTTAACTTTATACCTTGGTATATTCCTTAAATACAGCTATTATAAGCATCTCTAGTTTACAAAGCTCTTTTGGGGGGGCGAGGAAGAGGCTTCCCGTACACCCGGAGAAAGAATATGAAAGAAACGCTACAGCCAAAGATAATTTTCGAGAAAATGCCCATGAATTTGCAAATTTAATTTCTGACGTAATGAAGTTGAGGGGGGGGGGGGTTAGGTAAGTACTGTATATGCCAGAAAAATCACTGATGTCGCATGTCGACATACTAGAAGTCTGGAGAAAGTATCTTACATGCAAACATTTATGGTCTACTTGCTGTAACGCTAATGGGAATTAACTTACTAAGTTTAAAAAGTTCTGTCACCGACCCAATAAGGTTAATGACATCAGATTACTCAGTAATAAATCGTGTTAATTCGTGGTTTTACTGTTTGTAATCCTAAGAAGACTTTGGCCCTAATAATATCACAAATACCTAACCAATAAAATGTTTGGTAGAGTCAACTACCGGCTTTTTCATAAATTCAAGTTTCAAAATTCTTGAAAAACTACATTTTGTATAATATACAATATCCATAAGCCAAAGTACTTTGTGCTAGTATTAGTATATATCTTCCTCGGTTCTCTACACAGGAAACCGTATAATTATTGTGCTTAAAGATTAAAGTGATAAGAGATTTTACTACATATACATTTATCTTAATGTTCCATCGTTTATATCTGGTATTTTACCATGTTTATCAGACTTTAGTATCGTAATGCTGAATGACCCTCGGATCATTCTGTATACAGAACCAAAGCCTACAACTCAGTATAATGAATTAAGAGTATGTATTTGAACTGAACAATCGACAAAGACTTTTTCTCTACCTCAAAACCTCAGAGAAATACATGTATAGAATAATCCATATTACTCTAGTATACAGCTTGGCTAAAAATAACTTCCAATTTACCTAGTTTAATAAAAGTTTCACGTAATTTTTCGTGTTGTGGTTAACGGACAACGACATACAGGAAGTTTTATACAGACAAGGAATAGTCAAGGTTGCTGTCTATATATAAAGTATTACAGGTCATTTTATAAGACACATCACGGTTTATTTCATAAAACAGTGGCCGTTCTACTTCTACGAATGATGAAATTGTTTAAACTTCATATCTTTAAAATATTTCAACAAATTGAAAAGGATTGGGCTTAAGTTAAACACAACAATATCAAATGATGAAAATCAGAAATTCAAAGACAGAATTCTCTTTTCACATCAAAAGAGCAAAACAATACAATACAAAATGCATATAATGTACTGCATCAATCCGCCAGATTCTGTATTACATCCATATCCAAAATATCCGTTACATGTAACCTGTGTATATAAAACCTACAGAAATTCTAAACAAAAGAGCTGTAAAAGCCAGTTTGTCTTGTACTAGCCAATTGTAAACAAGCCTGAAGATTTGGAGAACACTTTATCTGTACTATCTGCCAGTTCTCTGACTGCTGAAAACCCTCTTGTTATCATTTTCAAAGAGAAGATGCCAGCAGTGTTCTATTTATAGATATATCAGAGTTATATTTAGTGTGATTTTCCCAATTTGTAGTGCATATAAACAATATTATTAGGCAACTACATGTATATGACTTAGAACATGTATATATGTACCGGTACTATAATTTACCAAAATAACCTTGGCAACTGGGCAAATGTACTATCAGAAGATACTAAAATAACATTTTAACTCTCTTATCATATACATTGTAATCTACAAGGGAGAATTGTATCCTTGCCCATCACCCTACTACTAAATGCATTTATATTTATAAACATGATCCCTTGTAGACATATTCATGTGATAGAGCTAAAAGCTTTGTCTGACAGAGGTGCTTCTCTTGTGTATAATTTTCATAAACAATCATAGTAATACATTTTGCCCTGCATGCTTAGGTTTGGACCACTACAATATGTACAAAAGGCAATCCATATTCTTTCTTGCACAGAATTATATCAATAAACAGTTGAAAATTATTTTTTTCATACATAAAGTAAAGATTCATATTTTTTAATTTGGTGAAACTTTCAGCTATTGGTTGCCATGACTAGAGACATCTACTCATTTTGGGTAGCTGGCTGCCCCCCCCCCCCCCACACAAAAGTTAAAGTGTTGTCAGGGAAGTATTGATATTTTATCAAACTTTGCCTAATGTTTTCCTTGACATTTCATTTGACCTCAGTTTGATACTTACATTATTTTATACCATAAGTTATTAATATTTTTGCATCATAATTTAAGCATGAATTGTTTATAAAGATTTTAGATTGACCTTGATCTTTGCCCTTGAAGATCCAAAATCTATAGGCATCCTTCATTCTGTGTATGAAATATGAAACCTGTACTTTGAAAACTTCAAAATCTATAGTGTCAGAACCAAAGTGCCCAAGTGTGGCCTTTATCCTTGGCCAAGATGGTTAAACAGGCATATTCCTCTTATAATCTTTTAACTGTGCAATAAATATGACAGCTCTAGTCTACTCAGAAAATGTTTTGAATGGTGAAATCAGAACATTAGCAAAGTATTGATACTTTATCAAGATTTGTCAAAAGTTTGACCTTGACTTTGAAGGTTCAAGTTGAACTTAATTTATAGGCATGGTTCTCTAAAGTTCCTTTATATGTGTATGAAAGTCAGAAATATGAAAGCTGTATCTTGAAAAAATACTTGACTTATAGTGTCAGAAACCAAGTGACAGGCAGAGGGATGGACAGACTATGTGATTCCTATATACATGTACAATGTAGCCATTGTAGGTTCTCACACTGTAATATGTCACCCTAACAAAGCTGCACATAAGGCATACATGTATGTACCAAACAATTTGTTCCTTATAGATTTTTTTTTATGTAACAGATGTAAAAGAAATTACATGAAAAAGTATTAATGTATATATATATACAGGGTCCATAAACAACAAATAAGGCATCCAAACTTAAGACAGATTCCGCTGAGTGGACACTTCGATGAATGTGCAAATGGACTCTTTAAAATATTTCCAATGTACAAGAACTATAGGACCGAACAAAATTACAGGAAAACATTGGAACAAAAATTTATACAACAATTTCAACCTAAACTAAACGCTGTGAAAACGCGAAAAAACTAGAACGAAACAGATGCATAAACAATGAACAATAGTATGACGTCACAATAACGTCAACAACAGTCGCTTCTCCCTGAAGAGTCCAATAAGATGGATGAAAACGTTAGGAGAAACTGAACATTAATTGTGCGACATTATCATGATTATGATGGAAATTTGTGTTTTAACATTTCGATAAAAATTTATAAATATATATACATGTATATAGACAGCACTAAAAAGGTACAAGTGGCTACGACACTAAACGTGTTTAAACCCAGTGGAAGGGATAGTAGTCAGTACTATCCCTTTAGCCATCTGGATACACAAATATGTACTTGTATCCAGATGGAACATATATATATATATATCTACAATACCAAAGATATGACAAATGCACTATGTACCATATTTAGGCTTTATCATGTGCACAGGGTTTATTTACGGACGGTTTATCTCTATGATGAAGGATCTAACGTGATATATCACATGTACCATAATGTACCATGTGTTTACAAACAATTCAAATAATTCCAATTGTAAATAAGCCATGATAGTCTATAATCATGATAATAAAATGTAAGAATTCTCCTGGAGGCCAAATACAGGCTTTAATGTAACATGTAATCTGAGAAGTAAGGAGAACAAATTGCCTGGCTTGGCTTGTTGAACACTTCTGATCATGATCATTAAATGCAGAGAAAGTACAAAATGTATATAAATAGAGCATCATAACCAGGAAGCGAATTGAAATTTAGTACTGGTACATGTACACCTGGTACATACATGTACTGTATCAATAAATATTGTTGTCACTGGTCATCATGGTCATACAAAACATTTTAAAGTCATATTACTTACATTGTACCAGGTACTTAAACATGTTAAAAAAAACATAATACATTAGAATTTTTTTTCATGAAGTGTCTGACAATCAGCTATTCAAATTTCCTTTTGGAATGACATAAAATCATAATTAAACATGTAGAACTGAAGTATGTATTATCTGGTACCTTTCCAATACGATACATATCATGATACTTTTAGGTATCCCTTGTTCAAATAAATATCAAGTGTATTATATAGTTGGAATCATGGCATATCTTACCTAACTATACCCGATACAACATAAAACATAGGTAATCACAGATTACGAAGCTCACCTCGTGGCAGCAAAATTCAATTCAAACATATTTCTTAGTACATGTATATTGGCTTTTAAAGGCAAAATCACTCAAGCAGAAAAAGTAGGTCAAGGTCATTTTATGAAAGTTTGATCAAAGATACATCCAATATGCAAGTTTGGTACATGTAGCAGTTATACTTTGCTCAATATTGGCTTTATAGAGCAAAATCACTCAAGCGGAAAAAGTAGGTCAAGGTCATTTTATGAAAGATTGATCAAAGATACATCCAATATGCAAGTTTGGTACATGTATCACTTATACTTTGCTCAATATTGGCTTTTAAAGGCAAAATCACTCAAGTGGAAAAAGTAGGTCGAGGTCATTTTATGAAAGTTTGATCAAAGATACATCTAATAAGCAAGTTTGGAACATCTAGCACTTATACTTTGGTCAATATTGGCTTTTAAAGGCAAAATCACTCAAGCGGAAAAAGTAGGTCAAGGTCATTTTATTAAAGTTTGATCAAAGATACATCCAATATGCAAGTTTGGTACATGTAGCACTTATACTTTGCTCAATATTGGCTTTTAAAAGCGAAATCACTGAAGTGGGAAAAGTAGGTCAGATGCTGCATCCGATGCATGGGTCCATCTCGGCATCCAAAGATGAATCACTTTTGCCAGTTTGGTTACTGTAGCATCAGTACTTTGTCAGATACTGAGCTACCCGAAACTTCTTAACCAAGTCACTCAAGCGGAAAATGTAGGTCAGATGCTGCATACGATGCATGGGTTCACCTCAGCATCCAAAGATGAATCGTTTGTGCCAGTTTGGTTACTGTAGCATTAGTACTTTGTCAGATACTGAGCTACCCCAAACTTCTTAACCAAGTCACTCAAGCAGAAAATGTAGGTCAGATGCTGCATACGATGCATGGCTTCACCTCAGCATCCAAAGATGAATCACTTGTGCCAGTTTGGTTACTGTAGCATTAGTACTTTGTCAGATACTGAGCTACCCCAAACTTCTTAACCAAGTCACTCAAGCGGAAAATGTAGGTCAGATGCTGCATCCGATGCATGGGTTCACCTCAGCATCCAAAGATGAATCACTTGTGCAAGTTTGGTTACTGTAGCATCAGTACTTTGTCAGATACTGAGCTACCCCAAACTTCTTAACCAAGTCACTCAAGCGGAAAATGTAGGTCAGATGCTGCATATGATGCATGGGTCAACCTCAGTATCCAAAGATGAATCACTTGTGCCAGTTTGGTTACTGTAGCATTAGTACTTTGTCAGATACTGAGCTACCCCAAACTTCTTAACCAAGTCACTCAAGCGGAAAATGTAGGTCAGATGCTGCATCCGATGCATGGGTTCACCTCAGCATCCAAAGATGAATCACTTGTGCAAGTTTGGTTACTGTAGCATCAGTACTTTGTCAGATACTGAGCTACCCCAAACTTCTTAACCGGACGCGGACACGGACGCGGACGAGGACTCGGACGCGTGGGGGTATAGCATAAGCTCACTCAACTTCGTCGAGGTGAGCTAAAAATGGTTTCTATCATCAAAGGTCAATATGCCGACCGTCGCTCAAGCCAAGGAAACTATCTAGACACTGCTGAAGATTATTGAGATAATTTTAACACTGTTTAAATGGACGAGACCTCCGCAAGATCTCCATTTGTACATTGGATAAGTTAAATGAAAAGATGTTAATTAAAATTGAACAGATCTACTTCAGGGACATAAAAAAATAAAAAATGTGATTGTCAAACACAAATACCCCTGTTGGCATCTTTGTCAGTAAAACTGCTGATATGTCAAAATTAGTTCACATTTTAAGGTCAAGGTCACAAGGTCAAATTTGGTACATGTACATTGTGTACATGTATCAATGGAAAGGTCTTGCCACAAGGAATGCATACGTAAAACATCAAAGCCCTATCACTTACCATTCAAAAATTATGGCCAAACTTTAGGTTTTTTGAACGTAGGTCAAACTGCAAGGTCAAGGTAAAAAATTTTGGTATCCATGGAAAGGTCTTGTCACAAAGAATTTGTGAAAATATAAAAGCCATATCACTTACCGGTACAGTTCAAAAGTTATGGCCACGGTTAAAATCTTTCAAAAGTAGGTCAAATTCAAGGTCAAGGTCACAAGGTCAAAAATTTTGGTATCCATGGAAAGGTCTTGTCACAAGGAATACACATGTAAAACATGAAAGCCCTATCACTTACCATTTAAAAGTTATGGCCAAGATTAAAGTTTTTCAAAAGTACATGTAGGTCAAACTCAGTGATTCAGACTGTTTTCAGTAGCTATAGGACACTTGGCCTAGAGCATAAAAAAATTATAGGCCATTTTGTCCTAAACATGGAAAAAGTATAGGCCGTCAAGCTTGCTAGGGGGTCTGGGGTTATGCTCTCCCCGCCCCGGAAAATTTTTTAGAAATTAAAGCAAAATTGTGCAATCTGAGCCAATCTGGAGATGAAAATTGAAGTCTACAAACTTAAAAATAATGGGTGTGTAACTGAGGCAAAAAAAATCTGCTTAATATAATAATATCTGAACTGATATTGTGTTTTGCTGGTGAAAACTTTTATTAAAGTTTATAAACAACAAGAGTAAAGATCAATTGTCAATCATACCGTAACCAAGGGCATAGGGTTACCCATTTATGTTGGAATTTTCTATCAACAGTACATTCAGGTTGTTTAGCCTGAACTTCGGGGGTCAGGAGTGCCACTTGGGGGGCCGCCGCAAGGGGGGCTGCCGCATGGAGACGCAGCTTTTTTTTACTTGGTTCTTTACATGCTTTAACAAACATTCGCTGAGTCATATAGTTCTCTATGTCGGCGTGATGTCACACAAAGGTTCAATTCAAGATAAGCACAGAGAAGTTCCGAAAATATTTGGGGGATAAACTCGGTGTTTTATATCATTGAGCATAGTGTATGAAAATTGCTTTACATATAGAATCTAACGTTTATGTCAAGGACAAAACTACTAGAATACATGTAAGTAAAAAATCCAGAATTATTTGATCCGGTTATCGATCCTGAAACGTGTGTATCGATCCTTGGGTCCGCAAATAAAATATTGCAATGCATCAATGAATCGGCCTTATAATTATATGTACAGGATTAGTATGATTGTAATTACAAATTGTAAGTATTGACTTCTATCTATCTATTGATACTGTATATGACTTACCAACAGCTGGTGCATCGTAAGAATCTCCTAGTAAAATTTCTGGTGCTGAGTATGCCAAAGAACCACAAGATGTCTCAAGTTTCTTTCCTGGGTTAAACATATTGCTGAATCCAAAATCTGTCAATTTTACGCACCCCAACTTTTCAAAGAAGACGACATTTTCTGGTTTCAGGTCCCTGTGTACCACATGTAGTCTATGACAATACGATATTGCTTCCACTATCTGCTTAAAATAGCGACGGGCAATCTCTTCCGTTAGTCCTTTTTCATGCTTCATAATATAATCATACATGTCACCCCCATCTCCTAACTCTAAAATCAGGTATAATTTTGTTTGAGTATCTATCACTTCGTAAAGACGAACAACATTTGGATGCTGAACTAGTTTCATGCACCTTACTTCCTGGAATAAATGAGACTTGGACACTTCATCTAGTTTAGTTTTATCTATAACTTTTACAGCTACTTTTTCATTTGTAAATACATGTCTTGCCAACTTCACAACAGCAAAGTGCCCTTTGCCTATCGTCTCTTCCAAGTCGTACAAACCGGCGATTTTACCATCCATTTCGCCCCTTGATTTCTTCGAAGTAAATTTCTTCTTATCCATCATGCAATAAAAACTAATTGTGATTATGTTTTCAAGGTGTAGTCCATGGTGTTTTTGCATAAAATGTCATTTTTATCGTAACCAACCGTGCATACTCTTCGTACACAGACTCCATTTTCGGTAGTCATCTACTGCGCACCATAGTTGCGCATTGCGTCAAATTTATGAATGAAGGATACAAATCGGATCAATAGATACCGATTTTTCCGGAAATAGCTATACGAGTTTGTCACATGTGACAGCTCACGGACTTTATAATGTAATCCATGGCATTTGCATCATAATAGATAACATAAAGTGTGCTTAATTAATTTCAAAATGTCTGTCTAAGATGACTTATATGATAATAAAGTAGACGGTCAGCAATCTTGAGCATATAATTTATTGATACGCAACACGGGTTCTTACTTCTAAAGGATCATGTCTGAATACTCCATAAAAATACTGACTCCAAGAGATTTTTTAAAACTTATTATCATGGTCTCAAAATTGATTTTTTGAACTTGACTATTCCATTAACAACAGGGACGTAGACACAAACGCCCCCTTGTATCTCACTTGTCTCTCTTATATACACATATATAGCTGTGTGAAATCCGACCAATGATCGACTCGGGTATTGATATTTTGAAGAAGAAATGGCATAACCTGAAAAAAAGGAATCTATCGAATCAATATAAAGGAAAGAAAACCAAAGATCTGATTGGCTGATAACTATATATTTACAAAGAAAAATCAAGTAGGCATTTATTTCTGATCAAATCATGTCTCTTAAATATCCAAAGTTGTTGAATCGAAGACAATTCATAGAGATCTGTTTACTGCCAATGACAAGTCTTTGATACAATGTCAAGAAAACTATTCGTTTGACGTCAGATTCAACGCCGGCCAATCAACACAGAGAATAAAGGAATGATATTAAGCGTCGGCTGAAGATCCAACTACAAAACGCCGAACCACCCCAATAGAGGCGAAAACACAGAGTAAACACAAAGCAAGATATGTAAATGTTACAAGGAGCACCAAATACATACAAACTTGTGAAGTTTTCATTGATCAACTGCTTGCATTTTAAATTTAATAATAAATTAAAACTTGCCTTGTCTCTTAAAATTACGCCTCTTTCTTTGTTTTCGTATAGGGTGTATTGGTGCTTTGTTGTGCAGTGGCGGATCCAGCGCCTCCTTTGCCGGGGGGTCAAGGGGCGAATTTTACCGATTTTTACTGAAAATGGGCAAAAATATACCTGATTTTGGAAAATTTGGGGTCAGTGCCGGGGAGGGGGGGGGGGGGGGGGGGGCGGGCGCCCCCTCCGCACCCCCCTGAATCCGCCACTGTTGTGGATGCTGCTACCTAGTCTGGTTGGAGATCCAACTGCTTTCTTTTCGAAAATAAATCATCAGACAACATGTTACACATATCGAAGGAAATCATTTTTTGTATTATGAGTAAAAATTGTAAATTTTGTTTGAGAAAACCCAAAAGGTTATTTAGATAGGATGCACGTTATAAATGATTTCCAATTTCTTTTATTTTATGAAACATTTTAAGAAGACAAATGAGCATTGACTAAACAAATGTTTTCTGTAAAATCAATGGTTAACTTAAAGCTGTCGATCTTCATTGATTGATAAACGATCAGTTCGATTATCAAAGCTATAAAGTAAAATAAAGTACAGAAAAGTAATTTTCATTTTTTAATATTCTATCCTGAATTACGTGTGTACTACATTTTAAGAGTTTTGCTCTTCATATTGTCCTATGACACATTAAAATTCAAATTTAATTAGGACAATTGTCATAGGACAATACATGTACATATTCATTATTCGGAATTCCTCAATGTCGGCCTCAATCATCCCAGATGGTACATTAATTGAACATTGAAATACATATGTTATCATAATAAATGATGGTGAAATGAATTAAATAGGCAACATTGTTCAATAGAAAAATACATTGTACATATTTCAATGTTAGTTGACAATTTTATCCACTAGGTCGGTATTTGTTCTAAACATGACATAAAATGTGTACCAAAAAGCTACCTAAGGACCAGAGCTATGCCATGAGGGAAATACTCCTTAGTTTCAAAATAATTGATCGGTATCAGAAAATTTAAGCATAGTTAAACTAGGGGAACGAAATCCTGGGAGATTACAGATGTAAAAGTCCACCAGAGGAGATACAAACCTAGTGGTTGAAATGATCATATTGAAATTTATTATAATCACGAAATCCTGGGAGATTACAGATGTGAAAGTCCACCAGACGAGATACAGACCTAGTGGTTGAAATGATCATATTGAAATTTATTATAATCAAATGCAACGTATGCGCATTTCAACAAATGATATATCATCAGTGATCCTGGCGACCTAAAGAGAGGAAATCTAAATCAATGATTGAAAGTCAAACTCAAAATCTGAATCCAAAAATCACAAGCTTACAAACATAACTATCTCACGAGAACAGAAAAAAAAAAAACCGGACAAACAGACGGAGTCAAGCTTACAAACATAACTATCTCACGAGAACACAAAAAAAAAACAAAAAAAACGGACAAACAGACGGAGTCAAGCTTACAAACATAACTATCTCACGAGAACTCAAAAAACGGACAAACAGACGGAGTCAAGCTTACAAACATAACTATTTCATGAGAACACAAAAAACGGACAAACAGACAGAGTCAATAACACAATCTACCATATGGAGAGTAATGGAGTGAGATAAGGTGTCCAGAAAGAGTGAGCATCTCCTGCTTGCATGCAACACTAGCCACTTCAACCTTTAGATATGTTTGATAAGGTATGTTCTATATAGAAGTGATTCTAGATATGTCTATATAACAAACATGATAAAAAATGATACAAGGGAAGAAGAACCACTCGTAGTTCAGGAGTGAAGGATCCAGGGCAATATGACATATATATATATATACATGTATATACTTGTGTAAGTCTCCTTTAACACGGCAATTGCGAAACCCCGAATGGAGGCAGGTAAAGGTGCCCAGGAGGAGTGAGCGTCCTCTGACTGCACGCAACACCCGCCGCGAATACCAAAATCTGGCAATATCCACGTAGGAAAAAGACTGTGAACTCAATAATGTCCTACTAACCACAACGTGTGTTCCTGGTGTGACAAATGACCGTCCTAACCCGCACCGAATGCCCATTGGTCTATGTGTAGTCATTTGCTCTTTATGTTTCTCTGATGTGATTTTGTTTTCATTGTCAATTTTGCGTCTCTTTCTGTGCGTGTCTGCTCTGTGTTTTTGCATTGGATGTTTTGGGGTTTTGCTGTGGGTGCTGCAACCGAGTGAGATACCCCTTTCTTCTAAATCATCCTTGATACGCACATGTCGAAATGTGCAACAAGAAAAAAGAAAGTAAAAAATTAATTCTATGTAAAGCATTAAAATTAATGGATGTTTCAAATTATAATGTAACTAATTGGCTTAATTAAAAAGGTAGGCTGATTAATCGTACAAAGGGAAAGAAGGATAACTCTAATCAAAGTTGATGGTAATGCATCATTCTCATATTATATAGAATACATCATCACAATTATAAGATAAAGACCAAAGAAATTATAAGTAAATACAATTATTCAAATTCAATCTTCTTGAGAAACAAAATAATAAGGATCAAAGGTATAGATTAAACCTTACTCGAAACCATAAGAATATCACCAATCTCCTTCTATACCAATTAAATACATTTTGCATGGTTTATGTACAGAACCCATCTAGATAATGTACAGCACAAAATCGATAATTAAGAAAATCATAAACCGAAGGCATACAAAATCAGGATAAAACAGGAACCAAAGCAAACAAACAAAAACCTCCACCACATGAACAGAAGCGAACTCCCGAAATGGAGTGAGACCAGGTGCCCAGGAATAGTCAGCATTTCCTGCTTGCATGCAACACCTGTCGCTTCAATTCGGTAGAACTGTCACATCCGGTAACTTCCATTTTAGAAGATATAAAGTATAATCTTTGGTTGGATGGTACAAATGGTCTATGACAGAATATCATCACCATTCTGAAGAGTGGGACATCATAGTGTATGACGAGTTCGACCGTAGAACTTCCTCAGTGACGATGTTAGTCGGTCACAAACGTATCCCTGAGTTTTGTACCATCAACATATTGTTTAGAGTTTTGTCCACATTTCCAACATTACAATCATAGCAATCATGACGATTGGACTCTATGACGAATACTGTCTCATTAGAGATCTGACAGTTGATCGGACTTCTCAGGTCATGAGTACAGAATAAATACCCCCTCCCCTCCACTTATAATACATAAATAATTAAATAATTATTTATGTATTATAAGTGGAGGGGAGGGGGGTATTTATTCTGTACTCATTGTGTACTGTAGCCCCTGTGCTATGTCTTGATTATTTATATTGTTGATCTTTATGGTCCAATGATGTGCTGTAATTGTTGTCCCCCGCTTTCGCGAAAGCGCGGGGACATTAAAACCGATTCGTCCGTCCGTCTGTCCGTCCGTCCGTCTGTCCGTCAGTCACAAAAACTTTAACCTTGTGCATAACTTTTGAATGGTAAGTGATAGGGCTTTGATATTTCACGTGTGTATTCCTTGTGACAAGACCTTTCCATGGATACCAAAATTTTTGACCTTGTGACCTTGACCTTGGACTTTGACCTACTTATTAAAAACTTTAACCTTGACCATAACTTTTGAATGGAAAGTGATAGGGCTTTGATATTTCACATGTGTATTCCTTGTGACAAGACCTTTCCATGGATACCAAAATTTTTGACCTTGTGACCTTGACCTTGGACTTTGACCTACTTATTAAAAACTTTAACCTTGACCATAACTTTTGAATGGAAAGTGATAGGGCTTTGATATTTCACATGTGCATTTCTTGTGACAAGACCTTTCCATGGATGCCAAAATTTTTGACCTTGTGACCTTGACCTTTGAGTTCGACCTACTTTTCAAAAAACTATAACCTTGTCCATAACTTTTTAATGGAAAATAATAGGGCTTTCACATTTCACATGTGTATTCCTTGTGATGAGACCTTTCTGTTGGTAACAACATTCTGACCTTGTGACCTTGTCTATGGAGGTTGACCCACATTTAAAAACTTCAACCTCGACCATAAGTTTTTGATTTTAATTTAAATCATAGGTCTTAAATATTTCACATGTGCATACCTTTTCATAAGCCCTGTCCCTTGGAAACAAAACAAAAGTTTGTACCTTTTGACCTTTTCTTGGAGTTAATCTTTCATATTTAGAATGTTGATAATATATGAGATATATTATTAAAACTTAAGAATGGGGGGATGTCTGTAAGCATTTCTTTAAAGACAAACACCCAAATGCGGGGGACCACAATTCCTTGAATTTGATTTTTGTTGTTGTTTCCGTGTTCAAATTGTAGTGTATCGTGTTTTCCCCCATTATCATAGTCTCATGAGTTTGTCGTCCGCTGTAACCACTTCGACATGACGTCCTCTTGTTGGCAATCACTATCTTATCTTGAATGAATTTAGTAAACGTTTCCTAATGTTTGTTGTTTCAGTTCAGTCAAAACGAAAACATTTGTGCCTTGACCTTAATCCCAACTTAAAAAAAGCCTTTTTAAAGAAAATGGTTCCATGGTAGCTATGGCGTCTTTTCTGGATGAGTAAATATGTGATCTGTCTTGTTTGAAATGAACGTTCTCTTTCAATTGATCAGTAAATACATAATTTGCATGAACCAAATCAACCAAGTGTCATGCATTCATTAACTCTGTATAATTCATATGATAAGATATTTAATATAAATCAAGGCAAAGCCTTTTTGTGCGAGCGGAGAGAAAATAAGATATGATTATATAAAATAAAAAAAGATCTTTCTTTTTTATTTTGACTCTGATGGTTTATCTTATCTTACAAAACTGTCTGTTTGATGATCGCCAAAAAAAGTAGTATAAGGCGAGTGGAAACACGGAAGCATTTGTAAAATTGATCTAGACCAGCAGATGAACATTTTAAGGGGGGCTTAAAATATGGTTCTTGTAAAATATGGTTATTTATAATTCATTTTTATTTTGTAAGAATAATGTTTAGGCTAGCTGAAAATAAATTACTTAAGAACAAAAGAAAAAACAAACATATTCCGACTTCTGACAGTACGAAACCACCCAAGACGAGAAAAGCAATCGGAGTGAAACGTCTCGTTTAAACCGGAAATGTCGGATTTCCCGTGGTTACGCCGTCTTGTTGATGCTTTATCGTTACCTGATTTATGAAAAATGTTTTTAATGAATTTAACTTATAAACAAAAATTGAGTATAACATATACATCTACTTGGAGCACAGGGATTTATCACGCTAATACCGGTTGCTGTATTTACTATATAATATGTGTTAAAGGGATCTAACTCGGCGTTTAACGAAAAATCGACAAGTCATCTTTAAGTCTTCAGAAATAGGCTAATCAATGTCAAAACCTATTTTCTGTGGTATATTTCGATAGATTAATTCATACTGAATCTTCGTACGAAATTTGAAATCAGTACCTCCCTTACGAGCCGAGATATGCCCAATACCGCTCTCTTATGAGCGCCGCATTTCTAGGTCGGACAAAAAGGTGTCCGGTGATAATCAAGCAGTATAGACAAAATTTGGTTACTGCTTGATCGTTTAAACGTCCGAACACTTCAAAGACATACAACTGCATGATTATCTACTCTTCACATGCTTTTTACCATCTCAAAAATCGCTGGTATATGAAAGTCCCTCATATAGCTACCTCTTTGCATGTACGTATATGTCTTTCATAACTCTGCACATGTTGAATTTAATCTCGCTTAAATCCGACGCTTTTCTTATTTCAAAGTCGTCAAAAAAGACTTTATTTGAAATTGTACTAAGCATATATGGGACTATTTCATGCAATGTTATGTTTTTGAGATGTTCGCATCATTGAGTGGTCAAGCGGTGCCTCAAGTTGATCACTGATGCCTGATTATCATCGGACACCTTTTTGTCCGACCTAGAAATGCGGCACTTATAAGAGAGCGGTATTGGGCATATCTCGGCTCGTAAGGGAGGTACTGATTTCAAATTTCGTATGAAGATTCAGTATGAATTAATCTATCGAAATATACCACAGAAAATAGGTTTTGACATTTATTAGCCTATTTCTGAAGATTTAAATATGACTTGTCGATTTTTCGTTAAACGTCGAGTTAGTATACAGTTAAAGTATACCATTGAGGGAGTTAGCACGATTCTGGTTCCCCGAGACCAGACCTATTTCCCGAGGCGAAGCCGAGGGGAAATAGGTCTGGTCTCGGGGAACCAGAATCGTGCTAACTCCCTCAATGGTATACTTTAACTGTTTTATTATACCGAAACAAACATTATACTGAAACAAACATATCTCTTATGTATACAGAAACAAACATTATACTGAAACGAACATATCTCTTAGGTTCACAGGGTTCAAATGGAAATTCTAATGATTTTGCCTTGCCTTCTCGACTGCATGACTGAGTAACGGAAAATATTAATTTCTGATGATAAGATAAACAGAAACATCATTTATCATACTCATACATGTTTAATCTTTATTGCGGATTAATTTATGTGCTAATCGGATAGGAGGCGGATTACTCTGCTCGCGTATTGATAGCGTCATCCGATCAACCTTCACATCATCCGATCAACCTTCAACGGCGCTGATTGGCTGATACTGACACACCCCCAAAGAAGCTCCGCCCCATTTTGAAACTAACTCCCTAGGGAAATAGTCTTCTCAACTAACGCACCCCTTTGCAGGGAAATAGTCTTATCAGGCGATTTTCAGGGATTTAGTTAAATTTAATGAGTCTCTTTTTATATAGGAAAAAATCAGTAGAGGTATAATAAATCCCTTTAACACATATATATAGTAAATACTGCAAACGGTATTAGCGTGATAAATCCCTGTGACTTGGAGTTGAAAAAAAATTTAATGGCAATATCCAGCATCTCCGCAGCAACTCTGTCTGCGAGGGGACGAAAGTTTTTGAAAGCATAGTAGTACATTCTCATTCTTTGATTCAGCATATTTTCTCAATAAGATATAAGTATACGCGTTACCATAAGGGCGAGCTTCGCTCGCAAAGGCCCTCCGGGCCTTTGCAGCGAGCTCCGCTCGCTATTAGTGTTTTAGATTGAACTACTGGACAAAAACATCAACCAACCGACTATAGATATAAGTTGAAATTGCACATGCTAATGGTACAATTTTCATTTGATCTTGGAACTTCACTACCGTAAAGGTTATTGTAGCAAAATGGATTTTCCCTTAAATTTTTATGATGACCTATATCTTAACTTTGTTTATTTTATGACTGTAAACTTCAATTTAAGCTATTGACCGATCAAACAATACCCGCACGCGTAGATTTGAATCCATAATAAAGGTTAACATCTTTTCCTTGAAACTCTGGATTTTTTTTTACTGTACTATTTTTGGAATTTAACAAAAAATATAAATTATACAAAAAGTATTCTTTCTTCCTGACACACTGGAACCCCATTGCATCTGAAAGGCAATTTCTAGATGTACCCATGCCTTTCTAAAAAGAGTATCATTTTGCATATCTTCAAGTCTATACTTAGAATATGTTAATTCTTTTATTTACCACATTTGTGTTTCATTTCCGTCACCTTGCGAAAAGTAACAGGTGGAAAGGATAATTTAAGAAGCTTTATTGAGGAATACTTTCTTTTTTACCTTTAGATTACCTATACAGAAATAAAAATCAAAGAAGTGTCCATCAGTTACTCAGTCTCAAAGTCGAGAAGGCAAGGCAAAACCGTTAGAGCTTCCATTGGAACGGTCACGAACCCCGCAATGAACAACATTCCGATGTGAGACCAGGTGCCCGGGGAAAGTCAGTGTCTCTTGTCTGCATGAGTTCGAAAAAAAAATACACCATACACACGTGAAATCAATAACTTCCATATCAAAGAAGGGAGGGGATCTTCACCCAGACCCTGTTGCAGCATCAACAGCAAAACATCAAAACACCCTATGCGCGAACACAAAGACGAGCACACGAAGAGACGAAAAAGAGACATACGACATATAAACATCAAACACAAAAGACTACACATAAACCAACGAGACCAATGGGCAAACCGACTTTTGACGGTCATTTGCCACACAAGTAGCAAATGGTGCGGTTATCATGGATTACGTGCGCACAATCCTCTCACTTATCCGATTACCCAGAGGGGTATCGAAGAACGGTCAATTATGGTGTAAAACAACCTCCTCACTGTTAGATGACCACACATAAACAAGACCGCAAAACGCAGGGGCCCAAGCGACACAGATGGATATGTAAATGGATATAAAAAGAGAGCGTACGTAATACTGCCGGTGTTATATAGTGGATCATCCCCCATAGCAGGTCTTCCCCCCGGATGATCTGCTATATAGTAGATCATCCCCCAGGGGGGATGTTTCACTATATAGCAGATCTTCCCCCTTCCAAACCATAGTAGATCATCCCCCTATACCGTTACCGACTTGGAATTTACACAAAATTGATGATAAGCGTAATGAAATGAAAACTTGAAACGGTAAGGCATTTCCGAGTTAACGAAAAGAATGGGGGGATGGTCTACTATATAGTGCATTATCCCCCCCGTTTTCGGTTTGGGTTTTTCACTTAACTATTTTAAACTATTTCCTATCTTAATGGCTTTTGTATCTACCATTTTGAAACTGAAATTCCCACGTGTACAACTTTAGACAAAAGCGGAAATCACTGAGGTATATAAAATTCTAAACAAAGACAGGTATTCTGAAACCCGGAATGGTTATCCGGAATACTAAGCAAAGGGGGATGATCTGCTATATAGTAGATCATCCCCCACGGAAGATTTGCTATGGCAAGGGGATGATCTACTATATAGTGAAACATCCCCCATGGGATAATCTACTATATAGTGGAACATCCGGGGGGAAGATCTGCTATATAGTAGATCTTCCGGGGGGATGTTCTGCTATATAGTAGATCATCCGGGGGGAAGATCTACTAGGGGGATGGTCCACTATATAACACCGGCTGTAGCGAGCTGAAGCGAGCACATGTATGTTATCACTCGAGGAGTCCGACTGACACTCAGAGACGACAAGTGGTAGGGGCCCTGTCATCTCTAAAGAGGTTTGGACAGGGCCCATCATGGAGTCCTGTCAATAATGCGGAAGTGTTCCAACTCTTGACAGAGAGTGCGCGGCTCCAAATTTCATGTAGGGTCGATTCAGTGGCATATCCAAACACAATCTATGTTCAAAATAGCATTGGAGGAATGATGCCAAGATGTTAACCTCCTTTAATTTCGATATTTTTCGATGAAATGGCAAGTTTCCGAAATAGCAAAAAAATATATGATGTCACATTGACAGAGGGCCAAAACAAAGCTTCTTTCAGACGACAGAGCTGGAAAGAAGTCATTAAAACACTTAACAAGTAATATAAAACACAAAACTTAATTCTTTCACATTCTCTATTAAAAGATTACAATTTCACATTCAGCATTTACATAGGATATGAACCCAGTTAACACAAGCATGTTTTAAAAACATGTTAAGATATATTTCAGTAAAATTAATGTTACAGAAACGTGATTTTTGCATAGTTCCAGAAACATCCATAAAACAATTTTGGAAATATTTCAGTTTGTTCAGCACTCTTAAATGTTGTTAAAACGTTTTAAAAACATTTCTATACTACTGCACAGTGTTGTTGAATTTTTCTTTGAACGTTCTGCCAGAAATGCTTCAACTGTTTGAAACCATTAGAAAATATTTCGAAAATGTTTTGTGTTAACTGGGAAAGCTTTCTTTGTTTGTTTTCGACACTTTCGTATTGAAAATATCCAATTAGTTAATGATATGCTTTTTTAACAATACAAGAGAAGATTGAATTTATGACACAATATGATAAGAATGGGTGTCGCTCTAAGACATTCCTTCATACAGTCATTCATGTTGAAATTTCCATCGCATAATTTTGGATGCATATGAAACGTAATGGCATATAATTTTCATAAAAAATCTATATCGATATCTTTTCTTCAGAGAAAAAAATGAGAGAAGCATTGGCGTGTGCTATTGTCTGATGGGTCAATTTTATGAAGTGAGATCCAGTATATACCCTTGAACCTCCTGTTTATAACACGGATAGCTCTGTCCATCAATGTATAACCTTGCATCACTTGTAACTGTGCATGTATGTACACGATGTAGACAATAGATAGCTTTTCAATATTCGATATGTAGATCTTGGTCAAATCTACACAAAATTTGCCGATTCTGCATTTTGTTAATGTCAAAATAACCCTGCAAACTAATATCGTTCAAAATAGAAGAGTGTTTGCTCATATCCCTATGCAAAAGTCTTTCAGGTTGCATGTTCCAACTCTGAGAATATATCCATTAGAACATCTTCGATATCCCTTTTCTGTATGGAGTCTAAGATTTTCTGTAGCCACACGTGTATTCCTTCCTGTCCACAGAAGAATGGGATGTGAAGGTCATTCCTGATGAAATTGTAAACTCTCCTTGTTCCTGAAAGTGAAAAAGGGTATATAGAATACATAAGATTAATATTACATCATCATACTTATTGATTTCAACTAAGGTTAGAAGGAATAGAGAAATATTTCCTGACAAGAATATTTTGCAATGACAAAAGAAAATGTAAAACACGAACACTAAAAATCTAATATTGAATGGAATTAAGATCCACATTCAATTGATCTGCGCCGTAAAAGCTCAGTTCTACTGTTCATACTTTTGAACGCATTAAGCGTAAACGCGCCGTGTTTGTCAAAATCCCTCAAAAAGTATCGTACAACAATTATATGATGTCTTCAATTCATAACTTTGTACCGCAAAAATGTAAAAAGGTACTGTAAACGGGTTTAATTTCGCGGTGTTAAAGTTCGCGGTTTCAATTTTGGTGGTTTTGATTTAACGGTATCGAAAGTTGCAGAAGAAAAAAACGTATACACTTTTGATACATGTATAAAGATTTTTCGCACAAGGACACATGTAATTTGATTGTTGCTTGTAGTTATAAGTGTTCTCGTGGTAATTAATGACAAACACGTAGTAATTAGTGATAATTACACAGAAACGATAAAATATCAATTAAAGAGAACGGGAAAGTAGATTGAAACTAATTAACTGCATACGTTTTGCACTATGCGTGTCGACGTCATCTTCCTTTTAATAATAATAAAAAAAAAAAATAATAAAAAAAAAAAAAAAAAAAAAAAAAAAAAAAATAAAAAAAAAAAGAATAATAAAAAAGAAATTCGGAAACCGCGAACATAGCGAAATTTAAACCAACACAATCATTTCCGCGTTTACTGTATATACATAAGGTAAACATCAGTTTGATAAGATACATGCATGTTACGATTACCGGTATAGCATCTTCAAATAAATATAATACAGTAATACCTTTTCCGAGCATTTTCCATGTTTCCACCGATCCATCGCAAACTGCCTGGTATATCTTTTTAAATCTCATAATAAGATTTTCAACCTCTGTGTATTTCACTCCGTTCAGACCATCGTTTCGCTTCATCCGATCAATGGTTGTGGCTATATCTGAGAACACCAATTCGTACCACTCAAACTCCTTCAACAGATGCTTGAAACCAGGATTCTCTTTGATGAAACTGTCCATCTCAGCAACGACTAGTAATTTGAGATATCGCAAGTCAACTCCCTGAACAGTAAGAAGAAGTGAGTTTGTCACCATCATCTGCAGAATCTCTATTGCCTCTGCTGACAGCCTTGAGCTTACTAGTCCCATGGAATTCACGGACTGGTTGTGCATTTCTGCGCTTAGAATATGGTTGCTCATTGGATTAACGAAATGGTCTAGTTCTGCCATATATGACGCCATAGCAATGTCGCATCCTTTGAATCCGAAATCAAGATTGATGTCAGATCCACATAAATTCGGAGGTAACCCAAAGTTTAGACTCGCGTTAACGATTTCTGAGAATTGGGAAAAAAGTAATTGTCCGCAGATTCCTAATCCCTGTCTCGTTTGATCCATGGCTACTGACATTGTTTCTCCCTGGAAATTCCCGCCGCTGACGATAATCTTCCTTCGATGGTCAACAATTGGATTGTCATTGGCACTATTCAGTTCAATGGTAATTCGCCTGCATGATTCGTTCAATGTCTCAACTACAGGTCCCAACCATTGTGGTGAAGTACGTAGGGAATATCTGTCTTGCTTCAGCTTTCCATATTCATCGGGTAGATGCATACTTAGAGTGCTGGTTGCTAATTTACTTTCATCGAGGAGAAACTTTAAGTTTTCAGCCACTTCCTTAGGACCGTTGTGTGGCAGACATTCATTAATTAGGGGATGAAAACTCTCCGTAGTGCCTTTTAGCACTTCTACTGCTAAAGCAGTGCAAATCTGTGTCAACAGCAATAAGATGTTTGCATCGTACAATACGTGTGAAGCGAGTCCTGCAGTGAAAGAAGTAGCATTTGCAATGGCTAAACCCTCTTTAGGTCCCAAAACCAAATGGTCTAATCCCTCTCCTTCAAAAGCCTCCCTACTAGACATCGTCTTTCCATTTTTGACAACGCGAGAATTTTCGGATCCAATCAATGCTGCTGCAATGTAACTTAGTGGCATCAAATCTCCACTTGCGCTAATCGATCCTCGGAGAGGTACTGCTGGTGTTATGTCATAGTTGATCATATCTAGCAAAGACTTTATGACGACTGGTCTGACACCCGAATACGCTTTCGCCAAGCAGTTTGCCCTGATCAACATAGCCGCTCTAACTTTATCAGACGGAAATTCTCGTCCCATTCCTGCTGTGAGATGTCGAATGAGAGACTTTTGTAAATCTTCAAGTCTCCAAGTTCTTACATTAGCACTACCACCGAATCCCGTGTTTACACCATAAATGACTGTTCCTTTCTGAATCTCTTTTTCTAAGAATGCCACATTTTCTGATAGATCTTCTGTTGAGTTGGCAGACAAAGAAATTCTGATGTTTCTCTTTTCGCTAGTAAATACGACATACGGTATGGTCAAGGATTTACCGTTGAGCTCTACAGAGGAAGTAATATTCTTCCTTCCCTTTATGAAGTTTAGGGTTATTGCTAACTGGGATGTAGACATGTTGTGCGTGTGTATATTTTGATTCGATTGTTGACGAGAATAGCTGGTACTTAAATCACCTGAAAAATCAAAAAAATAATATATAAGTTTATAATAATATATATAACCACTAAAAAGTACAAATATGGCAGATGGTAGTCTTAAGTCGGCACCGTTTGCCCGTTTGTTTCGTTGGTTTACTAGTATGTTACGTCTTTTGTGTTTTGTGTTTGGATGACAAATATGGACAATGACCATAACCCAAAACACAGTACAAAATCGATAATTCAGGAAATCACAAACCGAAGGCATAGAAATATTAAACGTCTTCAAATTCAAAATCAGAAAGAAACAGGAACCAAGGCAAACAAACAAAATCCTCCACCACATGGAAAGAATCTAACTCCCAATGAAAGAGTGAGACCAGATGCCCAGGAAGTAGGGCTGGGACGATTCAGGTATCCTTCGATTCGGTTCGGTTTCGAATCACAAGGCCTCGGTTCGGTTAATTTCGATTCGGTTCATTTGAATGAGTTAAGATACAAAATAGTATATGTGAAATGGATAAATTTCACAAAAATGAAAAAAAAAAAAATCTAAATTGATATTACCAAGCCATCACTTCAGTATAACCTTATAGAGCATTAGTTTGCATATATATCTGAAAAATGTATGGGTATATATATTTAAAAAAAAAAACCCATATCAGTTTAACATTCATAATTTTTGTGCTCCAACACAACAGCATGTACTTTGAGAAATTAGATATAAATACAAACTAGCAACGTTCAACACCTCATTTTTCAACAACCAAGTATAAACAGGTTTCCAGTAAATATTTCAGTGGACATACAGCTTTCCTTTCATGATATTTGGCGACTGCAATCCCGGTCCATTCTTTTTGCTGCTTGTACAAAACTTCTGACCAGTTCACAGAAAGCGAAAGTAGATCTCCGTTCACTTTCCTTTTCGTGGGAGGTCTGAAAGGGAGGGATGCACTTAAATCGGCACGATGAGTGAATGTAAACTCTTTTCTTACTTTTTGGCCATCTAAAATGTAATTTCTTAGCTATTTCAAACATTTTTCTGGTTACTATTTTGCTATAATTCACGTTGATAAATTACGTCTGAACCAAATCGAAATCTGCAATTCTACGTCGATGCATCGAACCGACAATTCTAATTTCGAAGCACCGAAATTTTCGGTGCACCGCCCAGCCCTACCAGGAAGAGTCAGCATCTTCTGCTTGCATGAAACACCCGTCATTTTTTTCGAGTTTCTATTTTTTTTTATCTTTTTGCGCTTGTCTGCTTCGTCGTTTCGCATAGGCCAGCGCCGGGCTGTATCGTTGTATTGGTGTGGATACAGCAAACTTGTCTTGTTCGAAATTCCGTTGTTTTTCTTTCGAACACAGAACTTTGTATATCGAATCCCTTCTCAAAAAGGTCCGAAATATCAATTTATTCGGTTTTAGCTCGCCTGAGCGAAGCTCAAGTGAGCTATTATCATAGTGCGCCTTCCGTCGTCCGTCCGTCCTTTCGTCGTCCGTCCGTCCTTTCGTCGTCCGTCCGTCCTTTCGTCGTCCGTCATCCGGCGTAAACTTTTAACATTTTCGGCTTCCTATCTGCAACCGCTGCACGAAACCTTACAGGAGGCAAACACTCAAGGTCCTCTACAAAGTTTGTGTTTTTCGTGCCGATCGGATTAACAAATATAGCCGCCAAGGGCTCTGATTGGCTGATGCATTTTCGACTTCTCCTCTGCAACGGCTTTACAGAATTTCACAAAACCTTACAGAAAACAAGTACTCAAGGTCCTTTACCAAGTTTGTGTTTTTCGTGCCAATCGGGCAACAAATATTGCCATCGAGGGCTTTGATTTGTAGACTCATTTTGTACTTCTCCTCTGCAACCCCTGCTCAGAATTTCACAAAACCGTACAGGAGGTAAGTACTCAAGGTCCTCTACCGAGTTTGTGTTATTCGTGACGATCGGTCAACAAATATGACCGCCGAGCGCTCTGATTGGCTGACACATTTTCGACTTTTCTTCTGCAACCGCTTCCACAATTTCACGAAACCTTACAGGATGCAAGAACTAAAGATCCTCTACCAAGTTTGTGTTTTTCGTGCCGATCGGACTACAGATATGGCAACCGAGGGCTTTGATTGGCTGATGCATTTTTGACTTCTCCTTTGCAACCGCTGCACAGATTTTCACGAATTCTTGAAGGTCCTCTACAAAGTTTGTGTTTTGTCAACGCTGTTGTCTAGCGGATAGGGTGTCAGGCTAGTAATCTTAAGATTGCTGGTTCGAGCCTTGCTAGGACGATGGGTGATTCAATACGGTGGCTGATTTGTGCCGCGCCGCGCTTTGTCGCGTTATCGCATTGTCGCGTTGTCGCGACAATTTGTTTCAAACATTTAATTTATGAATGAATCTATCTAAACAGTTGAAAATACATTCCTGCTATCATTTTAAAAGGCGACAACGCGACAATGCGACAATGCGACAACGTGACAATGCGACAATGCGACGTGTTTATTTACCAAAATGTCCTTGTCTATGTAATGTTTACATGTCCCGGGCACCTGGTCCCAACTCTGGCTTGCCAGGGGTCCGTCGATGTTTAATTTTGTGCTCTATTGTGAGTGCTGTTGAGATTATCGTCAGGATCTTCTTAAACTCATTTTAATAAAATAAAAAAGAAAACGTTTGTGTTGTTCGTGCCGATAAGTCAACAAATATGGCTCCTGATAGCTCTGATTGGCTGACGCATTTTTGACATATCAAAAACTTATGCTTTTAATTTCACAAAACCTTAAAGGAAACAAGTAGTAAATGGTCTCCACCAGACACGTGTTTCGGTATTGAATCGTCGTCTTTAGTACTTAATGTCAATCAGGTTGAGTATTTACTGGCGCCATCTACAATATAGACTTTTAATTTCCTCTTGCCAAAAAAAAAAAAAAAAAAAAAAAAAAAAAAAAAAAAAAAAAAAGAGCGGCTCTTGTGAGTGCTGTTGAGATTGCTGTCAAGATCTTCTTTATCTCATTTGTGTAGGGCGTATTCAGAAGCGCATTTCAGTGAAAAAATATGGCAAATGCACAAATCTAAATTCAAAAGTAAAACAAGAGGGCGCTTCTGAAATATGTCAGAAAATCATTTCGGCATTTAGTAAGTACCACTGATGGGGGTCTGCTATAGAAAGTATTATCAATTTATAGTTTTGTACTAAAAACTAATGGAAGAAAAAGGAAGCTTTGAAACTGACAGGATTTGAAATTGCTATAATACCATTAATGAATTATAGTGTACGTCTTTTTTCTTCATTTAATTTAAAATTCAATTTAGCACCACCTATGAAGAATTTCGTTTCTACAGTGATGAGTGTAATGTCTGGATACCGTTGTATTTAGCATTTTGCACTGCTAACTAGAATTTTGAAGCCAAATGAAAAAAAAAATTAAGTGAAGCGCCCTGAATTAAATTTCAAATTTTCATATATTTAATTTGCCAACTGTCAATTTTCTTTGAAGTATACCAGTAAAGAAGAACCAATTGTTGTTCAGGAGACAAAGAATTCTTGACAATGCTCCTTAACTTCCATCATACGGTATCCACGGTCTTTTGTGTTTCATGTTTCTATGGTGTGAGTTGGTGTTCCTTGTCCCTTTTGCGTCTCTTCTGTGGATGTCTGCTCTGTGTTTTCGATTGGGTGTTTTGGGGTTTTGCTGTGGGTGCTGCGACCAAGTTTTGGTTGGGATCCCCCTTTCTCCTACATTTCTCACCTCACCAGATAAACTACGACTTGCTTCCATGTTTAGGACTTTTTAAGTAAAAACTAACCTAATTTCTATAATAAACCTAAAGTAAATCATTTTGTTATTGTGAACGACACTTAAGTTTTGAAATATTGTACACTTCTTATTGTCTGTTTCAGCAGCAGCGATATATACATATTCATTAGATGGAAGGGACCGAGGGAGGTTTATTTCCATTTGAAAGACTATTTGATTTTTCAATGATATTACTTGAAAATTTGAAAAATAATTCTGGCTCCACGAAAAGACAATTTTCAGTCCTTCGTACATTTTTCATAATTTTTGGAAATCAACCATTTTAACCTATACAAAAGAAGCAATGCGAATTTATATAGATTGGTATATGGTGAATTTTTCAAGCAAAACAGCTTTTAACAATTGTTTACGCCTGATTCAAATATATTTTTGGATTACAGAGACTATATTCAACGTCATTTAGAAAAAATTGAAAAAGGAGTACTACATGATAATGAATCATGCTATATGACCTCCAACATCATAAATGCCGAAAAATAAGAATTCATCAATTTTTCAGACCGGATCATCTACATTTGATACTTGTAAGTAATCTTTAATATGATATTTAGATAGAAATATAAATCTGCACATAGTAGTGTATTTTACTTTTGAATAAATATTAGAAATGTATTAATCAAGATAACGTCGTCCAATTCATCTTATGTAGATCAGGGTACGGAAGAAAAATGATGTTTAAATACCGCAATGTGATATAAAATATACACATACTAGTACTTACTGCTTCCTGAAGACGTCAGAAGTCTCAATGCTCAATGCATTGTCTGGTCACTATGTAACGAAAAAGGCAATATATATACATATATCTTAAACTAATGTTTTAATGAAGTTAAAAACACGCATGACAGATGAAGTCAAATCTACATCATTGACACATCAAGCAGAACGGTTGCTCAAAATAAGTTTTTTTTTCATGGGGGTGTCGAACTTGCTTTATGTCGATTTAATGATGATGTTTTCCCCGAGTCATCAACAAACATATTATTCGTGCGTACCGATGTACTAAATAGTGTATTCACGGTCGATATATTTAAATATTCATTCAAAATAATTGAATTCAAATAGAATTCAAAATATGTTTACGTTTCGTCTCTGATTTTAAATAGTCTGTAACGTCTGCTACTGCAGGGTTGAACTGTGCTCGATGTAGGGTATGACCTTGACTTGCTTTCTAGTTTTTCATGAGTTTTCACCGAATTTTGATGGTTGACATGTTGCTAATTGCGTATTTTGTACAAACTTTTCCATCCACTCACTATCTGAAATCAAGCGCATCATTTTGATAGACAGGAACAACGGCACACTTGGATGAATTAAAGTCCTTATGCAGTTATCCATATACAAAGGTGGACATACTAATGACAGTACGTCCGTGGCATGTTATCTTATGTTCAATTAACCATGATAGACATTCCTTTCACACTTTTAAAACAGAATGTATCCTTGACTGAGAAGCTTAACTGAAAGCCGTCTACCTCTTAGAACAAAATCCGAGTACATGGAACTTGCCCGCGAATAACGTATTAATTGAGAAATGAAAACGCCATACGCTGGTGACGACGGGATGTTGCCACTCAGAAAAGGAAAATTTGAGATGTGAGTGAGGTGTTCATATTACCATGGGCGCCAAATACAACATGATATCCAAACATGACGCTTAATTAACGGTCTCTTTCGTTTCTTTAACTTCAAGTTCAACGGGATAGATTGCGTCAAGGTAATTTGCAAATTTTGGATTATTGATGGACAGTAGATCATAAATGTATTTGCACGTGAAGTTGAAGTTAAGAGCTGACTGTCTTTTGCCCTCAGAGATCAAGAATTGAATAAATTCAGCTTCGTATGAGTATAGAAATATGTCAGCAAGGAGCGGGGCACAATTGGTTCCTATTGGAATGCCAACAAGTCAACAACCTGTTGGAAGACCTTGTCTCCAAAGACCACATAAATGTTATCGATCAAAAATTCAACATCTTAATGACATCTGAATCGGTATACTTTGTTTTTGACTCAGGTTTCTCTCCTTTTTTAAAGTAAGTTTTGTCGTAATTTACGAAAATGAATTTACATTTACGATTACCGTTTTTACTGGTAAATGCGTTGCAAATAATTTGTGACAGTCTCTTTTCAATTTAGTACGTGTAATTGTAGTGTAAAGTGTCGAAAAGTCAAACAATTTTATAGAGTGCACTCTTTTCAACTGTTTAACGTCTTCAAATTCATTAGCATCATTTTAGGGCAGATAAATTTACAGCATGGACCAGACATGACGTTCCGGGTATTTTACCCTCATCAGTGATCTTCAATCTAAAAAATGTAATTTGGCCAAAATCTGTGAAAATTATGTCCTAAATATACCGAAAGACGTAGCAAGAAGGCTGGGATATGATTTTTAAAATGGGTTTGAAGAAACGACCAACCGAAATTGATCGAACACTGTCAGTGACACCTAACAGTGAGGAGGTTGTTTTATTCCACAATTGTACGTTCTTCGAGACCTCTGGGTAATTAGTGAAGTGAGAGGGTTGTGCGTACGTAATCCAGGATAACCACACCATTTGCTACTTGCGTGGCCAATGGCCGTTCAAAGTCGGCACCGGTTG
Organism: Pinctada fucata; assembly: GCA_028142955.1. Taxonomy (NCBI): domain Eukaryota; kingdom Metazoa; phylum Mollusca; class Bivalvia; order Pterioida; family Pteriidae; genus Pinctada; species Pinctada fucata. Next base: position 55,446,920 of record AP027113.1, on the reverse strand, counting down.
CTCGTTGGTCTCGTCGATTTATGTGTAGTCTTTTGTGTTTGATGTTTACATGTCGTATGTCTCTTTTCCGTCTCATAGTATGCTCGTCTTTTGTGTTTTTGCATCGGGTGTTTTGGTGTTGGTGTTGCAACATGGTCTTGTTAGAGATCCCATCCCTTCTTGGCTACATGTGCCCTCGGGGACTCCTGGTCCACCTGCAGTGACACTCACCAAGTGGTACAACTGTGAAACGTCTTCAAATTCATAAGCATAATTTTAGAGCAGATAAGTTTTGGGTATTTAACCCTCGTCAGTGATCTTCAATCTAAAAATGTAACATAGCCAAAATCTGTGAATATTATGCCCTTAATATACCGAAAGACATAGCAAGAAGGCTATGAATGATGCTACAGGACCTAGGTTTTAGAAATTTGAGACAATTTTGTAAACAGAAATTTTCAAAAGAGTTTGAAGAAACGAACAATCGAAATTGATCAAACTTAACTACATGTGCCCTCGGGGACTCCTGGTCCACCAGCATTGACACTCACCAAGTGGTACAACTGTTTAACGTCTTCAAATTCATTAGCATCATTTGAGAGCAGATAAATGTACAGTATGGACCAGACATGTGTTGATTTGAGGTGTTCTAAAGGCTCTTTCGATTTTTGTAAGATCCACATTTGGATAAAAGTGCTACTCGAATACACACGGTTGAACAATACTTTTGAACGCCTGAATTTCAGATAAAATTTTAGTTAGAAAGATCGAAACAGATTTGGTGGAACATTTTGAATAACAAGCAATGAGACGTTGTTTATACAATATAGGTACGGTATATCTATTTGTTGGTGAGAAGTCCGAAAGAAGCAAGTGATTTTCAATTACTTCTAAAGCCGAAACATTTGTTGGAGCAAAGGTGGGATTTCCAGCAGCCCAATTTACTCCAAATTCTTTGACAAGGCCTTTTAAATATAATGCTTTTTAAAAGTGAATGTGTAATTATTAGAAGCTTTATCTGCTGGTGTGATGATAAAATGTTCATTGAGTTCTGTGATGACATCAGGGTATTTGAAGACAGATTCGAATCTGGTGTTCACAGTTGGTTCTAAATGTGATTTTGGAGAAAAGCAATTCCCTGATAAATTGTATCCATTAGGAAAGAGTGTCATATGAAACATCCCCTTTCTTTGCCCAGCGTCTTGCGTATTCTTCACAAGAGTCCATTAATATTTTAAAGTTCTGACTCTATGTAAAGGAACAAGTATCTGAGTATTTGGGTCGTTCTTGAACGAATCCCTCAGTTTGTCATTTTTTGAGATGTTTTAAAAGGTCAATTGTTACGACGTGACCACAGGTAGAGTACTTGAAAATCGATGAAAAACATTCGCAAGGCGATGAGTTTTGTGTGAGATTACTTTTATGGTGTGTACGGGTCATCCTACAGTGAGGAGGTTGTTTTACACCACAATTGTACGTTCTTCGAGACCTCTTGGAGGGTTGTGCGCACGTAATCCAGGATAACCACACCGTCTGCTACTGACGTAGCAGATGGCCGTCCTAAGCCGGTACCGTTTGCCCGTTGGTCTCGTTGGTTTATGTGTAGTCATTTGTGTTTTATGAATTTCTGTGATGTTTGTCAAGTGTATTAATTACTTCTTTCCAGCTCTGTCACCTGAAAGAAGCTTTGTTTTGGCCTTTTATCAATGTGACACCGTATATATATTTTTTTGCAATTTCGGAAACTAGCCATTTCAACGATAAATATCATCGAAATTAAAGGAGTTTAACATCTTAGCACCATCCCTCCAACGCTATTTTGAACATAGATTTTATTTTGATATATATGCTACTGAATCGACCCTACAGGAAATTTGGAGCCGCGCACTCTGTAATGTAAATGTACAAATCTAATTCGAAACACGTGTCTGATGCATGGAAATTGGTTTGGAATTTTCTTCAAGAAGGTTCAGCGTTGGAACTCTTCGACATTATTGACGTTCCTTATACCACTGCGTCTCTTTCTGTGCGTGTCTTCTTTGTGTTTTACAGTGGGTGTTTTGAGAGGTTGCTGTTGGTACTTCAACTAGGTGTTGTTGGAGATCCCCTCCTTTCTTTTATATCAATACTCTGCAAAAATCGTTTGTAATTGTGTTTTTGGATGCAACAGTTGGTGTTCAGCTATTTTCCGTCCTATCCGAAAGTTGGTCAGACTTCTCGGGTGATTGATATTGAGCTCGCTTCAGCCAGCAGAGCACAGACTGTTACACGCATGCCATATTTTTTTTAGATCCATTTACATAGAATCTGTGTTACAAGAGGCCGCTGCGTTTAACTATCTTGTTTGTGATGTCACCTTACAGTGAGAAGTTTTATGTTTATACAACAATTGTGTGTCTATGGAGACCTCTGTATATCCGGATAAGTGGGAGGGTTATGCGCACGTTATCCGGATAAGCACACCATTTGATAAAAGCAGACGTCTGTCTAAAGTCGGCGCCGGGTGCACATTGGTCTCCTTCCTTTTATGTGGTGTCATCAATGTTTAATGTTTCTGTACGTCTGTTACGATTGTTTTGTATGATGTTCTAGTGAATATGGTTGTGTCTTTTTGCGATTTGGAGTTTGTATGATGTCATTTATGTGTCACTTTCTTGTGTGTTTATTTCGCATGGGTGAATGCAGGGTGGTCATGCTGGAGATCATTCCCATTTCTCTTTAGGAAAAACATGGCGGTTCCTTTCTTTTGAAATGAGGTGGATTATGTTTGCCGCATTACTAGAGACGACATTTATAACGCCAGAAGAAGTAGTCCTTTGTTGTTATCATCTGATGGCGTATGTAAAAGTATTATTGTTTAATGAAATAATATATTCAATTATGCTTTGTTGACATTATGAATAAACGTTGCGTTGCCATGACCATGGGTCACAGTCATTAGTTGATTTCGGTCTTAAACTTTCATCCACAAGATTGAGCCATTGTCATTTGAAAACATCAAAACACAGTTATTATTATTTTTTATTCAGGCAGAACATCACATATTTATACCGATCATATCATAAACATGAAATAAATAATGGGATCATATATTTGGCACACATTGTTAATGCATCCGACAAATAGCTCACACGTTCTTATCACAGTTTATCATATATCACAGTTGATGGCTCTTTATCACATCTTAGCAATATCACAGTAAATAATCACATCTCTACCCAGGATGACCCATTAAAACAAATCGTATGATAAACTTATTTCCGATGGGGTCCTTTAGCACTAAGAAATTAAATATATTGAATAGATGTTGTTACATATGAATAGTGATACGTTATGAGATGGCATGAACAACATTTTTGAGAATTTATCTTTGATCGCTGAGCGATATAAGTCCCCTACCGGCATAAATCTATGTCCTGCAACTCTGCCTAGAACGCTTCATTAAACATAAATTTAAACTAGACCTGTACTTGCACCAAAAGATGAATCCACACACATTAATCAGTTTGTTATCTGCAATAACAGAAAAGGTCCGGAAGACTGCAAGTTTCATGAGATTTGCTAAGTCAAGGGATCCTAAATTAAAGAAATAAGTAAATCAAAGACCAACTTAAATTTGATCTGTAAAGTATCACACTTTAATGTATTCACATAACAAAAATCAGTTCGATGTCTACAACAACAGCCAAGAAAAGTAAGGAAATCTGAAATTTTTCATGAAATTGCTAAGTCCAAGGGCCATAACTCTTGTCAAAATAGGTCGATCAAACCAAATTTAAACTTTATCTGTATAACACTAAGATGTATTCACATACCAAAAATCATATCATTATCCGCAATAACAGCCATGAAAGTCTAGAAAACTGAAAATTTCATGATATTTGCTAAGTCCAAGGGCCATAACTCTTGTCAAAATGGGTAAATCGAAACAAAACTCAAACTTGATTTGTATCACACTAAGATATATTCATATACCAAACATCAGTTTATTATCTGCAATAGGACCGATGAAAAGTCCGAAAAACGGAAAATTTCATGAAATTTGCCAAGTCCAAGGGTCAAAACTTTGTTAAAAAATAGGTCGATCAATACTAAACTCGAACTTGATCTGTATCACACTAAGATATATTCATATACCAAATTTCAGTTCATTATCCGCGATAGAACCGAAAAAAAGTGAAAACTGAAAATTTCATGAAATTTGCCAAGTCCAAGGCCATGACTCTTGTAAAAATAGGTCATTGGAAATCAAACTCAAACTTGATTTGTATCACATTGAGATATATCTATATATCAAAAATGAGTATATTTTTCAAACTCTTCGGCCATATTACATTGTTTAGATTGAGGATCGCTGACGAGGGTTAAGTACCCGAAACGTTTATGTCTGGTCCAGGCTTGAAATTGATCTGTACTTATATGATGCTATCAAATTTGAAGACGTTACACATCAATATATGCAACAACATCGAAAAAAAGTCCGGAAAACTAAAGTGTGACAGACAGATGGACAGACGGACGGACAGACAGACAGACAAACGGGATGGAAACTATAAGTCCCCGCCGGCGAGCCGGTTTGGGGACTGAACATACATTGTCGCCTGAATAGAATATCAAGTAATAAAAACAATACTAAAATACAAAAAGTATACAAAACACAAATCACGACAGGTAATCTAATACACTATTTCCCTCCTGCGAGCTTCTTGTTCTTAATGTGATTTCACTACTGATTTGAAGCTTCTTTTGTTATCAACAGACTTTGATTCAAGAGGAAGAGAGTTCCAGTCAAAATTAGCATGATGGTAATAGTTTAAATTATTATATGCACCAACCCTTCTATCATTGAAATTAATTTTTGTTGTAATCATTTTTTGTAAAATTGTCATGTAAATATGCTGTTACTAGCCCATGAACAATGTTTAAAACATGTTTAATTCTCAATTGACATACTCTGTCAGCTACACAAAGTGTAACCTTGCAATCACAAAATAAGACATTTATTCTATAAATAAAGCAAAGAAAAAATAAGAAATACAAATTGCTTAAGTTTGCTCATATATAGCCAATGACAGAAGTGTCCTGGATACGAATTACTACTCTGTGAATATCTGTATTAGTACATCTTCGATATCTCTTGTCTGAAACGAGTCTAAGATTTTCTGTAGCCACACGTGAATCCCTTCCTGTCCACAGTAGAAAGGAATACGCAGGTCATTTCTAACGAATCGGTACATTTTACATGTTCCTGAAACAAAAACAATTAAAATCTGAGTTTACTTAAAATTTAATATTGACCAATTCAATATCGATCATGAATATTACACGCACTGGATGATTATTTGATATAAGTATCAAGATAGTGAATAAAAGAGTTAAAGAAGATGACGATAATCTCAACAGCACGCACTTACAATAGAACACAAAATTGAGCATCGAAGGAGGTTCCCAAGGATGGAACGTACTCTCACAAGAAGATATATAAAAAGCAGACATCGAAAATTCCTATTCACAAAATGTTTTCAAATTTCTGAAACCTGTATGTATTGTATAATACATGCCATCTTGCAACGTCTGCCAGTATACTTCGGACATAATTTACATTTTTGGACACGATAACTTTCACACTCTTATTATGGCCATATTACATTGTTCATCCGGTACGCTAGAGCATGTACTGATATTTTGGATTTTCACAGTAGAAATTTACAAATTACCAAAAAACTTTTAGGTCAAGGTTTCCGCTTTCATAAACTAGTGAAGACTTTCTGGAAATTTTACAAAAATTACAGTCAATTTCTTTTAAAATTCGGATCTATACATGCAACAGAGTACATTACTATGGGTATAACACAACCTGTCTTTTATGGTGATATGATAAACAAAATAAAAAGGATCAAAGGTAGGCAGCATAACCATCGAAAATGCGCCAGAATCATCAAACGCCTTTTATACCGTGGATATGATCCTAATGTCACCAGACGGACACTAGGCTTGGTACTTGACCAATCTACAGTCTTGTACAAGCGCATCCTTGAGACTTGCACTCTGACTGACTGTGACGACGGGACTCCATGACGGGCCCTGTCCAAACCTCTTTAGAGAAGACAGGGCCCCGACCACCTGTCCTCTCTGAATGTCAGTCGGACTCCTCGGGTGATTACATACATGAGCTCGATACAGCCGGCAGTGCACGGACTGTATTACGCATGCCCTCTTTTTATATCCATTTACATATTCATCTGTGTCTCTGGGGCCTCTGCGTTTTGCGGTCTTGTTTGTGTGATGTCATCTTACAGTGAGGAGGTTGTTTTACACCACAATTGTACGTTCTTCGAGACCTCTGGGTAATTGGAGAAGTGAGAGGGTTGTGCGCACGTAATCCAGGATAACCACACCATTTGCTACTTGCGTGACAGATGGCCGTCCAAAGTCGGCACCGGTTTCCCATTGGTCTCGTCGGTTTATGTGTAGTCTTTTGTGTTTGATGTTTACATGTCGTGTGTCTCTTTTCCGTCTCGTGCTGTACTCGTCTTTTGTGTTTTTCCATCGGGTGTTTTGGTGTTTTACTGTTGATGCGGCAACGGGGTCTTGTTGGAGATCTCCTCCCTTCTTTTTAGATTGAGGATCACTGACGAGGTTTAAGTACCCGAAACGTGCATGTCAGGTCCATGATGCAAAATTATCTGCCATTAAATGATGCTATGAATTTGAAGACGTTTAAGATCAATAATGAATCCTGATTAGTAGAGTTGTCTGGATCAGAGAAGCCTAAGAAATATCATAGTGCACGTTTGAAAACAGATAAATTGCTAATAGCAGATGGCCGTCCAAAGTCGGCGCCGGGTGCACATTGGTCTCCTTCCTTTTATGTGTTGTCATTAATGTAGGATGTTTCTGTACGTCTGTTACATTTGTTTTGTATGATGTAGTGAATATTGTTGTGTCTTTTTGCGATTTGTAGTTTTGTCTGATGTCATTTATGAGTCACTTTCTTGTGGTTTTTTTTTTCGCTTGGTGGCCATGCTGGAGATCCTTCCCTCATCTTTGTATTATTTCAAAGAAAACGAAGAATTGATAATCTAAAATTAAATGACACCTTGCAAGAAACTTTCAGATTACTTTTTCGTTTGAAGTAATAACTTAACATTGACCTTCCTGACAGCAGTTAATCAAAAGGACAAATCTCTCAACAAAAGAAGGGAGGAGATTTCCAACAAGACCCCGTTGCAGCGTCAACAGCAAAACACCCGATGCAAAAACACAAAAGACGAGTACAGCACGAGAAGGAAAAGAGACACACGACATGTAAACATCAAAGAGAAAATGCATGGAAAGTTTAGGTAATTCAATGATAAATGAGACAATTACTATACTATTTACACGAACATTTTTTTCACTGACGAGGGTAAAGAATCCGAAACGTTTATGTCATATCCATGCTGCAAATTTATCACTTTTTAAATGATGCTATTGAATTTGAAGACGATTAACATGAGCATAGATTGTTATATAGTATAAAATCACACCTTTTCCGAGCATTTTACAGGTCTCAGCTGATCCATCACATACTGCCTGGTACATCTTTTTCAATCTGAAAAGAAGATCTTGAACCTTCGTATGTTCCCCTTCCATTCGACATTTAAGACCATTTATTCTCTCCTTCATTGTGTCTTCATCAGCGAAAACCAAATCATACCATTCAACATCATTAAATATGTCTTCTATTTCAGGATTTTCCTTGGTAAACGTGTCCATCTCATTAATGACGAGTGATCTGAGGTATCGCATGTCAACTCCCTGAACAGTGAGAAGAAGTGAGTTTGTAACCATCATTTGAAGAATCTCTATAACCTCTGCTGTAAGTCTTGAGCTCACCAACGCCATAGAATTTATAGACTGGTTGTGCATTTCTGCGCTGAGAATATGATTACTCATGGGATTAACGTAATGATCAAGTTCCGCCATGTATGACGCCATAGCGATGTCACATCCTTTGAATCCAAAATCAAGATTGACGTCAGATCCACATAGATTAGGAGTTAACCCAAAGTTCAGACTCGAGTTTACGATCTCCGAAAATTGGGCAAATAACAATTTCCCGCAAATTCCTAATCCCTGTCTCGTTTGATCCATAGCTACTGACATTGTTTCTCCCTGGAAATTCCCGCCGTTGACGATCATCTTCTTGCGATGATCAATGATAGGATTGTCATTGGCACTATTCAGTTCTATGGTAATTCGCCTGCATGATTCGTTCAATGTCTCAACGACAGGCCCCAACCATTGTGGTGACGTACGAAGGGAATATCTGTCTTGCTGTAGCTTTCCATATTCATCGGGTAGATGCATACTTAGAGTGTCGGTTGCTAATTTACTTCCGTCGAGGAGAAACATTAAGTTTTCAGCCACTTCTGTTGGACCCTTGTGTGGCAGACATTGATTAAGAAGGGGGTGGAAACTCTCCATACTTCCTTTTAATACTTCTACCGATAAAGCAGTGCAAATCTGTGTCAACAGCATCAAGATGTTTGCATCGTACAATACATGGGAAGCATGCCCAGCAGAAAAAGAAGTTGCATTAGTGAGGGCCAATCCCTCCTTTGGTCGAAGAACCAAATGATCTAAGCCCGCCTCTTCAAAAGCCTCCCTACTAGACGTCCTCTTTCCATTTTTTGTAGCCTGACTACTTTCAAATCCAATCAATGCAGCAGCAATATATCCAAGAGGCATTAGGTCTCCACTTGAGCTAATCGATCCTCGGAGAGGTACTGTTGGTGTAATGTCACAGTTAATCATATTTAGCAAAGATTTAATGACGACTGGTCTGACACCCGAATACGCTTTTGCCAAACAGTTTGCCCTGATCAACATCGCCGCTCTAACCTTATCAGGTGAAAACTCCTTCCCCATTCCTGCTGTAAGCACACGAATTAAGGAATGTTGTAAATTCTCAAGCTTCCAAGTCCTTACATTCGCACTTGCACCGAATCCAGTGTTCACACCGTAAATGATTTTTCCTTTGCGAAGCTCATCTTCTAGGAAAGCTACATTGTCCGTTAAATCCTTCTCTGTGCTGGCAGACAAAGACACTTTAATATTTCTTTGTTGACTACATGCTACTACATAGGGTATTTTCAAGTTTGAACCATTTAGTTCCAATGTTGAAGACGCTTTTTTCCTCTGTTTTATGTAGTCTAGTGTTATTTTCAGTTGTGAAGTTGCCATGCTTGTTCTGTCAACCTAGAAATGATTTCCCTGCAAAAAGGAACATTTGTTATTCTCAATGTATTTGGAGACCTGATGAAGATTTTCCCTTTATTTGAATTCCTTGTTTCAAAATATGATTGTAGTTAAATGATTTGAAAGCACGCATTGTATGGTTTCATTTTCATATATTTTTATTGCTGCTACACACCAGAGGAGCTATAACATGAACACTATCCTGTACTGCATGTCTGTAAATTATTACAATGCAAATATAAGAATTAGAAACGTCCGCAGCATACCACTATTCTGAATTTGAACTGAAAAAAAACTTGTCCTGCTTCGAAAATTCAGAGTCAAAATAACCAGTTTAAAAATCTGAATATTGCATGTATTTCTTCGTATTACATACACAAACAATAACACGCAGAGTTTAAATGCGTAACAAATTTCTTGTACAAATTATTGAAGAAACCCAGAAAGCGATACTAAAATGCATTTGGCATTGTCAGAAAATCACTCAGGCATTTAATAAGTACCACAGATGAGGCTTTATATCCGAAGCCCATCTCTTTTGCATTAAAAGCGGTTTGAAATTTTCTTCAAGACGGTAAAGAGTTGGAATACTTCCGTATCATTAATGGAAGTACGTCTAGGCGAAAATAGTTAGGGGCAAGGCTAACTGCTTTTCCGTAACATTGTACAAATTGATGTCGAATAAACATTAAAGAAGTAACTTTCAGTTCTTCAGTCTCAATATCGAGAAGGCAGGGCAAAATCATAAGAATTACCATTGGAACGGTTGCGAGGGGAGACCAGGTGCCCGGGGATAGTCAGCGTTTCCTGATTGCATGCACGGATGATTTGTTTTTTTGAACAATAAAGACATGACATGAATATCAATGAAAATTAACAACACTCCATATAATACTATCCATGGACCACCACCACACGGTATTTACCAATCGCACTTCAGATAATCTACATTTGTAACGTTGGCATTCCCCGACCAAATATAAATTTTAGGAAAAGGAATCCAATCTCAAGAAATATTCAGAACTTTCAGGAATTTTTCAACTCAAAGACAGATTTGTCAAAGCCAACAATTTCATTCATATTACCAGCATAAAGTCTTTCGACGTCTCCACGCTCTACACTAACATCCCACACCAAAAACTCAAAAACTTGCCAATATTATTCGCAACACTTTCCTTAAAATGGTAATAGGAGATATAAATACATCGTCATAGAGCGGGAGGATACTTATTTCGTGAAGGAACACTCTAACTTAAACAAAAAGTATACCGAAATCGATATCATCCGGATGCTTTAGTTTTGATTGACAATATTTTTGTTGTGTTTGGAGGAACCATATTCCAGCAGATAGTTGGAATCCCCATGGGTACCAACAGCGCCCCACTGCTTGTGGATTTATCTTTGTATTCATACGAAGCTGACTTCATCCAGGCCTTGCTCTCGACTGGGCGAAATCACTTCGCATCTCAGTTCAATTTTACCCTCAGATATATAGATGACGTGTTGTCCATCAATAATCCGAACATTCAGGACCATCTAAATGAAATCTATCCACATGAACTAGAGATCAAGGAAATAGTCGAGAGCGACAGATCCGCTTCCTACTTGGATATACTTCTATCTGTCGACACAAACGGCCATTTGAACACCTCACTGTATAACAAACGTGACGATTTCAGCTTCCACATAACTAACTTCCCTTTCATGAGTAGCAACATTCCGTCTTCCCCTGCTTATGGCGTTTTTGTTTCTTAGCTGATACGATACGCCAGGGCAAGTTCCAAATATGAAGATTTCATCGTTAGAGCCAGACGGCTAGCAAATAAGCTACTTGTTCAGGATTATATCACACAACGGCTGAAATTACCATTGAGGAAGTTCTTCTGTTGCTTCGGGGATATAATAAAAGCATATAGGATTCCCCTTTCCAGAATGATCAGTGACATTCTACATTGTGATTGAATGGCAGTCGTCATCACCAAACAAGAGATACTTACCTGATCTGTACATCAAAATTTAAATCGAGAGTATAACCGAATTTGACAGGTTTCCATGGAGCAGTTGCGACGGGTGTTGCATGCAATCAGGAGACGCTGACTCTCCCCAGGCACCTGGTCTCACTTCAGAATGTTGTTCATTCCGGGGTTCGCAGTCGTTCCTATGGGAATTCCCACGATTTGTCCTTGAATAAGTGTTAGGTACTTCTTCGAAGTTTATCAAAGCAAAGGAGATTCCTACCTAAATGCAGTAGTAAAATACCATATGCAAAAATCGGTATAAATCGCCGCTTAGAATGAAGGTTTTATTCACCAACAGTTTTTCAACTTCAGCCTCATGAAATTTAATTGATGATTTCAGCTTCGACATAACTAATTTCCCTCCCATGTGTAGCAACATTCCGTCTTCTCCTGCTCATGTAGTTTTTGTTTCTCAGCTTTGCCAGGACATGTTCCAAATATGAAGATTTCATTGTTTAAGACAGACGGCTGAAATCAACGGCTGAAATCACCCTTTGGAAACGTTCTTCGGTCGCTACGGGGATATTTAAGAAACAGATCCCTCTTACCAAAATGATCAGTGACATTATGGATTGTGATTTAATGGCTGTCATCATCACCAAACAAGACATAATTACCTGATATGCACAAGTACATCGAGGCAATAACCGAATTTGACAAGTTTTCTTGGAGCTGTTGCGACGGGTGTTGCATGCAAACAGGAGACACTGGCTCTTCCCGGGCACCTGATATCACTTCGGAATGTTGTTCATTTCGAGGTTCAAACTGTTCGATGGGAAAGTCAAATGAATTTGCTTTATCTTCTCGACTTTGAGACTGAATGACCGATTGTTTCTCTTTGATGTTTATCATTTAATCATATGCCATTGATTCATTCAGATTAAACATTTATTTATTGATTTCAAGAATTGAAATTGTCAAGATATATTCCTTCAAAAAACTCCCACGCAAGGAAATGAAATAACTGATAGGTACTTCTTTTATGCTTACTATTATTTGTATTACAACCTCACACTATCAATCACACTTCGTCTGTAGACGATAAATACCCTTAAGTGTCCTATAATGAGACTGATAAAAAAATCGCGCACGGTTCTTAGTGCATAAAGGTAAAATGAAGAAGACGAAGAGTAACCTCCTTTCCCGAAGTGTCATATGATGTAACTGATAAAAAGTCGCCCACGGTCCTCAGTACATAAAGGTTCAATGTAGAAGACGATTAAAGGGAAATTGTTTGTTCATGCGCATTCCATTCAGCGTTTTTGCATAACTTTTCCGCGAAATGGAACAATAAGGATGACGTCGTGTAATAACATGGAGAGCATAAAACTGTTCAACTTGCACAAAAGGATATGTTTTCGTAATATTTATCTGAGTAAAATGAAAATATCGGAGTTATGAAAATCGTTCAAATAACATGAATCAAATGTATAAAGTTGAATCTGAAATTCTTAAACTCATTAATTAAATATTCAAAATGCCTTCTGTCCGACGGACTGGCAGACAATCAGTAAACCAGACACTTAAAGACACACATTCGCTCATAGACACAAAGACAGGCACATAAATAAAGGTACACTAAGACAGGCACATAAATAAAGGGGCACACAGTCAAGCAGATAGAGATATAGAGTCTGATAAACACACAGTGACAGACAGACAGAATCACTGTCATGTGTATTTCTCTTTTTTATGTGAATGAGTCAATGTCTGTCTACGAGTGAGTAGGTAAGTTTGTGTCTGTCTGTGTGTCTGTGAGATTCTCTGTATGTTTGTCTATGTCTTTCTTTTCGTCTGTCTTTGTGACTGTCTATATATCTGTTTGTCTTTATATTTGTCCGTCTTTGTGTTTTTCTGCATTTGTGTTGTCTGTCTGTCTGTCGCTGTGTGTCTTTCAGACTCTTTATCTCTATCTGCTTGCCTGTGTGTCCCTTTATTCATGTACCTGTCTTAGTGTACCTTTATCTACGTGCCTGTCTTTGTGTCTATAAGTGACTGTCTGTGTGTGTGTAAGTGTCTGACTTCTATATATTTGTTTGTCTTTCTGTCAGTCAGAATGTTTGCCTTTTAATAATTCTTAATCAAAATTAACTCTAAAAGGTCAAGGACAAATATGTGGGTGCTGTTTAAACCTCTAAGTTATGGCCAATCTTCTAGGTCAAGGTCAATTTTTGTGTAAGGTCTTGATGGCAATCTAATATTTTGTACAATTTTGGTAGAATAAAGTGTAATAGGTCAAGGTCAAATCTCAGGTCAAGGGTAATAACTGAAATCAGGTCAAATCGCTTAGATATATCGCAAAGTTTAAGGTATATTGTACATCTGGCTGAAAATCGTGGAAAATTATGCATGGATACCGAATATTTTCTTTTCATATTATTGCACAGTGTGTTATGCTAATATAGGTTTCAAATATATTTTTGATTAGAGATGTTTCTACAATGTAAAAAGTGTGATTAAAAAATTTCCATGAGATGTAATGTTAAAGTTGGGTTTATTAGAATAGACGATACAGATATCCCTACAATCTAGGGTTTATTTGAAAAGTTTTTTTAATAAAAGTTCAAAGATGAAAAGCACGAAAATTAAAAAAAAGTGATCATAGGGAGAATTTAAGCTCCCATGACAAGAGGTACGAGGTACCTTAAATTGAATATTTGATATATAAATGTACATTATCACGATATAGTCAAATTCGAAATTGTAACTTCAAGGCTAAAAAGAAAAAGGAAAAGAGGGGATATCCAACAACATTCAGTTGCAGCACCAACAGTAAAACCCCAAAACATCCACTGCAAAAACACAAAGCAGACACACACGGAATGAGACGCAAATGATACAATGAACGCCAAATTACATAGAAACAAAAACATAAATGACTACACATGAATCAACGAGACCAAAGGGGAATAGGTGCCGACTTAGCACTGCCATCTGTCACGTCAGTAGATGACGGTGTGGTTATCCTGGATTACGTGCGCACAACCATCCCACTTTTCCGATTATTCAGAGGTCTCGAAGAACGTAGAATTGTGGTGTAAATCAACCTTCTCACTGTTAGATGACTACACACAAACAATATCGCAAAACGCAAGGTCTCAAGCAACACAGATGAATATGTAAATGGATATGAAAAGAGGGCGTACGTAATAAGTCCTTGCTCTGCCGGCTGTAGCGAGCTCATGTACGTAATCACCCGAGGAGTTTCAGAGAGGACAGGTGGTCGGGGCCCTGTCTTCTCTAAACAGGTTTGGACAGGGCCCTTCATGGAAAACTCCAGACAGCTCGTTTACGTTACGCTACTCTCCACCACAATATTTGCTATGGCGGATGAATACGTCTGACGCGTAGCAACATTCGGATCAGCCTCGACCTTTTCCTTCGAAAAAAGACTCGGACGTCATACGGCGCCATTTTGAAAAAAAGTTCCCCGTTGGTCTTTTGGTTTTTGTTATTATCTTTCATGAAATACAAGTTTCAACACCGGATCGTAACTGACAAATATGTTACTCACAAGAGTATTCACTCAAGTTTGAGAATTCTGAATGTTGAAAAAGTGCCTCTTTACTTTTACATCGAATTGATGTAAAACCTTCCACCATTGGCATCCGAGTCTTTTTATGCCATTACAAATAAAGGGCGAGGGGATCCGAATGGCGTAGCAAGATCGAGACTTGGAGATTGCTTCATGGAGTACCGTCGACTCAGTAAGTCAGAGTGCAAGTCTGAAGAATGCGCTGGTACAAGACTATAGATTGGTCAAGAACCAAGCCTAGTGTCTGTCTTGTGACATAATGATCATATTCACGGTATAAAAGGCGTTTAATTATTCTGACGCACTTTTGATGGTTATGCTGTCTACCTTCGATCCCTCTTATTTTTTTAATTGTGTCAACATAAAATGCAGGTTGTGTAATACGCAAAGTAATATACTCTGTTGCTTGTATGGACCCAAATTTCAAAACAAGTTAACAATTATTTTTGTAAAATTTTCAGAAAGTCTTTACCAGTTTGTGAAAGCGAAAACCTTAACCTAAAAGTTTCTTGAAGTTTGTAATTTGTAAATTTCTATTATGAAAATCCAAACATCAGTACTTTTGCAGTGTTATTTTCGTGCCTTTTTACAATATGGATTAAATCAAATCTGGAATGCATTCGTGAGGGGTAATAGGTTATACAGAAGTTCTTACCCGGGGAAAAATCTACTACAACATGTGGGAATTTTGCCTGGGGAAAAACTACTATATAGTAGATTTTCCGGGAGAAATCCACTATATAGCGATTTTTTCGGGGGAAAAGATTGCTAGTTTGAAAGACTGCTATATAACACCGGTACGGTCCAACCGCTCTTCTGATAATTCAATTAATTTTTAATGTAAACGGCAGATGTCACCCCTGCTGACATTTGATGCTTCCCAGATATTAAATTCACACCCTAAAAAATCTTGTTTAGATCTAACGCCCAATAAAGAAATTGTGAGCAATGTCTACGTTTTTCTTGGACAACCCTCGTATGTTTCTTTAACAACTTCAATCAAGTAGAACTTTAGTTTTCTTACCTGATATGTGGAACTCATTTCCTACCTACTTTTTTTTGTTTTACTCGCTATTTCCGTTTTGTCTGATATTCTTTCCGAATTTCAAGTATATTCTTATGATAAAATTTGAACATATTTGTCTACGAAACGCTAAAAAAGCTATCCACAGAAAAGATAAATCTAAAATAAATTAAATAAATCCACAAAAAGGTAAATAAATGCACGTTAACACTTCAATAATTTACTTTATAATCGATTACGTGAAATATGCGAAAGGGCATTATTATCTGTAAAAATAACCAATTTTTAGAGAACGGTACCCCTCAAAGAAAAATGTTATTACCTATTCAAAACCTATGAATCTTCAAGTATAATGTTAAAATGGGCAGATTAATATCCTACCTATAGTTTAAATAGGCTAATCTTCCTTTAAGTGTCCTATGATGTAATTGATAAAAAAGCCTTAGTGCATAAAGGTTCAATATACGTTCTTACACGGTCTACGTTGTAGACGGTAATTAACACCTTTCAAGACGGTGCAATATTTTTCATTGTGAAGCAATGATTATATAAATGATTGAACCAATCATTGAAACCAATCACTGAACGATTGACTGAACTGTTTATTGTCCTTAACTGACCCGAAGTCAACTGTCTTCCGTTTTGAAAAATGGAAACGCATTTTCCTTTAGAATTATTAGAAACATCACTAAAAGCGCATTTCTAAGGAATGAGAAGGACAACCCGCGACTTACAGGTTTGAATTGCTTTCATCAAAGTCACGGGCGGATCTAGATTTTTTGTTCAAAGTGAATGGGGGAGGGTACCTATGATTGTGAAAAAAAAGATTATTTGAAGTACGGCAAATTCTAGGGATCCTGAACCCCTTAGCGCCCTCTACACTAGCACTTGAATGAATTTGATCCGCTACAAACGGGGTCAGGCAAAAATAAGATTTCGATCGAATAATTTTGTACTTACCGGAATCCTTGAATAGCTTTGAACAGAACACAAATAATAGCGGAAGATTCCGACAGTTTCGAATATTTGATGGAAAATTGTAAATCCCCGACCCCTACTCCTAAAATTCGCTTGTTAGCAATGTTAGGTATAGTCTCATTAGTTAGAATACCGTATTATAGTTTCTTTTATTTTCTCTTATTCAATTCAAATTCTGGAAATAATTCTTTTTATTTCTTTGACATGTTTAATGTTATTTTCTGTCAAATCACATTTTAAAAATGCGTAAAATTCTGATCTCTTGGCATTGTTTACTGACCATGAGTAGTTTTCTCTTACCGTAGGAATGACGACTTATAATTACTCAATCATTGGTGATAATTGTTTGATGGCCTAACATTTGCCGTGCAACAAGTGGGTTATACAACTGCTCCTCTTGCTACGCTCTCGGAGACAGTAGTGTAACCCTTACTTGTTTCAGAATACACCATATTTCACTGACCTATATTCACCATGTTTAACCCAACATATGCAATGTTACGCTAGGAACAAGCTATAGAAGTAGAGAACATTCATGGACAATAAAGGTACTACCCTGTCAAATCGCATATTTATTAAACAGTGCAGAGATTCATATTAAAGAGAATTTATAGCGTAAATCAGTCTTCTCAATAAACGAAAATGCGTCGAACCCCCATACAAACTTTGTATCGGACCAGCATTAAATTTTCAATATAAATTGTTCTCTAATTCCTAAATTAAGATCGCAGAAATTGTCCCAAGTTGTTGAATATTATTTCAATATATATTGTTGCTTGCCAGATGATTCATGGGTACCAGAACATCAATTTTAGCAAAGAAATTTTAATAAATATGCGATTTGACAGGGTAGTGTCTTTATTGTCCATAAATGTTCTTGACTTCTATAGCTTTTTGTTCCTAGCATAACATGGCATCAGAAGATAGAGTAGGCTTTCCTTCAACCCGTGAGCATGTCCTTTTTCTGAAATTTGCAATATTAGATTTGAAAATTGTAAGAAATAGTCAACCTCAGTGCGAAAACAATGCAAACGCACCGAACCAGCGGTCCAACTCCACCGAACCCCCTTATGTTGGGTTGGACATGGAGATATTGCAATGACCCAGTAGAAAATATTAATGAATTCACGTTATATCAAACTTTTATGTTGTGCTATATTTAAGATTTATGTTATTCTTGATATCAATAGCACAATACGTATATTCGATATAGAATCGAATATTTTTCATTTCAGTATCAAAATCAAAATCAATCAGTGAATGCCAAAATAAGAATCGAAAAATGATTACAAGTTACTGTTCATGCGCAATTACGGAATGTACTACGAAACTGAGATGATATGAAGAGTTATCTCTCGCTTGCTTGGTTCATTCATTCGCCACTATAGACGTTCAAAAACGTCAAAAACAGTTTGTCAAATTTTAGGATGTTTTAGGATGATTCCAATAAATATCACAGAAGTACCTAACATTTATTCAGTCTCAAAGTCGAGAAGGATACTAGATATAACATAGAATATTTTTCAACATTGTGGAAAACGAGACATTTTGTATTTTCATTGCAAACTTTGGGAGTGTCAAAGTCAGTCCCTCAGAGATATACCCTTGGTTGAGTGACAAATATGGATAATGACCATATCCCTGTATACAGCACAAAATCGATAATTCAGAAAATCAGAAACCGAAGGCATACAAAATCAGGATAACACAGGAACCAAAGCAAACAAACAAAAACCTCTACCATATGAAAAGAAGCGAACTCCCGATATGTATATGAATGAGGGTCCTTCCCCTCAACACGTAGTCGTTGTAGTTTGAGCTTGTTATCACTTGCAGTATGAATGTCTCTATTCTGTAATAGCAGATCCCACTTGTAATTTATTGTAATGTTTGGCAGGCTTTTGGATCAATGGAATTACATTTTTGAATAATAGTATCCATCTAATTTCTTCGTTGAATTTATTTCTTAAGTTCTCGTAGCGTATAATTATTATCGGTAATTTTTCTTATTCTAGATTTTGATACCATGGTCAATAAGCAACTCCAAGATTTTTTTTTAAATAATAAGAAATTTAGAATTCTTTGTTCTAGTGAATTTTGTTGTGTCTTTTTGCGATTTGGAGTTTGTATGATGTCATTTATGTGTCACTTTCTGAAGGGTTTATTTCGCTGGCTAGGTGAATGAAGGGTGGTCATGCTGGAGATCATTCCCTTTTCTTTTATCCTACTTACTTAGATACTATAACTTGCATTATGTATGCTGCAAATTTATTGGTTGTTTATTGATGCTATTGGATTTGAAGTCGTTTAATATTTGTGCCTCTTGGTGAGTGTCACTGTTAGTGGACCTGGAGTCCCTGATGGCACATGTAGCCAAGTTCGATCAACTTCGGTTGATCACTTCTTCAACGGATTCAAAATTATCTGTTAGTCAATTTCCTTAAAATTTCTAGAACGTTAGTCCTATAACATGATATCCTATCCATTCTGCTACGTCTTCCAGTTCATTTTTGGAAATGATATCATGGGCACATGTAGCCAAGTTCGATCAACTTTTGTTGATCGTCTGTCTCTTCAACGCATTTGAAATTTTCTGTTACAAAATTTCTTGAAATTTCTTAAACGTGGGTCCTGTAGCATCATATCCCACCCATTCTGCTACGTCTTTTGGTACATTTTTGGACACAATAATTTTCATACTTTTTGGCCATATTACATTGTTTAGACTGAGGATCACTGACGAAGGTTTAGTACCCGAAACGTGCATGTCTAGTCCATGCTGTAAATTTATCATGTTTTAAATGATGCTATTGAATTTAAAGACGTTTAACATTTGAACTACTTGGTGAGTGTCACTGCTGGTGGACCAAGAGTCCCCGAGGGCACATGTAGCCAAGTTCGATCAACTTTTGTTGATCGTCTGTCTCTTCAACGCATTTGAAATTTTCTGTTACAAAATTTCTTGAAATTTCTGAAACGTGGGTCCTGTAGCATCATATCCCACCCATTCTGCTACGTCTTTTGGTACATTTTTGGACACAATAATTTTCATACTTTTTGGCCATATTACATTGTTTAGACTGAGGATCACTGACGAGGGTTTAGTACCCGAAACGTGCATGTCTGGTCCATGCTGTAAATTTATCATGTTTTAAATGATGCTATTGAATTTAAAGACGTTTAACATCTAAATGAATTTGAAGACGTTAAACATTTGTACCACTTGATGAGTGTCACTCCTGGTGGACCAGTAGTTCAGGAGGGCACATTTAGCCAAGTTTGATCAATTTCGGTTGGTCGTTTCTTCAAACGCATATGGAAATTTCTGTTTACATAATTTTCTCAAATTTCTAGAACCTTGGTCCTGTAGCATCATATCCCAGCCATTTTGCTACGTCTTTTGGTATATTTAGGACATAATTTACACAGAGTTTTGCCATATTGCATTGATACTCTTTGGTAATATTACATTGTTTAGATTGAAGATCACTGACGAGGATTAAGTATCCGAAACGTGCATGTCTGGTCCATGCTGAAATTGTATCTGTTCTACAATGATGCTATTGAATTTGAAGAGTTTAACATTGTTTAGATTGAGGATCACTGACGAGGGTTAAATGCCCGAAACGTACATGTCTGGTCCATGTTGTAAATTTATCTGCCCTAAAATGATTCTAATGAATTTGAAAACGTTAAACATTTCACACATTTTAGCCATATTATGTTTTTTAGACTAAGGGTCACTGACGAGAGGGCTGAGTACCCGAAACGTGCATGTCTGGTCCATTATCTGTTCTTTAATGATGTTATTGTATTTGAAGACTTTAAACGCATGTAACATGATTCACTTGAATATGTTTAAACTGTACTAATTAGCACGAAGCCATTTTTAAAGCGAAACTACAGTTCATTAGATAAAATTGCCTTTCGTTTTTCTATAATAATTTCTCCATATGCTTGTCCTTGTCTCATTCCCATATCGGGAGTTCGCTTCTATTCATGTGGTGGAGGTTTTTGTTTGTTTGCTTTGCTTCCTGTTTTATCCTGATTTTGTATGCCTTCGGTTTCTGATTTTCTGAATTATCGATTTTGTGCTATATATAGGGATATGGTCATTATCCATATTTGTCATTTCTATCTCATGAGAATGTTCTGTTATATATTTTTCCATAGTTTGAAAGCCTTTTGATTGTGATTTTTGGAATCTGATTTCGGGTTTGGTGTTTGACTTTTATTCACTTACCATAGGACGAAATAATGTTACTGCTCGGCAAAGTCAAATTTTGACATTTTGAAGTTGAAGTGATAAAAAGTATGTACAATGTAGTTGATCATTAACGACAAAAGAAACCATTTGATGTAAAAAGGAAGCGGAGTTATTGCTTTATATTGTCTCTGTTTTAGTTCACATGGATAGCTTATGATGAGGTTATCCGCAAAAGTTTAATTATTGAATGAAAGAAGTGAAACACAGTATATATAATTGATTATTTAGATAATCAATCAGTAAATTCTTAGTATAACCTGTATCCAAGAAAACTGAGGCCGTAATGTTTGCAGTCTATCTTCTTTTGAGCGATAGACATGGTAATTCCATGATTTCGTGAACCACTCCTTCTTTTTGAATAAAATTGAGAAGTGCATTTTATAACTCGTAATTAACATGGTTTCTTCCATCTTTGTTTCTTATATTTGGTCAACTCTATCTTAACATTTCACATTAAGGCATATCATCTTTCTTAAATGTAAGAGGATTAATTTCTTCTCGTGCTCTGACAATAGCATCTTTAGATTGAACCCCCTTCTTATTAATCTGAAATTTTGTCTTAAGTTGAAAAATGTTTTTAAATTAACTAATAGAATGTTTAAGTTGATTGTGTTATTTGTTGCGGAAATATTTTATAATACTTTGTAGTTGTTAATTGCACAAGAAATTATTGTTTTTGGCAGGCGTTTGGATTAACAGAATTGATTATTTCTTAATCGGAAAAATTCATGGGGTTACGAATCAGACAGAAGCGAGAGTAATTCTTGGCTTTCTTGTAACTCCGGTTTCACGAGTAGCGGCATTCCGTCTTCCCCTGCTTATAGCGTTTTCGTTCCTCAGCTAAAATGATACGCCATTGCATGCTCCAAATATGTAGATTTCATCGTTAGAGTTAGACGGCTTGCAAGGAATCTACTTGTTGCTTGGGTTATATTAAACAACGGCTGAAATCATCATCTTCTTCGGTCGCAACGAGGATTTTATAAAAGCATATCCTACATATTCTGCTACATCTTTCGGTACATTTTTGGACATACTTACTTTCACACTCCTTGGCCATATTACATTGTTTCGATTGAGGATCACTGACATGGGTTAAGCACCAAAAATGTGCATGTCTGGTCCATGCTGCAAATTTATCTGTTCTGAAATGATGCTATTGAATTTGATGACGTTTAACACATGTACATCACATTCCTAATTGGCCGTCCAAAGTCGGCACCAGTTGCCCACTGGTCTCGTTGGTATATGTGTAGTCTTTTGTGTTTGATGTTTATATGCCGTATGTCTCTTTTTCGTCTCTTAGTACATGTATGCTCGTCTTTGTATTTTCGTATCGGGTGTTTTGGTGTTTTGTTAATGGTGCTGCTACAGGGTCTGGTTGGAGATCTCCTCCTTCTTCTTCCTCTTCTTCTACTCTTTAATGTTCAGGTATTTCTTTTTAGAACAAATCGTGCCTGGTACACCGCAATGGTTGCAAATTGGTAACATAGATGTCTTCCCTAAAAAGGTTTGGGCATGGCTAGTCACAGTCAGTCAGTCGGTTAGTCAAAATTCAAGTCTTAAAGAATACTCTGGTACAAGGCTGTAGATTGGTAAAGCACCATGCCGGTTGTCCGTTTTTATGACATTTGGATCGGTTTGGCTTATGCAACACTGATGAAAGTTTACTATCTGAAACAAGTGCCTTGTGAATCAGAAATGGTTTGAAATGTTATTCAAGAAGCAAACGTGATGAAACATATTATCTTATCCCTGGTGTATGCGGAAAATTTTTTATTTTTGTTATTGTTGTCAGCGATATAAGGTCTTGGTAGAACCGTTTTCCATATCCGGTTTCCACAAGATGGAAGGGTTCTCCAGCAACAGTTACCAAAGAGGCATTCAACAAAATATCAAAAAGAACAACTTTTAAGACAACTAGACGACTTTTAAACAGGACATAATAATCCTCACAATCTTTGGCTAAATTACATTGTTTAGATTGAGGATCACTGCCGAGGGTTAAGTACCCGAAATGTACATATCTGGTCCATGCTACAAATTTATCAGCTCTTAGATAATGCTTTTGAATTTGAAGACGTTTAACATTAGTCCTCCTATTTTGTATAGTCATCAATAACAAAGTGGATTTATCATTAACTTTATAATACCTCAATTTGATTATTTCAGTATATCTCATTATTTTGTAAATATCCTTTTCTTGTGTTGTATGCCGATTGATTATAATATATTTTTATTTGGGCATTTTTGTTTGACTTTTATACACTTATTGTACATGAAGATAACGCATATGTATCGAATATAACACTACCTCACTTCCCGCCGTCATTTGTTTATTCTTTGGAGCATTATTTACTTTGATTATCTACATTAACCCTTTACGTACTTTACGTGTCGTTTGGGAATATTTTAATCTAACATTGCCCTGTTTTAATAGTTTCAATTTTAAACAAACATGGATGTATTCAGTTCAGCACCAAGAGATAGGAAAATATACTTAAGAATAATCCGTCTTTAAAAGAAGGGAGGAGATCTCCAACAAGAACCCGTTGCAGCATCAACAGTAAAACACCAAAACACCCGATGCAAAAACACAAAAGACGAGTACAGCTCGAGACGGAAAAGAGACACACGACATGTAAACATCAAACACAAAAGACTACACATAAACCGACGAGACCAATGGGTAACCGGTGCCGACTTTGGACGGCGATTTAAGTAAAGATATACTTTAAAACGAATATATGTCATAGCATACTGCAGCAAGATCTGATGAAATGACAAACGTTTCAACTTATTGTTGGGTATCATTTTGAATAGACTATCTGAAAAAACTGAATTATACTTTTTTTGTTGTAATTACTTAAACATACCAATCGATTTTCCGACTCTGATCGTGACATAATTTTCTTTGTACCCATTTGGCATAGGATATATAAATGAAAAAC
Organism: Pinctada fucata; assembly: GCA_028142955.1. Taxonomy (NCBI): domain Eukaryota; kingdom Metazoa; phylum Mollusca; class Bivalvia; order Pterioida; family Pteriidae; genus Pinctada; species Pinctada fucata. Next base: position 55,422,925 of record AP027113.1, on the reverse strand, counting down.
AACACTGGACTTCCTGGTTCTTTATTTCTGAATTCCTCATCTACTTCTCAGATATTTCTTTATAAAACAAACCATTGGTGTATTCAATTTACAAGAGGAGGGCATATCAAATGCTAATCTTGATTCATTATGGATACATTCCTGGTAAATTGCAATTACATATTCTTGTCCAGATAGTTGCTAAATCGTTACATAGATGTCTTCTCTGAAGAGGTCAAGACAGGACTCGTAATGGAGTCTCCACAAAGCAAATCAGAGTGCAAGTCTTAAGAATACGCTGGTATAAGGTTGTAGATATGTAAAGCAACATGCCGCGTGTCCGTTTGGTGACATTTGGATCTGTTTGGCTTAAGGAACTCTGATGAAAATTTACTATCTGAAACAAGCGAATCAGAAATGGTTCATGAGGTAAACGTGATGGAATATTTCAATTTTATTATCCCTGATGTTTGTCAAAGATTTTATTTCTCTCAGTTCCTTGTGTGTGTTCTACTGTTGTCAGCGATATAAGGTCTTGGTAGAACCTTTTTCTCATATCCCGGATTCTATATCAATCCCTTCCTTTCCAATATGGAAGGGTTCTCCAGCAACAATTACCAAAGAGGCATTCAACATAATATCAAGACCAACTTTAAAGACAACTAGACAACAGAAGACAAGTAGACATACAGGAACTGTCAAATCTCTACACAAAAATCAAAGCAGACGTATAAAAGCATGAAAGACAATAGAGAAATTGAGAACTGTGCCCTTGGCGCCGACTTTTAAACTGGCACTCGGTGAATCCACTTCAAATGGTGTTGTAATCGGAACTAATTGCATACAGCCCTTCCACCTACCCGGATACACAGAAGTCCTCTGAGGTGATGTACAGCTGGTGTAAAAATCTTCTCAATTATCTCATAAACCATATCATAAACCAATAATATGTAGGGACCATAGGTGATAGAAAGCTATGTAAGTAGAAATTAAAGCAATAGGCACACTGAAAACACTCTGTACTCTGCTGGCTGATGTGATTTCATGATCAAACACTCGAGAAGTATGAGCAATTTGTAGGCCGGACAAGAGATACTGACAAATGCTCCCCTGAAAGAATTATTTCCAAGCCAAAGTTTCATTTGGTATACACTGGAAAATATGTTTAATGACTAAGCACTATCTATTTATATTCATAGCTCAATTATGAAAGAACACAAAACGTTAATGATAGTCGAGATAAAGTGGAATATTCATGTCCTAAATTACTTTTGTTCTAATACACTTAATTAAGAAATGACTGTCTTACTTTTGGTGTTCATGGGTGTATAATTCTGGTTGGACACGTGCAAATTCCGTGAATCGCGAAGCGATTCTCGGAAAATTTGCACGTGTCCAACCAGAATTATACACCCATGAACACCAAAAGTAAGACAGTCATTACTTATATTTACATTTATTCTAAATATCTGTCATTTTTATTTTAATGCACTTCGCATATTTTGCCTGTTTTAGTCTCAAATGTATTTGAACGTTGGTAAATTCTCCCTACATGCAAAACTTGCACGTGAGCAACCCAAGTTATTGGAATATAATTCTAGTTGCCTAATGGGCGTTTAACATGGGGAATCTACTAGTAATGTAAATATTGTTCAATGTTCAAAATATTTTTAAACAAAATCAAAACAATTAACAACCATTGACTATTCTCATTTTACCTACAGTTATGTGGGATTTAAAGCTTTATGTTTGCATCATTGGTCTCAATCAAGTCACGTTCCAAGTACGTCTCTAGAAGTCTAAGAGGAAGATCTTCATTGAACTCATTAAAATTATTAGCTATCATGTTTGATCTGGAAATGATGAGATCATCGAATTCATCATCTGAGGTGAGTCACATTGATGACAAAGGAGAAGGTACGTTATGGGCCATAATCGGCCCTATCTGAGAAATGAAGCAAACTTTGAACAATGAAAATACAAGATTTACAGAATGTAAATCAGTTTAAATTTTGAGAATCGGATATTCCGTTGCGATTTTATAGCAATTTGAAAACACGTAGGTAAGCTCTCTGTTTCACTGACTTTGACGTCATGTGACGTTATGATCACGTCGTGATATAACGTTGTCAGATAACAAATTGCTGTATTCTTACATTATTCATAATGATTGTTTTGCTCAAGTTTTTGCCATAAAACGATTTCATGAATCCTTGAAAATCTGCGATTGATAAAGTATTGTACGTCGTCTTTTAGCTTCTGGGTTATTCTTTGAGACTGTCTCGTTTTAATGCTATAACTGATTCTAGAATTTAGGGGAATTACGATGTTTTTAAAAATCATATCCGTGCATATATTACAGTCATTCAAACGAACGAAAAGACAGAGATATTACCGCTTAAATTTGAGATGGAGGATGTAGTGAATATCAGAAAGTCAATGAGTCTGGGAGAGCGACTAGGGTCCCTGTCCAAGGGGTCCAGGGCGTTCCTGAAGGGGGACGGAAAATTATCTTGCGGCGATTGACCGTTTTGCTTGATGAAGACAGTATTGAAATAGCCATTTGAAATCTGTATCATGGTTATTGGATTGTTATGAAAAACTATATTTTATGATCGAGAATTATCTGATGAGCAAAGCAAGCCAGCGATTTTTAGGGGGGAGGGTTACACACCCCCTGCTGTAAGGGTATGTTGACTTACTAAGTATAATTATCAGAAAAAGCCGGAGTTTCTTTTAGAGCAATTTGATAAGCAAACAACAAACAGTTACGTGGCGAGCGGCCGGGAGCGAGAAAATAATTTTCCGAACGTTCGACATCAAAATTCAAGTACATGTATAAGCCCACCTAATGCGAATGTACCTTACTTACCGATTTTTTTTTTGGTGGTGATGGCGCCCAAAACGCCCATCTAAATACGTCAATAAGCATTAATTCAAAATGAACCTTAGTTTGTTTTATATATTTTATATCTAGCTGCAATTAATGAATTAGGAATATACGAATAAAACATAAAATAAAACAAATAAGTAGAATGAATCTTGTGTATACAGTTATCACAGCCGTTGCAAGAAACTGTGATAGATGGCGCCACTGGAAGAATTCGATAAAATCACGATGAATAACAGGGGCTACAATACACAGGAAGTACACTATTGATACGAACCCCCCCTTATAATACATAAACATTTTTGTTTATGTATTATACGTGGGGGGGGGGATTTATTTTGTACTCTGTGTACTGTAGCCCTGTGAGTAATTTTCGATAAATTTATTGATTTATTTACGAGAAGTCACAAGATTGCGAGAAAGCTACCAAAAGACAGACGCTGACTATTTTTCTTATGGCTATACTGTTCAATTCCATTTACATGTACTGATTTGATAATTTTATATACATAATAACTAATGTATATCAGGGTGATGTACTTTTTCAAAACAGTAGAGCAGTTGCATTTAGTTTACTTTACCACTACTTTTACCTCACCTCTACGCTTCAGTGGTCACTGCGGTTAGGGGTTACATAATCTTGGTCTCGAGTATTGACGACTACAGTTATCTTTTAAAGCTGACCTACCCTGACGTTTTGCGGGTACATTTCATATCTTAGACATAAAACTTACGGGTACACTTTCTGTAAATTTCCCCTTTTCGGACGAAGAAACATTAAGCATTGTAATTTTTGCTACATAAATAAATGATCTTTCCGTCTGCATGTCCGTCCGTCTGATGATTATACTTTCACATTTAAATGGTAAAAAAGTGACAGGTCAGCTTTAAAAGGTAACTGTAGTTGGATCGCCTCAGGACAGGTGTGTATTGAACAATGTAAAGCCATGGCTGTGAAATATTCTGTTTAACGTGTGCGGACTGGTACCTTTCGAGACAAAATACCAGATAAAAGCATACACTCACAATTAATTCGAGATTGCCAAAGGTATCCTGTCATACTGAAAAAAAAGTTCCACTGCGGCTTTATTACTCGAAATGAAAAACGGCTCAAATGGATCTATTTAAACCAAGACTTAGCCATAATAGCTCACATTCCCGTCTCCCCTGACTTGTACAGTTGATATGTGCCTTAAATAAAATTTCAGAATAATACATGTCATTGACAACAATACAAAAATTGTATGTTTGTGTGTTTTCGCCTAACTGGAGGGTGTCTTTTTTTAAAACACCAGGATGGAAAACGAATTTTAAATACCACGGCCTAATCCCTAACCACGGTGACCACTGAAGCGTAGAGGTGAGGTAAAAGTAGAAGTAAAGTAAGAAGTAAAATAAATGCAACTGCTCTAGTGTGTATTCGGTTTGGTTTATTTTGTTTTTCTTTCACCTAAACACCCAAAAATGCACATGGTTCACTAAATGAACAGTTTGTAATTGTTTTACATTTGTATCGAATCGCTGGCATATTTTTTTTCATATAAAATCGATTTGCTATTTCATAATTTAAAAGCGGAAAACGTTGGTGATGTCGATGGTGGTGGGTTGGGGAGAGAGGGATTCGGAACCCTTTTAGATCAAATAGTACGGCACACACGTTTTTTTTCAATATATGCTGCGCTTTCCTCAAAAGCCCATATACATTTCACTTTGGTCAACAAAAAGGGGCACTAGGAGTAATGAAACTGAAATAGACACGAATAGAGGACTTGTTCTGAAAAAAAAAAAAACAATTCAACGTCTCGCTATCGCTCGCCATTTTTAGCTCGCCGCGACGAAAAAGTCTGGAGAGCTAATGCCATACCCTCGGCGTCGTTGTCGTTGTCGACGTCCGTAGACAAAACTTTAACCTGGGCTATATCTCTTAAACTATAAGGGATAGGGCTTTGATATTTTGCATGTAGATACCTTGTGACGAGACCTTTAAAAAAAAAAAAGAAATTACAGCCATTAATCAAAAACTTTATTGTCTGGTGTGTAACCCCCCCCCCCTCCGTTTTTTCCCATTCAGAAAAAAAATCGGACTTACGGACCAATCCTTAATTTAAATAAAATCCTGGGATTCGCCCATGATCTTGACCGTCTACAGAGATTGTTGTCGGGTTGATCATGCCAATAGAGTTTTCTCACATCCCTATCAGTTATAGTGGATTCGTGATCCTTGAGTCAACGAATCTAAATTCATAACGTCAGAGAGTGCATGAATTTTAGATATTGTTTTCATTTTCGTGCTTAAACATCGACGGCGGGTGCGGCTAGCCAACAGGGGATGCTTACTCCTCCCGGGCACCTGGTCCCACCTCTAACTTGCTAGGGGTCCGTCGATGCTTGATTTTGTGCTCTATTGTGAGTGCTATTGAGATAATCGTCAGGATCTTCTCTAACTCATTCTGGTTAACTTGCTCGGTTTTTTTTACTATTTCACTCCTAAAATTTAAGTTATTTTACCGGTGGAGATTTTATGCGACATGCTCGGTGAACCACACTATGTTAGTAAAATATATCAATGTTCAGCCTTATTTTTTGTTTGTTTGTTTTTACTACAAACGTTTATAAATCAAACCGAATTTCAAGACAAAACCGATTCCTGATTGAAATATGTCACGCCAGTGCATGCACCTGCGGTGTCAATCAAATGACGTCATTATAATGACGTCATAACGCCGTGCCGACGTGGTCCATGCATTTTCCATATACATTCTACGCAAGACAAATCATTAATTTTCAACTAGAGCAAGAGCGTCTACTACTAATTTTTCACCTTCAATCTACAGATATGGAGGTTATTGATTCATTTTTCTACTTTTGTTTTTAGCAGATCGTCTTGCTCTACATGAAATTCTCGAAAATATATGTGAATTTCTAGAGAAAAATCCGGATTTGTTGATCCTTCCTTGGTTCGATGAGCTATAATTTCGTAGGGGTGCATCAAAGTGAAAAGCGCTTTTTATGTATATATGTAACTGATCTTGTACATAAATGAAATAAACACAGTTGATCAATTTTCACGATTTTAATTTCTCAGGAAACAACAGGGCCGATATGGGGTCTTAATGTACCTTCTCCTTTCTATAATCAGAAATAGCACATGTAATCTTTACAACAAGCTGAATTATTCCATCGAAACAAGTTCTGTATAATCTTAATAATCTTAACATGAAAATACGTTTTAAAGGTATTATAAGAGTCATCAGCAAGAAGGAATGTAGAATGTAGAAATGCTGTATTAAATAATTTGTTCGCAACTGTTCAAATGGAGATTCTAAAGATTTTGCCCTATCAGCTCGACCTAGAGACTGAATAACTTGATAGATACATCTTTGATGTTCATATTGGCCCTATCAGCTCGACCTAGAGACTGAATAACTTGATAGATACATCTTTGATGTTTATATTGGCCCTATCAGCTCGACCTAGAGACTGAATAACTTGATAGATACATCTTTGATGTTTATATTGGCCATAGAATCTGTAACGAAAATAGCATCATATTCCACCCATTCTGAAAATAGCATCATAAATAGCATCATATCAGCATCATCGAAAATAGCATCATATCCCACCCATTCCATATACCATACAAATTCGTAAGCATACGAGGGCTAATTGATATGTAGGGAGCCTTGGTCTTTTGGGATGCAGAAGGTATTCTCCTCATAGATTATCTCGAAAACGGACAATCAATTGCCCAAACTATGCTTCTCACAGTTACGGGAAAACATTAACTGAAGCGCGGCGGAAAGCTCACAAGTTAAAGGTGTTGTTCCGTCAGGACAATGCTCCTGTTTACAAGTCTGTCACTGCCATGGTTGTGATTGAGCATCCGCCTTATTAACATGATCTTGCTCCAACAGACTTTCATCTATTTCAAAAACTGAAGAAGCTATTTCTGGCACCCACATTCAGTCCGATGGTGACGTCATACTTGCAGTGGCTTTCTTACCAATTAGATAAGAAAGTCTTTAAAAGTGGTATTGAGGCCCTTAAACACCGATGACAAAAGTGTATAGATACTGAAGGGTGTTATGTAGAAAGATAATGCAAAATGTCTGAAAAAATTCAAGTCGTTCAATACGAGGCTCACAACATATCAATCAGCCCTCGTACTCTCACTGGTTTTTCAATCATTTATGTTGCACCCTTAAAATCTCAATGGTTCATATGTATGGTTTCAGAAACAGTCATTGTAAAAAAACGAAAGTGTCAGTCAAAAGGTTGTTTTCTCATCAACGACCACTTCGATAAATTATCTTTTACATAAACATAAAATTTATCAAGGATGAATACTTTGATGAAGGTATTTGATTAATTCATTTTTTTTCAGGACACAACTTCGTCCTGTTATGTTGCAGTTGAACGATGTGTAAGTTTTTGTCTACAGAATCAATTTAGATAAATGACACCAAGTACAGAGTTTTGAATATTTTTCCCTGACATGGTCGTGATAGTACTTTCAATATAGACATAAGTACATGTATTTTACCAGTATATATTGTTTTCATTTTCGTGAATGAACATCGACGGTGGGTGCAGCTAGCCAACAGGGGATGCTTACTCCTTCCGGGCACCTGGTCCCACCTCTAGCTTGGTAGGGGTGCGTCGATGTTCAGTTTGGTGCTCTATTTTGATTACTGTTGAGATTATCGTCAGGATTTTATGTAACTCATTTGTACTCTTTACACAGCACGTACGACCGACTTTCATTTTTCGAACATTCCAATTAGCTTCCTTTAAATGTAAACGTCTTCAAATTGAATAGCATCATTTAAGAACAGATAAATTGGCAACGTGGACCAGACATGCACGTATCGGGTACTTAACCCTCATCAGTGATCCTAAATCTAAACAATGTAATATGCCAAAAAAGTATGAAAGTTACTATGTCGAAAAAGTGTACCGAAAGACGTAGCAGGATGGGTGGGATATGACGCTACAGGACCCACATTTGCGTATTTAAAAAAATTGTTAAGATATTTTGAAGCCTTGAGAGAGTGTCAGTTTCTCTAAATGATTATAAACTTTGTAATGAGATTAGCTCCAGCATGACACCATTGGGTATCATATTCCGATATATTGACTAATCTATTGATTGAAGGTTCGGTGCATTTTTTTTGCAATATTTTCTTTTTCACCTCGATTATCATATGAATTATTTTCTCCCATTCTTGGCTCCTCCGTCTACTTATGTTATGTGGTTTTGTTTGCCTACGAAACTTTATGTGCCTCTCATTTTGGGTTGTTTTCGATATCTTATTGATTCAATAAGGAACAAATTCATGCAGATTCAATCTACGATAAAATGCAGATATATGTATACTAAAAACCGTTTGTGCAAGTTTTGGATTCACTATGCACTATGCTATAAAGGCGTGATTGTACATGTACTAATTTTGATCTTTGCTGTTCCAATTTTTGCGTAGGGTCGATTTAGTAACTTAGTTAATCGAAATCTATGACCAAAATAGCAATAGAGGGATGGTACTAAGATGCTAACCTCCCTTAATCTCAATGATATTTTTGGATGAAATGAAAATTTTCCCATAAATAACAATGAACACTCTCTATCCACAAATTTTCGGCCACTAGGCCTTTATCAAGTGGAAAAGCACGAATACAAAAGAATTCTACGTAATATCCATATCTGCTGGTAAACAAAGCCCAGCGTAGAAAAAAAAATGCACCGAAAGACATAGCAGGATGGGTGGAATATTATGCATTAGGACCCAGGTTTTAGAATTTTAAAGGAAGTGTGGTAATAGAAATTTAAGATGGCATTGAAGATACGATCAAATGAAGTTAATCGAATTTGGGTGCGTGTGCCCTCGGGGACTCCTAGTCCACCAGCAGTGACACTCACCAAGTGGTACACATGCTCGATCTTAATAAATTACATTAGAGGTTCAACTTTCATATTGAACAAGAGATAAGGACCTTGTCTTATCTTATTCTAAGAAAACATAAACAGGAGATTTGTCAATAAGATAACAAAATCCAAATATTTTTTTTTTTTTTTTTTTTATGTTTTTTTTTTATTTTTATTTTTTTTCCAAATAATTTTCTATTACAAAAACGTACATCATACATCTTACACGTCCCATTCATTCTATCATTCAATCGTTCATTCCTTCATTTAAGCTGTTATCTTGTCATCATACCACATTAATCATAACATTCCATATTATTTTGGTATAACAATGATACTTGATTTCTGTAATACCTTAAAATCTAATTTCATATAATTTCTTATAAATAGTCTAGTAATGCATTCCATCTCTTCTTAAAAAAATCTTATTTTATTTTGTTTCGAATACATAAACTTGATTTCTGTAATACCTATATATAAATATACTATATTCTTAAAATCTAATTTCATATAATTTCTTATAAATAATCTAGTAATGCATTCCATCTCTTCTTAAAAAATCTAATTTTATTTTGTTTCGAATACATAAAGTTCTCCACTGCATTATATTTTTTCAGTCTTAAAATAAATGTATTTAATTCAGGCTTATGCCCTATAACCTTCATATTAAATATATATTGTTTTGCAAGCAGTAAAATCAAGTTTATTATATAGCTGTCATTACCAATCATTTTCATTCCAAATAAAATATTTATTTTGTCTATATTAAATGTAACACCTTTGATATGTAACCAATCCTGTAATTGTCTCCAGAAAGTATCAACTATATTGCATGAAAAGAAAAGATGAATAATATTTTCATTTTCAATATTACAAAAAGAACAAATGGCTGAATCTTTTACTTTCATCTTAACTAGTAGTGTATTAGAAGTAATTATACGATGTATTATCCTGTATTGTAACCAAACTAGTTTTGTGTCTTTTGTAATTAAGAATGGTAAGTGATTGATAAATTTCACATCAATATCACTTCTGCTTATGGATAGATCATTGCACCACTTATCAACATATTTGTCTTGAACATTTATATTACATAAATAAGTATCATAAACAGAGTACTTGTATGCCTTGTTTTTTATTATGATATTAAGATATTCAGGATAATGAGGTAGACTATAGCAGTATCTCTCATATCGTATAGGAGGCCATTTCTTTATAAGTGTTTGCTTTAGACCAAAGAACATAGTAAAGGGTGGATAAAAATCATATTTCACACAGAATTCATGATATGAGAGAAAGTTTCCAAATTCATCAAACAAGTCATATATGTAAATAATTCCTTTCTCCATCCAATCTTTGTAGTAAATTGTACTGCCATCTATTTTAATTTCTTTATTTAACCATATTTCATGAAAGATAAAACTGTCATTCAGATGTTTTGTTCTGTTTAAATTTATCAGTTCATATAATGAATAAAAAACATCTTTCCAAAATTTATTATTCATTGATATAGCTAAATTTCTATAATGTTCAGGACCAAGTTTAAAAAGTAAACTTTTTGAAGATTTCGCCATTGATTCAAATAATATTGTTAAGGTTGAGTTGTCCAAAAGTAATCTTCTTATCCAAGAAATTTTCATAGATTTCATAAATGAGTATAAATTAATCATCTTCAAACCACCCTTTTCATAGCTCATGTACATTTGATTTCTGGAAATTTTATCAACTTTACTTCTCCAAATGAAATTGAAAAATATTGTTTCTAAGTCTTTTAAGAGTGCATTACTAGGATTTGGAAGGGATATAAAAAGATGTGTTAATTTGGATAAAAATAAAGTTTTGATAACTGTTATCTTCCCTATAGGAGTAAGTATGCGTTTTGACCAACTAGCTACAAGTTTTTTTTTATTTCAATTATCTTTTGCTTATAGTTTAATTCAATCATTTCATTTAAGTCTATACTAAATATTATACCTAAATATGTAAAAGGTTGATTTGTCCAAATCAATGGAGTGTTAGAACAAAGCCTTTCATTACTATCTTTCTTTGAACCAAGCCAAATACACCTACATTTTTCTATATTTGGTTTTAAACCAGAATACTTTGAATATTGATCTAGCAGCGAAAGTGCATTTTTAGAGAAGAAATGGTGCCATCAAGGAAGAGTCCAGTATCATCTGCGTATTGACTAATTTTGAATTCTTTATTATCGATTTTTATGCCCTTTATACCCTCATGATTTCTTACCAATATCCCTAAGATCTCTACACACAATATAAATATATAAGGAGAAATGGGATCGCCTTGACGGCAGCCACGCCCTATTCTAAAGAAAGTTGAGGAGAAACCATGTTGTATCACGCAAAGTCTGAAATCATTATTAAGACTATGGATATATCGTTTGAATTCTGGCCCAAAATTAAAAAAGTCTAAAACCCTATCAATAAATTTCCAAGAAACAGAGTCGAAAGCTTTTTCAAAATCAATCATTAAAAATAATCCCTCAAGGTTATTATCTTCTAAATAATGCATAATGTCATATAGAATCCTAGTGTTTTCTCCTATATATCTATTTTTCATAAATCCAGATTGATTTTCATGTATAAGATGGCATAGAACATTTTTTATTCTAGATGCTAAGCAGTATGAAAGAATTTTATAAATCCAAATATGATTAAAGTTAATTTCATAAGTATTTCTACTCTTTTTTGTCATGGTTTGCTAATACTTATTCGATTTGAGGGAAAAAGTAATAGTAGTATTAATACTATGAATTTGAAGACGAAATTGCCGGTGGTCTTGGAGTCCCCGAAGACACATGTAGCCAAGTTCTTCAAACGCATTTGAAAATTCTGTTCACAGAATTCTCGAAATTTCTGAAAAATGTGTCCTGTAGCATCATACCCCACCTAAATTGCTACATCATTCGGTATTTTTCGGACATAACAATCAGTCTTTGTCTATATTTAATTACACTTGCCAAAAAGACTATTTGTGATTTTGTATTGAATAATGTCAGTTCGTATAAGTTACATAGTTTTGTTTTCATTATGACAATACTATGGAAGTGTTCCAGCTCTATACCTTATTGAAGAAAATTTCAAACCAATTTTCATGCACCAGACACGTGTTTCGGATATTAAATCCTCATCAGCGATGCTTCCAGTGAAATTGCTTTTCATAAGCCACCAAAATTCATTTCACAAGCGCAATCTGGTTTTGATCTTAGAATTTAAATTTGTGCATTTTCTTTAATTACAGTGTGTGCGCGGCTCAACTTAAAGTGGTGACTCCACTTAATGTGGTGACTCCATTTAAAGTGTTGACTCCACTTAAAGTGGTCATATTTAAAGTGGCGTAGTGACGTTGCAATAGCAATGACCGCAATAATATCCTACCTCTGATATCAAATAGTAATATTTCCTGACAAATGGTCTTCTCTGTGGAAGAATATCCCAACTGAACATAATTATAATCACTGATCATATATTTTTTTTCATATATTTGTTTTTCAATTACAGATATCATCGATAAGTGAACATGGTACCATCGAAAGCATTTCTAGGGTAAGTTATAGCATACTTTGTCACCTTTTCAATGAGATAAATTTTCTTTTTACACTTCTCAAGCCGGCTGAGCTTACAGTTCTTTACATTTACGATTGCATCATTGTCTTTTCTTTTGACAGGGATCAGTACAATGTGAAAGCATAGCAGAAAGAACGAATTCTTACAGTTGTCTTATTCACAAAGACAAAGGTAAAAAATGTCCACCTAGGAATGCAACTCACTGTGTAGTAATGACCCTCATTGCGGTATGCGGAATCGGATCAGTTCTCTTGATAAACGAATTAATCAAGAAGGGTAGGTTTCCAAACTCTCTGTTTCTAAGAATCAAATTATCGTACTTTTAATTTAAATGAAATGCACATTTTTTTCTATTATTTATTCGAACTATTTTGCCTATCTGTCTTCAACTAGCTATGCTGATAAGTATTGTCTCTAACAAAGAAGAACACTACCATAATGTTCGCCATGTCAAAATAAGAGTAACCCTCGGCGTAATGGCGTCCGAATTATCTCATAGTGTCCAATATATCACATTTTACGGTAGAAAATACTCATACATATGTTTGATTTTAATTGTAATTTTAAACACCAAACCATGTAAACAATACGGAGACAAGGAAGTCTTTAATAGTACATAAAACAGAACATAGAAGAGTATTTGTCGGCCAATCCGTAGTCCTAATGAGACTCGGTCACTGGCCCTACGCCCTAACCACAAGACCAAGGCGCCAACTCTTTTTATTTTGTTTAAATCTAATATGACGTATCATTTTCTGAGCACAAAAAAAGAGACGTATCATTTTATCGTGAAAAGACATTTAGTTCAATATAAGTATTTCATCAGTACTTACAACAAGACATATCTTGCCTTGTTCACAGTCACCGATTTTCATCATGTTGATTAGTATTCACAATACATAAATGATTTCAGTTCTTGCTTCTGCATCAACAATCATATGAAAAATGATATGGTAATATAAATATTAATTAAAAAATGCAGTGATTATCATGTTCGTGATTTTATCTTTTTTCAATTCGCAAAAAAATGAACTTTGAAAATAAAACTATTTTCTGCCTTTGAATCTCTGACCGTAAATATATTGCTTTTTTTCTTTATAGAGAAACAAACTAGGGGTCCGATCCATCCTAGGCTTCCTGAACTTCCAGGTTTTCCTGACGGTTTGTTTGTATTATTATCCAATAAAGATCCAGAAGCGGATACGTATTTTTCTGAGAATACCTGATCTAAGTAAACTGAAGAGTGTTCACTCCAGCACAATACTTTTAAAACAAAAACAAAAAATCTAAAATGAAAATCATAGGAATAATTATTATGCAATTTCGAATTGGCCATTATGCTTCCGGCTTATATCTTACATGTGTAAGCACGTCCAAATGCCGTTGATTTGCTTATTCCAAATTGTGTTCCTTTCTACCGTTCAAGAATTTCATATTTTTCAGACTTGATACCAGGATGTGAAGACCTATACATTATAAGAATAAAGAACTCTAGAAGAATACAGTGCACGATAAGACACATTGGAGTGAATGATTCATTGATAATGAGAAAACATGGATATAACGATAACGAAACAATGATAAAATATGGATTTCAAGCCAGAAGAGCGAATGAGGAAAGGGCTATAATCGCATTTGATCTAAACAACACTGACTGTACTGACCAAGGCAATTTTACGATCTCTACCTATACAAGAGAGTCAGTACAAGCTATACATCACTTCTACGTTGTTGTCGAAGGTTAACGTGTTGTGTTTGATTAACTTTCAGAACTCTTAGCGAAGGAAAAATTGAGTTAATTGATTTATAACAAAACGAAAATGCTTTCCAGTTTCAAAATTGCGTCAGCAGATTTACGTCACTGAACGTAACTGAAATTGAAATTGAAATTGTCAATTTTATTACCTTTAGATTCACGTGACAAACCAATGCTGGAAAAACTACCAGAAACACGTGGGTATATTGCTGGGGAGTCGTTTTCTTTAGAATGCAAAGCAAATGTGGCCTGTAGCAAGAAGGAACTAGTTTTGAAAAGGAAAGAGAAAGGAACAACTAATTTCCGCAATATCGAGAAGGATTCAGTGACACTTTCTTTTGTAAACACATCATATGAGGAGAATGAGGTACATTTGTACTTAATTGATGATACGTATGGGGAAATTCATGATATGAGACCTATTTACATTATATATAATGTGTTATAAATGTTTACAAAATGGAATTATCTAGTCATAAATATTCTCTCGTTAAGGTTATATTTCAGAATATGCCTGAACATTTAAAGTATGATTTTCAGATTATACCAGAAAAGAAAGTTCTTGTCTTTTTCAATTTAGATGTATGCACATTTACCATATGTGTACCATCTATAATGGATTATATTTAGAGCCTGAACAACGTCGTATTTGTCTTCTCTCCATTTATAAATGATACGGAAATGTTCCAACCCTTGACCTTGAAGAACATTTAAAACCAATTTTAATACACAAGACACTTGTTTCGGATAGTTAATCCTCATCAGTTGTGCCGAATTGTTTTTCTGACATCCAAATAAATGTTTTTCCGTGGCGACCTCTCGTTTTGTTCTAAGAATTAAAATTTTGCATTTACTTTGCAGAGAGAGAGCGTGGCTCCATATTTTATGTAGGGTCGATTCAGTAGCATAGTTAATGGATTTCTAATGTAATGTCGTTATAACGTCAAATTTCATCGGTTATTTGCTCCTTTAATACGGCAGTAAAACGAGAACATACTAGGCTTTGACTTTGCTAACATCACATTTTGTCTTATATTCAAAAAAATATAGATTGCATTACAATGGGAATAGCTAGATACTGACGTTATGGTTGCGGACGGTAAACAATAAACGTCTTTAAATTCGATAGCACCATTTAAGAACAGATAAATTTGCAGTTTGTACCAGACATGCACGTTAAGGGTACTTAAACCTCGGCAGTGATCCTCAATCTAAACAATGTAATATGGCCAAAGAGTGTGAAAGTTATCTGTTCTGTGTTTTTTGCATGGGTGTTTTGGGATTTTGCTGTGGGTGCTGCAACCTAGTGTTGTTGGAGATCCCCTCCTTTCTTTTGCTCAAAAATGTACCGAAAGACGTACGTGGCAGGACGAGTGGAATATGGTGCTACAGGACTCACGTTTTTGAAATTTCTAGACAGTTGGTACATGTAACAGAAATTTTCGAATGCGTTGAAGAGACAGACGATCAACCGAAGTTGATCGAACTTGGCTATATGTGCTCTCGTGGACTCCTGGTCCACCAGCAGTGACACTCACCAAGTGATTCAAATGTTAAACGTCTTCAAAAATTCGATAGCATCATTTCAGGACACATGGATTTGCAGCATGCTGATTTTACGTTGCAAACATCTAACTCGTCGGCAGGAAAATCATTCAGTTTCCCTCCGTAAAATAAGCATTTAACACCCACAAACAATGTCAGAAGCTAGTTATTCCCTTATTCATTACCAAAATATCATTAGAGAGATGATGTTAAGATGTCTACCTCATTTAATTTCGATGTATCGCTCTCCATATTTCAGTGGTGGTTTGCTTTGTTTGTTAGTAGTGGTTTTTGCCTTGTCCCATGTGTTTGTGTGTTCCACTGTTATCATTACAACGTTGTTTTATTGAGAGATGTCTGCCTTCTCACGAAAGATTTGAAGAAAGCATAATTATACATGTGTATACTCCTTCAGCATACTCCCTATATAAAAATATACAAACAATGAATGGAGAAAATTCGAATTTAAAATTTACTTACAGGTAATTTTGCATTTTGCAACCACACTGACAAATCAATCAGACGGAGATGAATTTATCTGTGAATTGGAAGGAACAGATATTTCCTCAGATGTTTACCAGTTAGCGACAGTACCAGGTAATGCAGAATTTATACATTGTCCGTTTATCAAAATTGTTCAAGAATTTCTAAGCCATTTGATAGTAATTATTGAAATCTGATTTCGGGTTATATGTTTGACTTTTATTAACTGATCAGTCCGTGTCGACATAAATATCATCTACTATGGTGCAGCAATTACAAATGAGTTAAAGAAGATCCTGACGACAATGTCAACAGCACTCACAATAGAGCACCAAATGGAGCATCGACGGACCCATAGCAAGAAGCAAACCATTCATACTCTAAAGTAAGGAAGTCCTGCTCTTGATGAAGAGAAAAGATTTGATCAAGTTTTCGTTGCAATGAAGCAAAGACGTGCCATTGCAGGAAACGAAATAAATCATAAAAAACATAGACGTTCCCAATTCTTGCTGGCTGCATCATAACAGCTCTTTGGACAAAACGTTTTACCAGACATCCTTATTAGTGATACTTCAAGTCGAAACAATTTTAAAAAGCTGACGAACTCACCCAATTACATTTATAGAATTCATGTTTCTATCTTTTAAGTAGTTCACAAAATGACAAATATGGATAATGACCATATCCCTGCACACACCACAAAATCGATAAGCCAGTAAATCAGAAACCGAAGGCACACAAAAGCAGGACAAAACAGGCACCAAAGCAAACAAAGGAAAACCTCCATGATATGAAAAGAAGCGAACTACCGACATGGGAGTGAGACCAGGTGCCCAGCAAGAGCAAGCATCCCCCGCTTGCATGCAACAACCGCCGGCCCAACCCGGCAGAACTGCCACATCCGGTTACTTACACCTCGGAAGAGAGAGTACAATCTTTGGTTGGATGGTTCAAATGGTCTTTGACATAATATAATCCACCAATCTTATGTTTAACGTCTTCAAATTTGATAGCGTCTTTTTAGAACAGATTTTGCAGCATGGACCAGACATGCACCTTTCGGGTACTTAGCCCTTGTCAGCGATCCTCAATCTAAACAATGTATTGAACAAAAAGTGTGAAAGTTATTATGTCCAAAAATGTACCGAAAGACGTAGCAGGATAGGTGGGATATGGACCCACGTTTTAGAAATTTTAAGAAATTTTGATAACAGAAATTTTCTAATGCGTTGAAGAAACTATCAACCGAAGTTGATCGAACCCTGGTCCACCAGCAGTGACACTCACGAAGTGGTACAAATGTTAAACGTCTTCAAATTCCATGGCATCATTTAAGAAAAGATAAATTTGAAGCCTGGACCAGGCATGCACGTTTTGGGTACTCCGTTGTTATATACAGAGATGGGAGTATTTCCCCGCAACTCATTGAATATATTGGCTTATTAAGGCTCAAGGAAAGAAACTAATGAAACTAATGATTTGACGTCATAATTTTGAAATTAGTAACAAAGGAGGGGATCTCCAACAACACCAGGTTGTAGCACCCACAGCAACACCCGAAACACCCAATGCAAAAACACAAAGCAGACAAGCACAAAAATAGACGACCAAGGGACAAGGAACGTCAACGCACAACATAGAAACATCAAACACAAAAGACTACACATAAACCAACGAGACCAATGGGCAACCGGTGCCGACTTAGGACGGCCATCTGCCATGGAAATAGCAGAAGGTATGGTTATCCTGGATTACGTGCACAAAACCCTCCCATTTTCCCGATTACTCAGAGGTCTCGAAGAACGTACAATTGTGTTGTAAAACAACCTCCTCACTGTCAGATGACCACACACAAACAAGACCGCAAAACGCAGGGGCCCAAGCAACACAGATGAATATGTAAATGGATATCAAAAGAGGGCGTACGTAATACAATCCGTGCTCTGCCGCCGCGAGCTCATGTATGTTATCACCCGAGGAGTCCGACTGACATTCAGAGAGGACAGGTGGTCGGGGCCCTGTCTTCTCTAAAGAGGTTTTCTAGTAAGAAACTGTCATTGCATTTATATATCACTAGAACGAAAGGTAAGAGGAGGATTATTAAAAGCAGAAATATATATTCTGCATGATTTTCAATTTCAGCAAAACACCCAATGCAAAAACACAGAGAAGACACGCACAGAAAGAGACGTAAAAGGGACGAAATAGAAATATACATCTCAATGTTTTAATGATAAAAGTCTTCAATTTTAAAATCATTTCAGTTGAATTCTGCAAAGATAAAGCTGAAAACTGTGACTATCCCCATCCAACACGATGTGATATGTGGATCATTTGTGAATCCGATAACCTCCCCGTCATACAGAAATGTGGTCCGTCGATGTATTACAGTCCTGCTACAGACTGCCAATGCTGTGCTCAGCATGAATGTGTTATTCATCAGCTTGCTGATTGTCCATTTGACTGAGGGAGTTATTCTTGATTCAGAAATCATGATTAGCTCTATGGTGCACTAGGTCTCAAGTATTATACCTGATGATTGTAACAATATGGCCTCTCCCCCACAGTATTTATGGCGAATTATTGTTTTATGTTATATCATTATTAGTATTACGTATTTTATTGTTATATGAAATTTGCACACTGTAGAAAGACGAATAACTCTAACTGAATCGATGCATTTATCAGAACCTGAAAGTAAATTAATTCCCTTACATGAAAGAGATGTTCATAGTAATTCACAAAAAGAACATTTTGAAAGAAGATAAGAAACAGGTTCAAGAAATATCAGTTAATAAGTTTATCTTAAGATTTTAAGGGAAATGTTTTCTCAACTTTAATATATTCTATTGTAATATTGATTATTCAGTACTTGGAAAGTCCAGAGATTGATAAGAACTTAATAACAAATTGGTTTTATCTATGAGATGGAGAATTAATTGTCAATTCTACACGTGAAATACCAGCATATTGAGTTTATTTACGTACAAACCCTCATAATTCAGATGCTTTTGAAGGGTTTAAGCAACCTTATCTTTGAGGGATGAACATGAAATAATCTAGAAATAAGTCCATCATATAATACAATTCCCCTCTCTTGTTTAAATACAATATGTAATTTTTCGATTATCAGATTTACTTTCTCGTTGTCATTCAGCTACTTTCTAGCATGCTATGGATTCTGTGAAACTATGTTTCGTGAAATAAACTTTGTGAAATTTCAATGATGTTTTCCTTCCAAGACAAAGTACAGAACACAAATTAAATACACAACGCGAAGTACGAAATATGGCTTGTGAGCTAACCTGTCTATCTGTAGTTTAATTTTTTTTCGAATATTAGATAATTTTCATGATATATGACTTTACAATCCACTAGGGCTTACGATTTCTTAAGTATTTGTCACCCTTTCTGGTTTTACTACCGGAAAGAGTATTCAAGAAGTGACCGTATTATACACGATGCATCCTTTGGCAACTTTGTAAAATGTATATACATATATACCAAATTTTGTTGATATTCCATTCAAGGTATATTTAAATTGGAAACGTCATTATTTACGTTGTAAATAAAATGTAGGGGACGAGGTTAGTACTTATTATTTATCTCTGTCATATCACCAAATTTTATCCTCAAAATATGAATAATACGATCCATTCTTTATCTACGTTCATTTTCGAGAATGAAATAACTAATAAACGCTTTGATATATTTCTATTTATTAAAATCTTTAACCATTCTGCGTTCCTTTCACAGGTTGCTACTGAAATAAATTTTGACTATGTCTGAAAATCACTTTGTCTGAAAGCATCAATGAAGAGGATTTACTATCCAAAACAAGTGTCTAGTGCATTAAGTTCGTTTGAATTTTTCTTCAAAATTCGATAGCATCGTTTATGAACAGATCAATTTCAGCATGGACCACTTAACATCTTTGGAACACTGCCGTATTATATCACTCTATTCAACTATTCAACAGATAAACAAAGTTTTCCCTAGGTACTTGTACAGCTTCTGCATGATCAGTTTACTGTAATTCTAAGACTCTATGTGCATGTACGTAAAATTGTTAATGATAAGTTGCAGTTTTCGTTTTTGTCAGGTGTAAGGAAATATCTCCAAAGAGACAACGTTAAAGTTAAAGCAGCGGAACAACAAAACAGATGATAACAATTAAAAGAAAATACGTATGATGATATCAACAAAACACACCTTAAGAGACGAGACGATTATTCTGATACCAAGATGATCAACTGATAGGAGCGACAAATTGTCAGTATTGAAATTTATCTAAACAACACCTAAATTCTTAAAGACCATTGGATAATTGATACCACGTGAACGCCGTGTAGATCTTTTATCCTGCAGCTAAAAAAAATCGGTAGACATTACTATGACGCAATGAATGCCCAATGTTTCTTGACGTCATTGCGAATATATTCCGTAAAGTTCAAATCTCAATAATGTTTTACTGCGCTTAATGTCATTTATTCTAAATCTTATTCTGAAATGAATTCAGTTTTCATTTTCAATAAACAATTTTGAAGTACTATCTTTTAAATGTAGAAAATAAATTTTAAATCCAGCAACGAATAAAAAAGTAAGAAATTTTGCCTAATTTCGCCCTTTTGTTTTATACATCAAAATGATTAAAGAATCATACATTTAGTAAGATATATTCGTTGCATAGCGTGTAGTTATATACACTGTATATGGGGTTAGTAAATGTCATATGTGATTCTGGAGACCGACAGAGAGGAAATCCAAATAACATAAAAAAAATGAAGAGCTTAAGTCTAAACTTGACCATAAATTTATGCAAAAAGACAGAGCTATGCAATCAAGGAGATTTTATTATTAGCTTTAGAAAATTTACGACGGAGGGTAGATAGGCAACATCAAAATATGAACAACAGAAAATAGGAGGGTAAAGGCAAAGGAATAGTAAGACATATTACGCTAAGCCTTTTTATTTATCTGGATATAAAATGGTTTTATATAAACAACATCTTTAACAATAATTTTCATAAATAAACATCGTTCTATGGCATATTAGATATGCATATTTGAATATCTTCGATGGGATTTATAGAAGAAAGGATGGGATCTAAAACCAGACGTTGTTGAAGGACCCAAAGCAAAGCTCCAAAACAACAAATGCGAAAACAGAGAGTAGGCAAGCAGAGCAATAAACGCAAAAAGGACTAGGAACACCAAAAGATATATACGACTGAAATATGAGATACGAAAGACTACATATAAACCAACGAGACCAATGGGCAATCGATGCCGACTTAGGACCGCTATCTGCGACGCAAGTAGCAAATGCTGTGTTTACCCGGAGTATGTGCACACAACCCTCCCAGTTTTCCGCTTACCATAACGTTTCGATAGCGCACAGAAGTCAGCAAAACGCAAGTGGCTCAGATGAATGTGTAAATAGATATAAAAAGGGAGCGTAGAAAATTAAGCCCGTACTCTGATGACTGTAGCGAGTTCATACATATTGTTACGGAGTCGTCCTTAATGCATAAAACTGGAGAATCACTCTAGTAAATGTAGTTTAAATACGGTTAAAAAAATCGGGAATGTGCAGCCAAGACGTAAGACGTAGGTCGTGTGTAGACACTGTACAGGTGGTTGATTAAACTGATAATAACGATTTTCCCGAGATATGTCGGTAATAATAAGATACACAAGTTTGTATTATGTCCAATTTAAGTAATCCTTTTACATGATAAAGCCTTTAAGACACGAAATTCCTGTCTTTTTTACTCTGCAGTTTAAACATTAGCGCCTTGCCAACATTGCTCTGGTACGGGCTAACGAATTTGGAGCATTCTGACTGGCTGACGCTTGATGCAATTAGTATATAAAGAAGCACTGCCAATGCTCAGGGGAGCATTCGACTTGTCCCAGAGCTGGTGTCAACATCGACTTGATTAGTATCAGATAGTTAGAAATTGAAACCGATTTGGGTTTTTGAGTTTGAGAACTTGACTTTGAATTGTAATTTCCCCTAATTTGGTGAAATTAACTTTGACTAGTTATTGAAAGTTTTGACACCCATACGGGTGATACCTCAGCCTCGAAGGCACCCATTTGGGTGACAGTTAGTGATAACCGATTTGGATGATAACACACAAGTGTTCATAATCTATAGGTAATTTGGTAACATACATCTTTTACAACTTAAATGGGTGGTGCCCCATGACTTGCACCCATATAGGTGATGTAAGTATAATTCATATTTCTTGAATAGTTCCAACTACAATAGTAATTCTATTTCTCTAATAATTAATTCAAAGTAAATAAATAGCTTTATACTTTTCTCTAGTGCAGGTACATGTACTTCATAATCATTTTGCTTTTCAGCTGCTTGCTCTTCACTTAATATACTCATACTCTGCACCCATTCGGGTGATGAAAAACATAGAACCTAAATTTGTACATAGGTGAAACACAGATTTGTATTTGAATTGATGATCATTGCTTTGACTAGATACTTGCTGATGAACTTGGTCCTAGGCTAGGTCCATAGCAGGTGCTCCAAGGACATGCTGGGTGAGAGATAGCCAAAAGGGGCAGACAACTCTAGACTCAGTGTATTGGAAATCATTAATCATCTCATATTTGCTTGCTCATTTTTCTCTTAAACAGTTGATTATTAAAAATTGATAAATCATTAAACTTAGCAACGAAGCTTAAAAGTCGGACAGCAGACGGATCCCAATTTTGTAAGTGTATCTGGCTAGGTAGCTGCGACAAGAACAAAAACTGCTACAACATTAACAATTTTACGCACATGCACATAGAGTCTTACAATTAAAGTAAGCTGTTCATGCAGAAGCTGTACAAGTACTTAGGGAAAACTCTGTTTATCTGTTGAATCGTTACAGTGACAAATATGGATAATGACCATATCCCTGTCTACAGTACAAAATCGATAATTCAGAAAATCAGAAACATGGTAAACATGAAATCCATAATTTGTCAATGACGCGAATTGTTGCGGGTACGGTTACAATATTATTACCCGAGGAGTCCGAGGACATTCAGAGAGTACAGGTGGTTGGGGTTTTGTCATCACTGAAGATCTTTGGATAGGGCACGTCATGGAGTCCCATCGTCACATTTAGTTAGTACAAGCCTGTAGATTGTGCAAAGAAAGGAGGCGATCTCCAACAAGCCCCGGTTGCAGTACCAACAGCAATGCATCAAAACTACCAATAGGAAAACACAGAGTAGACAAGCACAGCTAAGTGAAGTAAGAGGAACATACGACATAGAAACATTAAACAAACAAGAGGCCCAGGAGGGCCACAGTCGCTCATCTGAGAATCATGTTCACTCCTAGAATATCATACCAGGGCCTTAAACCGTGAAATAAGAATTTACTTAAGTCACTTTCTCAAAACATTATGTATATCACAAAGTTGTTAATTTCCAATAAACAACTAGACCAATAAAGACCATGCAGGTATGTTGCCAGTTACATGATTGACCCCATAAGTAATGAACCTGACCTTAAAGGTGACTTGACCCTCAATGGTTATTGAATCTCATCCTCCTTGACCATCAATTCAAGTTTAATGACTCTATATCGAGTAATTTATATCATTATCCATATTTGTCATAGAATTACAAGTTTAAGATAGTGCGAAAAGATAAAGTTCTAAGTACTTCATTCCTTTCACACATACTAAGTTTAATCAAAATCTGCTCACTTCACTTAACTTATAAAAGAAGCCTAAAGTATAAATCATTCTTCCTCTCCCTTCTTTTTGATTAAAAAAGATAATTGAGGCATAAATTGATTGAGTAATCTGAGTAACCCGAGAGTGACAATTATACAATAACTAAAGCATAAACCTGATAATAAATTACATCTCCATCCCCCCTCACAAAACATTATTATTCTTGTTTTATTGATTACATGTACATATGATCAAGACTATGATGTACATTATGAAACTGTAGAGTTGTGATTTTACATTATTTTGAGCTGCTCTCAATATTTTGATTTTAATATTATATATCTAAGTCTTCGATAGACGAATTTGAAAATACTTATTCATTTTTGAAAATTATTTAGTTTTCTTTTGCTCTCTAATTTAAGATATATAACATTCAAATGAATATATAATCAAAGAATTAACTTTAGGGAAAATGTATCAATATCAAAGAAAGGCACGAGTCCTGATGTTTTAACAACTGTAGGAGTTCTCACCCTTTTGTACGAAACTAAAGTCCCAGGGTTAAAATTCCTGATGTAGATAAACAAGGAGATGAGACTTGAGCCTACAACCCTTGGATTCATGTGAACAGTAAGCATATCTTTTCATAATTAAAAAATACTCATGAGAATTCAAAAAAGGATTAATATAGCATATGTTGTATATCAAAGCATTAAGTGACATAAGAAGGAATTGGACAGCAATATGGCGGCGGCATTATTTGTTAACTCACTTCTTAGGAAAAGTACAGTCTAAACATCCTTAAAATATTTAATACACTGATTGATTAATGAAATGGACCCCCTTAATGAAATTAAAAAGTTTTCCGACGTGATCTGAAGAAACTATGCCGCTTTGGAATATTTGGACTTTGGTGTTTTTATCCATGAGCAAACAACGATGTTATTTCGACGTTATCGGGAGAAAATGACGTTACAAACCCTCTCCTTTAAATTGCCATAAAAGTATTTATATGTAACGTAAATATTGAGCCTTTGCAAAGATAAAATTGAAAACTCAACTTATTCACAATGAATTGTTGATAAATTTACGTCACAGAAAAGCGGATGCCATTTTGTTGAAAATGAACGATTTTAGAAGGTAAAAATTGGAAACGTAAAGTCATGTATCATTTTAATCCTAAATTCAATTTTCATCATTTGATTATTAAAGTATCGCTGGACATTGTTGATCTTTTCGTTTGTTTTTGGTAAAGATTCACATGGTAAAGATTCATATGGTGAAGGTTTTTGTTTGTTTGCTTTGGTTCCTGTTTTGTCCTGATTTTGTATGCCTTCGGTTTCTGACTTTCTGAATTATCGATTTTGTGCTGTAAACAGGGATATGGTCATTATCCATATTTGTCATTCAGCCACAGGATGTTTAATAATTAGCAATTATCTATGGTCAACTAACTCAAAATTAGCATTTTATGAGTAACAGTGTCATATTTTATTCCGGTATCCTGCCTTTGTTTGAAACACATTTATTCTCATCTTTTCCATATTGAAGTGCAATGCATGAAGATTGAGATTAATTTCCAATAGCTTTACCAGAACAAGAATGATACTTTTAATGACGTCATCAAGAAATCTGCAAATACGTTGAAAATACGTCATTCAAAGACTCACAGAAAATGTACATGTGGATAGAATTTAATATAAGTTGGTAGAATCAAGGACAGATAAAAAATTAAAAAAAATCAGAAATTTTGAAAAAAATTGAATTTGGTGTCCAAGTGTTCAATTCCTCCTGAAATATGATAAACATGTAATAAAGTGATTGCTGTAGATCATACAATCCTTGAATAATTTAGAGATATAGTTAAAAAGCATTTCTGACAAAGTCCGAAAAGACGTCAACAGCGCGTCAAAAATTTGACTTCGTTGTGGAACAAAAAAAAAAAAAAAAAAAAAAAAAGCCTGATAAATGAGCTTTCTAGATAATCGCAATGCTTTCTGAATGTCGATGTGTGCTTCGGTTCTGAGGAAGAGTTTGTCGAAGAAGGGTAGCCTGTGACCTACTTTTGCCTGTTGACGGATCAGGACGAAAAACCAGCAACACTTGTAGGAGACCATGATATCTTTATTCGTACAAACTTTCATCGAAATCCCATCAGCCCTTCTGGAGAAGAAATTTAAAATGCGAAAAGTTTACGCCGCCGACGACGGACCAAAGACGCAGCACTATGACATTAGCTCACTTGAGCCTTTGGCACATGTGAACTAAAAGGACTACACATAAACCAATGAGACAAATGGGCAATCGGTGCCGACTTAGGACGGCCATCTGCCACGCAAGTAGCAAATTGAATGATGTGTTTATCCGGATTACGTGTGTACTGTCCTCTCACTTTTCCGGTTAAACAAAAGTATCAAAGAACGCACAATTGTTGTGTGAAATAACCTCCTCGTTGTTAGATGACCACACAAACAAGAAAACAAAACGAAGGGGTCCAAGCAACTTAATATGTAAGGGGAATAAGAAAAGGGGGCTTATGTAAAACAGTCCGTGCTCTGCTGGTTGTAGCAAGCTAAGGCATGTTATGACCAGAGGAGTCCGACTGAGATTCAGAGAGGACAGGTGTGCGGGACCCTGCTTTCTCTATCGCTGTTTGGAAGGGACCATCATGGAGACCCTTCTTCATAGTCAGTCAGAGTACAAGAATAAGCTGGTACAAGACTGTAGATTGGTAAAGTACCAAGCTGAATGTCCGTTTGGTGACATTGGATACTATCCACGGTTTTAAATGGCGTTTGATGAATCTGACGCATTTTCGATGGTTTTGCTGTCCGCCTTAGATCCTCTCATTTTGCTTATTATTTTACCGTCTTCAAATTCATTAGCATCATTTTAGGGAAGACAAATTTACAGCATGGACCAGACATGCACGTTTCGGGTATTTAACCCTCGTCAGTGATCCTCAATCTAAACAATGTAATATGACCAAAAGACAGATTTTGAAATAAACAAAGTAAAGAGAGGGATCTCCAGCATGACCATCCTGCATCCACCCAGCAAAACAAACCGCAAGAAAGTGACACATAAATGACATCAGACAAAACTACAAATCGAAAAAAGACACAACAATATTCACTAACATCATACAAAATAATCGAAACAGACATAAAGAAATTTCAAACATTAATGACAGCACATAAAAGGAAGGCGACCAATATGCAACCGGCGCCGACTTTAGACGGACATCTGCTAATAGCAAATTGTGTCGTTATCCGGATTACGAGGGCACAATCCTCCCACTTACCCGGATACATGGAGGTCTGCATAGACACACAATTGTTGTATATATATATAAACTTCTCACTGTAAGGTGACATCACAAACAAGATAGTTAAATACAGCGGCCTCATGAAGCACAGATTCTATGTAAATGGATCTAAAAAAATTATATGGCATGCGTTTATCAGTTTGTGATTTGCTGGCTGAAGCGAGCTCAAGATAAATCACGCGAGTAGTCCGACCGACTTTCAGATAGAAGCGAGAATCTGGACACAGTCTTCTCTTACGAGATTTGAACAAGGCCCGTCATGGAGTCCCGTCGTGACTTTATCATATATCTCGGTTATTGATTTTGATATCAAGATCCAAAAATAGTGTAGCAAAGTCATCTTTGTTTGGTTTATTCAATGTGAACTCTGGTAGGTAGATTCAATTTTTGTTATGGTCAAAATGTGGGTTATCAATATTTAAAATATCATCAAGATACCTTGACTTGCCGTTCAAACTAAAGTATACTCTCCACCATGCAAGTACCATGCCGAGTGGTCGTCTGGTAACATAAGGATCATATCTACGGTATAAATGGCATTTGATGATTCTGACGCATTTCCGATGGTTACACATTATTTTACCTAATTCAAAAATGTATGGAGGAAACATCCGAAACAAGAAAGGTCAGTCGCCCACAACTTTGCCCTCTGTTTAGTTGTTTATCAGCTCGCCGTCATGGTCTCAGAACGACGCCGTTGAAGTTGGAGCTTGCTCTGAAAATAGCGTATCAATTGTGATTGCACCATAGACAATAGATTTATTAATGATATCTTTGATATTTTTAAGGTTAAATCGTTAACGGAAGTTTTGGTTCTTATGGCCGTAAATATTGACGTCACAATCATTAAATTTCGATTCAATGTTGATGTGTCATTACCATAGACATTTACTTGTCTTCACATTCTTGAATTATAACGTTTTTCACAAATTAGATTCTTTCAAATCTTTACATTTCACTTAAAATAATGTTTATGAAATAATGAATGTCGCGAGAAATCCATTTCCAAAACACAACCAGAATCAAGTGAAAGGTATAACCGACCAATATTACACAGAAAATCTCTTCCGTATTATTACAGGATAAATTAAACATTTAAAACTTCAACAAAAAGGTGTCAACAAATTGTAGCCTAATGAAAGCACATTTTGACATTTACGTCTCATCTATAGACAGATATATGAGGAATTCTGTTCGACGAAGGTGTAAAAAACTATGACACAAATGTCATTCAAATGAAACTAAAGTTATTCTTTCAATCGTCTTTTGATCTCCTATAAACTCAATTTGATACACAGCCCTGATTTTTAAAGTTCAAAGACCTAAACTTAATGGGGTACATGCATCCTCGGATTTCCAAAGTTACTTACAAATTGCCAATTCATGGTTTTTAAACTTCCGCATTCAATGTCTACATTGCCCTCAATGGACTTGCCTCATTGCACCCTTTCATTAAAGAATTGTGTCATCGCGCGCATATTATACGCCTTGCTGCATTATAATGAGAAGCACTTCCTATATACAACAATGCCAACCATGTGATGCTACATGACCTCGGTAAAACTTGGGGATTTCCGACTGTACAATGTATATTATTTTTAGGTTAATATCAAGACGGGGGTAGAACAATGCGTCACTTTCTTGTGGGTTTGTTTCGCTGGGTGAGTGTAGGGTGGTCATGCTGGAGATTATTCCCTTTTCTTCACTTTTAAACATCCCACAATACGTGATTGAACACGATGAAATAGTTCAAAAGAAAAAGTATGTACAGTCTACTCTCGATAAGTCGAACCCCAAGGGACCATCCGAAATAGTTCGACTTATAAGGAATTCGACTTATTGAGTACATGATCAACGATCGATTTTCCAAAAGAATTATTCTCCTTTCTCTATCACCGTTCACTAAAGTTTGTGTTGTCCATTTTCAATGACTAAGCTACTTTTAATGTTTGTATAAACGTCTCCATAGCAAGAGAGTATCAATAATCCGTCCATCGATCTCCTTATAAATACATTGGTTTTGTTACATATATATATACATTTATATATTATACATTAGGACATCCTCCTTCATCATACTTGACACAGAACAAAAGATTCAATGCAAAAAAGATGGATTGGATTCAGGTATATTTCTTTTATCATATCGTTATCCTGATATTCTTCTTTAATATTAAAGGTATCAAACTGAAAAACAAAAAGTTTAGATTTTTAATTCAAAGTGATACAATTTTAACACAAACATATTGGAGTATTTATTAGAGTGTATAATGTGTATAAGAGTGTTTGTGTTTTTATTTGTATCGTTCCTTTCCTCTGGGAGATTACTGCAAAGTAAGATAGTCTCAATAGCTGAATAAATCGACTGCTGTTCCGGGGTACGTACGTCGAAGTACATACGTATCTTTTTGTGCTTTTTAATTAAGAGAGGAATCGCTAGGATACATAATACTGATAGATATTGAACCTTCACCACGTCTTATTTATAACTTATCTCATCTGAACAAGAGAAATAAATAGATTTGCTGACATTATTTAGCGATTAGATCGAATTCTTTGTGTTATAATGCATTTGGAAAATACATATTTGAAATAATGCTTTACTTCCTAGTTGCCTTTGTTTATTTTTTCACAAATTGTCTTTAAACATCTCTATGCACTAATTACATAAGATGAAATATCTTCCAGATCATGTTACAAAACGACTTTGAACGTTTAAACTCTCCTTAAGCTTGACTGCAGAAATTCAATGAGATGAATTATTGAAAGAAGATAATGAAGACCTATATAAGGCATACTCACATTCACAAGTTGTCACTTCCTTATTGGTAAATCCGTGAATTAAGAAGTCTTTGACTGATTCCCGCTGTTGTCTGTGATATCTTACGATGTTGAATTCAAGGAATACGTCCTCTGGGGTGAGTAAATTCTGAAACAAAATGTTCTGTACATCGTTTATAATTCTTCAAAAGTGTTTAAATACATTAGAATATTATTTAATATTTCTTTTCTTCAAAAGTGTTTTAGCGCACTAACGTATTATTTGATATTGCTTTACTCCAAAAGTGTTGAAGTACATTAACGTATTATTTGTTAAGTACCCGAAACGTTCATTTCTGGTCCATGCTGTTGATTTTTCTGTTCTTAAATGATGCTATTAAATTTTAAAACGTTCAAGATTGTAATTTTCTAAATTACCCTCAATTATTTTCTTTACTTACATTTACGTACCATTGGATATTGACATATACTTTTATATTGCTTTAGATTATCATTGATATTCAGCGGAATTATATATCAGTATTTAATACTATCCATACATTTATACATGAGATTCTACCCTTAAATAGCATGGAAGTACATCGCAAAAATTAGTATATTTTGAATTTGAAGACGTTTAACATTCCCCGAGGGCACATGCAGCTAGTTTGGATCAACTTCGGTTGATCGTTTCTTCAACGCAGAAAATTCCTGTTATCAATATTTCTTGAAATTTCTAAAACATAGGTTCTATAGCATCATATCCCACCTATCCTGCTACGTTTTTCCATAGATATTTGGACACGGTAACTTTCACACTCTTTGGCCTTATTACACTGTTTAGATTGAGGATCACTGACGAGGGTAAAGTACCCAAAACGTGCATGTCTGGTCCATGCTGCAAATATATCTGTTCTTAAATATGCTATTGAATTTGAAGACGTTTTTAAAACATTTGATCTTAGAGGTACTGTACATGAATTCTATTAAGTTACGAAACATCAGAATAGTACTAACATAAATTGAATTTACGGATTTTTCATTAATATTGTTTTGTTGCAATCCTTCAAGATTCTTAAGTTGTGATGGGTTTGATTGAATCTACCATAAAGTTTTCATCATTTACCCAATGGATAACAGATTAATTTACTCTAAATCGATCAAGCAAGTATTATCATTTGATAATGAATACGAGGAGCAGTCCTTAATTCGAGGAACTCTTGAATTCTAACAACATAGACAATGATGGAAGTATTTGTATAAGAATCAATTCAAAAACAAAGAAGACTCAATTAACCTTCATTAATTTTGCTTTGTGTTTTTGCATTGGGTGTTTTAGGGTTTTGCTGTGGGTGCTACAACCGGATGTTGTTGGAGATCCCCTACTTTGTTTCATGAACAGAATTTAAAATCTAATATAAGAATCAAAATATTCTTGACTAACTGAACGCAATATAGAGATAAACTTACTAAATATACAGTCAATGAATGAAAAAAAAACCCCACAGAATCGAAAAATCACGATCAAGAGGCATAAAATTTTCTGCATTATATAAAACACCGCGTGGGATCGAAACGTATGATGTGATTCTTTACGGAGAATACTGATGTTTTCTCATCATTTAAGTGATTCTGCACAAAACTAATGAGACGTTTCAGTAGAGCAATGTCTAATAAGTAAGTTCGTATCGTTTATATATCTGAAAAGTCTGTAGTTTTTGCAAACACTTCAAGAGATCGTCAAAAGGAATTATTTTCTGTCGTCGACAAATTATTGAAGTGTTTGCGAAAAATTTGAACTTTCCATATACCTGGACGATTTGGATTGATTCATTAGGTGTTGCCCTACTGCAACAGCTGGTGAGTTTTGTAAAGTTTGATTTAGAAAATGAGAAAATACCAAAAAAGACAAAAACTCTGTAAGGAAGCACAACACCATACGTTTCGATCCCACGCGTTGTAAACGAGAATTTTAAAATTCTCACGAGAAAACAGATAGCGGACAAACAGAAGGAGACAATAACACAGCAGGATGATATCATTGTCATATCACATTATCTCCAAATTCCAGTGAAAAAACGGGATTAATTAAATTTTGCGTTATTTGATGTATGCTCTACATTCATTACTTCAGTCTAATTTATTTTCTTTCAATTTGATTTTGGTTTTTTTTCTCATAATTCTTTTTCATTTAATTTTTCAATGTGGCACTTGTTACATCATTTTACAATTTCCTTGTTCTAGGTTCTCATACCGGTGCAAGTGAAATCCCCTCCCCTTGTTCTTGAAGAAAGATAAAAAACTTTTGGTTTCCTTTTTGGTCAAAGGTAGATACTTTAACTTGTAATCTGATTCATCTGATATTGTTCAAACTGTATTCATCAGCCCTGCACAGCGTTTAAAGCACAATGTACAATGTATTCCGTACTTTCTCTGTACACTGGAGATTGCATTTAGGTATATAATAAGTGTCTTATTTTGTGTGTTTATGCAGAAATAAATTACAATGGCTGATGCATTTATTTTGATATAATGCGCGTTAGCGCATTTTATCAAATAAATGCATCAGCCATTGTAATTTATTTCTGCATAAACACACAAAATAAGACACTTATTCTATATATATGCGCTTTCAAAGCCAAAAATAGAACAAAGGAAGCGCCCGATTCTATTTATAAAGCGAATCCGTTCACCAATGCAGAGGGGAGTTAATTTTAGAAAGGAACAGCTGGAGTTTCCCATGACTGAACTGTCATAAATTAATGCATTATGATGTATCAAGTTTTACAAATTAAACAATTTAACAATGGAATCATGACAAAAAATGACCAAATAAGTTGTTTATTACTCTCTAGATGTTGACTGTTTGGAACTAGTTTTGTTTGCGGAATGAATTTCCATTTAGTATCCGTTTAAGTCAGTTGCAGCGCGGTTAAATCATGAAATGTTAATTGACAGCGTTAGTTCATGGATTTTTCTTATACTGTGTACTGCTTATGGGTGGTTTATTTTGGAATTATCACAAACAACGCCGAATGTGACAAGAAATCTTCATTCAAAATATTCCGTTGAGTGAAGGATGTGACATCAATCGACAGAGAGCTATTGTAGCTGCGCCTGCCTCTGTTGCTTGTTGATGTCGTATTCTGTAATCGTCAAGACACAGTCGCTGAAAGAGATAAGGGATTAATGGGGAAGATTTTAGATATGAATTCGACTTTCTATATGATGATGTTCCTAATTTCTGTATAGGAAAAGATTTTATACTCGTTGATATTCAATTCAAATTCATCCGCGATGCTTGGCGGCGTTTTGTCGTCACACTGTTATTGATACAGAAATCAATAACAATCGTTCTGAAAGCTTTATCTCGGGCAATTACAGTGGTTGTGCATATATATTAAGTTGTCCTTCATGTTTCTAAAAAGCTGTGTAATTGTCTCTGTCTGTTTGTCCAATTTTCTTTTCTCGCGAGAAAGTACTAATACATATATATAATGTTTCAGAATGTGTAAGTTTTTTGATAGCGCTTTTTTAATCTGATTTCTGGTTTTGTGTTGGACATTCATTCACAAATTGTTTTTTTTTTCATTTTTATTCTGATACTCTATGACCTAATTTGTTTTTTCTTTTTTTTCAAAGTTTTCTTTTCTGAGGAATTACTTGATTTATTTTTCATCATCCTGATGTTATTGTATGGTTTGAAAATAGAGAAAAATATCCATCTCACTTTATAATTATTATGTAAATAAGGGTGGATTTTCCAAATTACTTCTCTTAAAAAAATTACAGAAAAGTATGGGCGTTGGGAAATCCGATATTCCACTGATAGATAAAATGATAGTAACGTCAATTGTAGTATTACATAAAGAAGATAAAATATTAAGGGGTACCGCCCATTATTTTCTTATTTTTCTTGAAACGAAAATGCAAAGGGGAATTCCAGATTGAAACTCCTGCAAATTTCTAACTGTGAATTTCGAATCATTTTCTTTTGTGACGAATTTGATATCATTTGACAGATTTTTACTTTTCACCAAAAACAAGTATAAAATTACTAAGAACAGTATTTCTAAGGATTATCTTACTATCTTTATGACACCTGTCATCCAGTTCTAAAATTTCCACCCATTATAGAAGGGCTTGTTATTCTTAATGGCTTTAAAAGACAAATTGCCATGGTTTATTTCTTTTTCTTTGAATCTCATTATAATTGAATATAGAATAAAAGACACAGCATTCCATCATTTAATAACCTCAAACGTTGACACCAGACACCAATGTATGATAATTTTTGTCTTATTTCGTAGTACACTTAAGCTTATGTTTCATTTTTTTTTACTAACAGCTTTTAATTATTTGTAGTTTTATTAATTTAACTATCTAACCTCATCAGTTGACAAAGGACACCGACGATGCCTTTTATTGTCCATTTAAATATACATCTATTTGTAACTTGGACTACTGTGTTTTCACCTTACATGCATGTGATATTTGAGTACTAATGATCACAGTACCGCTTTTAAAGCGACACCTACAATGCATTCCGTACTAACACTCGGCTATGGAGATTGTTCATTAGCTTAAGCTGTCCTTCGTGTTTCTATAAAGCTGTGCTATTGTCACCGTCTGTTTGTCCTATTTTCTTTTCTCGTGAGAAAGTTCTGTTTTTTTTTATAGAATTTGTAAGCATTTTGATTGTGGATGTCGGAATCTGATTTCGGGTTTTGTGTTTGACTTTCATTCACTGATAGAGGAGGCTGTTACTCACAATAATTGAGCATTCTTCGAGTCCGTATGGAAACCGGATAAGAATTTGTGTGGAACGGGTGGTTGTGCGTATATATTTCGGATAACCACACCATTTGCTACTAACATGGCAGATGGCTATCCGACGTCGGCACCGCCCGCCAGTTGCCTTATCGTCTCATTGGTTTATGTGCAGTATTATATGTTTTAGTATCGTCTTTGGTGTTTTTCTGCCATATCTAATGTTGTGCTTATCCATTCTCTGTTAATCAGAACGTCAGGTCATATTGGTTAATAAGCATTGTATTACTATGTAAGAGGACTCTCTAGTTTTTTTATAATTAATGATCACGTATCTACATTCACTACTATAGACGGTAATTTTGGTGGTTTTTTTTTTTTGGATGGGATAGTCCTGTTTTTAAAATAAATTCGAAGTATTGGTGACAGTGGGGTTAGTAAATATTCATCTACTTAATGAAAATGTAGCCTTGTATTTCAGAGTTCAACGCCTTCCTATGCTGCGGTTGAAAAAATCGTAAGTATTTGATAAACATCTTAATAGCACGACTCTGAATACCGCAGTTTCTTAGCTCTCGGCAATTTGAATCACAACTTTGCTCATTTTGCAGCGTAATATTGCTTTTCGGTGTCTAAATAATATCACATTGTCTTTCTTGTTTTACAGTAAATAATGTATGTAAGCATTGATTACTTTTACATCCTCATTTTCATTAAAAAGCAACACTTGAATTTTTTAAGTGCATTTTTGATTTGGATTGTGGTCGGATATTGGCTGCTGTCTATAAGTATTCCTTTAAAATATCTAACAACTATCCTTAGCAAACGACAAGAAAACTGCAGATAGCAGTTAATGCTAAAGAATATTCCTTTCTTTTAAAGATATAGAAAATAAACTGATTTTTCCATTTACATTGCCTTACACTTAAGGAATTGAACAGACGGTTTTTCGTCTTTTTAAATTTTAAAAGATTTCCGAAACTCTTCAAGAGAGCGAAAAATTGCTGGTCCCAATGTAAATCTGCTGTTCAATTATTCAATAGATAAGAGGAAAATCGGCCTCTCCTCTTCAGCT
This sequence comes from Pinctada fucata, assembly GCA_028142955.1. Taxonomy (NCBI): domain Eukaryota; kingdom Metazoa; phylum Mollusca; class Bivalvia; order Pterioida; family Pteriidae; genus Pinctada; species Pinctada fucata. Next base: position 55,387,132 of record AP027113.1, on the reverse strand, counting down.
CTTTAGATCGGTCTTTCAAATTTTCTGGTGCATTTGTCCTTAAGCTCTAAAGCGTAAAAGATGAAAATGAATATGCTATATCAGTCTGAAAATAATCATAAAAGGAAAGATAATATTTTCTTAATTTCCTTCAGACTTTACCGAATCCGTTTTTCTTTTTTTTTTTTCAGAACTGTGTATTCCCTATGAGAGGACCCATTGTGTACCATCCTTATGACAATTTTTGTCAAAGAAGAGATTTGGTAATTCAACAATGCTCTAACTTTTTTCGAATACAAATATATTACTACGACATTAGTATTTATAATATTCCTAGCAAGACTCATTGTAGATTGCATATCTTTGATACTCGAATTTGATTTCCTTGTGTCTGTACAAAGGGGAGTTAAATTCTATAACATATTCTTCAATTTACAATTTATCCATCATATTTTGCTTTGTTTTTAGCAAAATGAAAGTCAGAGACCACCTACGCCTCCGCCTGACTACACGGTAGTGGATCCCCAGTACGAAGATCCAGTATCTCGTGTTAGCGAAGGAACTGTAAGCTATTGAACAATCGTCCGTTGTATTCACATTTGAATAGTTGCAGTTTTCAGCAAAATGCTCATTTTCTTTGTGTAGCTAATGTTTTAGTCAATGACTGTAGAGACAAATCGATTTATATTTGAGCAATGGAACTACAAAAGATATTTTCTTTAATAAATTCAGATTACTATCTTTTTGTCATGAGTTTTACTTTGTATGATATTCATTCAAATTTTGCTTATTGCAGATTTCATCAAGCAATCCCTATGCAATGATAGACAGTCCTTATCCGGTAAGTAAATATATCTTGAAAATTTGAAGCCTGATATTCATTCTCATTAAGGATTTGCATATGTAAATGAAACTGGGACACCGGAATTTTATAGAATATCAACTCCTTTAGGGACAAGACATAAGAAAGAAAAGACAAACACGAAAAGTAGAATGATACAGAAGTGTTCGATTTGTTCTTGATGAGACAGCAGATATATCATATTAAATGAACATTTGCGTTATAATAATCCATGATTTAAAATTTATTATTTCGTGTTAGATATTGCATTTTGATTTGATAATTATCAGTTAAACAAAATAATCAATAACATAATGGTATGACAATTAATTCCTATCAATAAGTTTTTCCTTTGTCAACACGGATGAAAAATCGGAAATTAGAATGATTACCAATGGTATTTGAGTTGTTCAGTTCAAAACTATTTATTTTAATTTAAGTTTTAATGATCTTCTTTGTTTGAATCAATTCATAATTTGTTTGTCAGGAGGGTCCTAAAAGTACAGACTCTTCAAGTTCGCTCATCTCCAATGACAGTCGTTGTCCAAAATGCCTCTGCAACAAGAAGTACCACCTTATTTTTATATCTCTCCTGGTTCTACTTGCTGTAGGATCAATATTACTGTTGGACGCAACAAACATAATAGGTTTGTCTATTTCAAATTATAATTTTCTTGCAATTGAAAATAGCTTCCTTTTTGGTCCTCCCTGCATGGATACTATATATACTTACATTACATATATGACAACATTCATATGATATATGAAAAGAATTCGTACAGTTTTTTCAAAGTCATCTACAATTTATTATACAATGCAAGTGCGGAAGGCATTGTAAAATGAGGTAGTTCATAAGAAAATGGTCATTTTGCGTTGCGTTCCGTTCGTGCCTGCTCTGTGTTTTTCCATTGGGTTTTTTGGTGTTTTGCTGAGGTTGCTGCAACCGAGTGTTGTTAGAGATCCCCTACTTTCGTTGGAGAATGACCACATCAGAAAGCATTCTCAGGTTTGCAAAAACGGTTAAATAAGAAGAAATACGAGCACAATACGACACGTTACAAATGCTTTATGAAAGGGCGAACAGTTCGAATTTACATTTCAACCTCCCTTGCTTTTCATTGCAAACCATCACGTGCGTTTATACACTCAAAGCCGCATCATATTTCACTGGTATGCGAATAAACATATATAATCGTTGAAAGAAACTTACTTCCATATGTACATGTATTAGATATCTTTAGGACGTAATTTTAAATGTAAATAAGATTCATTCGTAAAGTCTACTAAGTTCTTCAGTCTTAGCACAATCCCTCTAATGCTATTTTGGTCATATGTTTCATTTAACTATGCTATTGAATCGACATTACAGAAAATATGGAGCTTAGCACTCTCTGCAAAGTAAATGTACAAATTTAGATCAAACAATAAAACCAGAGGGTGCTACTGAAATGCATTTTGCTGTGTCAGAAAATCATTTCTGCATTTAAAATGATTTACTACCGAAACGCGTATCTTGTGCATTCAAATTGGTTTGAAATTTTCTTCAAGAATGTAAAGAGTTGGAACAGTTCCGGATTGACATGGTGGTCAACTTATGTATATGAAATAAATCTGCAACAAGAGGCGCAGAGTTATTACCCATACGAATCCTTCTTGTATAGATCACCACCACATTTAAGATAAATATTGTCCTATAGGAACGACAGGGCATTACATAGGTCACTACATATCCCTGATTTGTATGATTTGTAGCCTCTTGAGGAAAAAACCCTTTGTGTCAGATTACAAATGACAGTTTTCTGCTCTCGAACATTGAAGTTGAAGACATGTCACATCTGACCATTTGGTTATGTATTTCATGATTAATTCATTATAAGGATTATTTAGAAGATGTTTTATATAGGAGTGGTAGAAATGCTAGGGTAAATTTGAAGGCGTTGTCATCTTTATTAATGTAATTCTGATTTCACAAGTGAAAGAAAGGAGGAGATCTCCAACAACACTAGGTTGCAGCACCAACAGCAAAACCCCCAAAACACCGAATGCAACATACATAGAACAAGCACCCACAGGAAGACATTTGAATAATTTTTTGAAGTGGCACAGCAGAACTTCTCTTATTAACCTGCGTTTGAAAAAAAGATAATCGAAAACAATAAGAAAAATTCATTCAAGCGCCTTTATAGTCTCCTATATTCAAATTTCAACAAAAAGTTGTGACTGTCTAAACAGATTGTTCAAAATTGCCATATTTGAAGAAATCCAGGATCAGATATAGCCTTACAATAACGCAACACTTTACTTTGCACTGTACAAGGAATATTTCGCCGACTTCTCATGTAGATATCATAAAAAATCCCCCAAAGTTCAAAATCCCTTCTGTAATTTCGTATAATTCGCTTTCTGTAAATTTATTCCATTGGTGTCATTGCGGGGATATTAAGATTGAGATTTATCTTCCTTAGTTTAGTCTATAAATCGTCTACTTTAAATTTTGGTCTCGATGGAAAGAGTCATCGTTCTTATCCGTCTGCTTTGTCGTTTAAAAGAACTCGGGATATTTACTTTAAATTGTACCAAATAAAAGCATGACACTTTTCTTTGTATAAGAACACAACTTTTTCTACTTATTTTCATGTTGATCAATACCACTCCAATCCAAAATATGAATATCTATCTTTAATCTTACAGACTTCAACATTTTCCCGAACAAATTTACCGGTGACGAAACTAAAAAAACGGGTATGTATTTTTTTTTCTTTTTCATTTCTTTATTTTGAATTATATTTAGACAATCATCTTCATCTAGTAGTGAATAAAACAGATAAATAAGCAACATGAAATACGAACACTATAACAACTAAAATTGAACACATAGCATGGGAAAATACATCAGGGATGCAAAATAATACACCGGTTTTGTTTTTGTTATAAGGATGCATCTATATTATTCAATGAATAATGAGTCAATTATTACATGGATTATGTATAAACATACGCGGTTCGTTGGAGATGTAAATAGGCATTTACAGCAGAGTTTGAGAATTCATATTTCTTTTCGTTCAGAAAATGAAAGTCAAACCGAAAATCCAAAATCAGATTCCAGAAACGGTTTGACAAATTCATGAAAAAAAAAAAACCCCAGAACTTGAGAAAAGCGTGGAAAGAAAAATAGGTTTAACTATTACGAGAATCAAAGTGGGAAAATACGATAACTGTTATTGACATTGTAAGAATGATTGGAAAAAAAACCACAATTTTGCAGTCGAAATCGCTCATTTTTCTCCACACGGACGATTCATCCTAAAGTCAGATATCACTTCTCTTTTATATGTCATGAAACTTGTTAACTTTTTTATTCAAAATATATAATCTGGGTATTTAGGAAAAATGCATATAAATGGTTTTTTTTTTCAGAATCAAATCCTATTCTAGAATGTAAGGATATGTACACATTTGGAATTGGAGAAAGTTCAGGGAATATCGAATGTTTCGTGACGTCAAATATAAGTATAGGATCGAATGACACTATAATCATGAGGAAAACTGGCTTAAACGATTCAGATACACTTATGAAAGCACTTGAATTCAAAGAAAGTCATTCGAATGGGAAAGTGACCGTTGAATTCCTCATCTTTAAGACGGTTTGCTCAGACGAAGGCAATTACTCAATCTCATTGAATACCAGTGACATTATACATGATATTCACCGTTTCAGCATTTTTGTCCAAGGTAGGATTTTTTATAGTTTATAATTGTATACGATAGTCCAAATAACATTTAAGTAAATTCTATTGTTGTTTTTATCCTCAACGTTACATAGCTATATTTAAAAATCAACGAAACAAAAGTATAGTATGTTTTTAAAAAATCGTGATTTATTGTGTTAATTTTATTGAATTATTGTACTTTTTCTAAATAAAAGATTCACCTGATCGACCTTCGCTAGAGAAAAAACCAGGTTCACGCGGGTACATTGCTGGAGAAACGCTTAATTTACAATGCAAAGCAACGATTGGATGTAAAATGAAGGAACTGTTAATAAAAAGGACACCACAGGGAATAACTTCCTCTCGCATTATTGAGCAAGGCAGAGGAAATTATACCATTAAAGGAACACAGTACGAGCAATTTGAGGTAAGAATAAAGCTCAAGAAGAAATATTACCATAACAAAAAAGGGAAAATTTAACACATTTATCAAACTTATCAAACAAGAAAGGAGGGAATATCCAACAACACTCCGTTGCAGCACCAACAGCAAAACCCCAAAACACCCATTGCAAAACACAGAGCAGACACCTACAGAAAAATACGTAAAAGGCACAAGGAATTCAAACTCACGCGATAGAAACATGAAACGCAAAAGGTCATGTATAAGCCAAAGAGACCAAATGAGTTAAAGAAGATCTTGGCAATAATAGCACTGAATAGCACTCACAAGAGAGCACCAAAATTGAGCATCGACGGACCCCTAGCAAGCTGGAGGTGGGATCAGGTGTCCGGGTTTAAGTAAGCATCCCCTGTTGGCTAGCTGCACCCGCCGTCGATGCTCATGCACGAAAATGAAAACAATATATGAAATACATGCGCTGCACTGTCTTGGGTTATGTCTATATAGAAAGTAATATGGCGACCATTTCAGGGAAAAGTATACAAAATACTTACTGTCAAAGTAGCAGACGGCGTGGTTATCCGAATTACGTACGCACAACTTTCCGATTACTCAGAGGTATCGAGAAATTGTGGTGTAAAAATAACATTCTCATTCTAAGATGAACATACACACAGACAGCATGACGCCGGGACCAACGAAACACATAGATGGATATGTAAATGGTTATAATAATAGGAAAGTGTTCCAACTCTATACATTTTGGCCCTATTTCATTGTTTTGGATTGAGGATCACTGACGAGGGTAAAATACCCGAAACGTGCATGTCTGGTCCACGTTGTAAATCTATCTGCTTTTAAATGATGCTAATCAATTTGAAGACGATTAAAAAACATATATATTTCAAACAAATTTTCATGTGTTTCGGATACGTGTTTATCAAATCAAATATCATATTCATATATCAAATTCTCATCAGTGATGCTTCCAGCCAAAATTCATTTTATTGGTTCCCTCTGGTTTTATTTTTAAAAATTTGTAGATTGACTTAAGAAATAAAAAATGACAAGCCGGTCTCTATTGTCTCATAATGCCCAAGCGTCCTCAGCCAATCACATTTATTACCGAGCCGTGTCAGCGGCGAGGTGATAAATATGATTGGCTGAGGACGCGAGGGCATTATGAGACAATAGAGCCCGGCTTGTCATTTTTTATTTCTATTCTAATGATGACAAAACTTAGACGTTTTGATGAAATCGATTCTTGGTAAAAACCAGTTCCTGCCGGTTTATCTGCTTTCAGAAAATGGGTAGGCCCGGCTTATCGCTATAGGGCTATATTGGAGAATAGAGCCCGGCTCGCGACTGTTGTCTTAATATGGAAAAAGAATCAAGTAATATTAGAATTAACAATAAGTGCGCGGCTCCAAATTTTCTACAGGGTCAATTCAGTAGCATATGCAACTAAAATCTAAGTTCAAAATAGCATCTTAGCACTATCCCTCCAATCCTATTTTAATACCTCCTTTAAGATTAGAGTTGCGACTACAGGGAGATAACTCTATTTTCATATCACATAATATTTGAAACTGACATAAAAGATACATGGTATAAGCTCAGATTGTTACATTATTTAAGAAAAAAATAATCATCCTTGAAACTTTCATTGCTGAATGGATATTTTTAGGAACATGCATATTTTTCAAGGAAAATTGCCGAAAATAGGAAAAAAATTGTCATTTTCGCATGAGTTCTGCTACCAAAGATTCAAACATCAGAATATTTACTATCCATTATACTCTTTAACTGTGAGATCATTAGAAATTCAAACATCTAGTTTAATTCTATATTTTTGGGTCAACATTTTGATTTCTGCATAAATTATTGTGCGATTTATAGAAACAGTCATTTTGTTCAAAAACTAATTCGGTTACATATTGATTAGACTGCTTTAGGATAAAGCAATACCATAGATAGATATGTAGAAAACAAATTGTGTAGCTGGCGACCTTCTATCTATTAATAGAAATAATTATGGCCACCAGCAACATAATTTTTATAAATACTCTCCTTAGAACTGATTATTTTATCAGAATTTCTCAAAATAACCATTAATTCATCCGCAAGCTATAAGAATCTTGAAAATATATGGATATATATGAATTTTTGAAATTTCATGCAATTCAGAGGTATGTTAAAGTGATATTAGAACATATGAGATAATACTTTTACCTAAAACTTTCCCTAAAAATAAACCATAATATGCCAAAAATAGTTTTCAGCTCTTACCGCACATATACGTAAATCAGTTTTGAAGTTGCTATTTTTAGCCATTTACAGAAACCCTGATTCTATAAATGATCACTTCCGGTAAATATGATGGAGAGACTTATGACGTAGAAAGTTGTACATGAAAGACGAAAGTAGTGTAAACAATGCAATGTACCGTTGAGGTATTGAAGCTGAGTTCGCATTTAATTTGCTCAGTTTCACATCTTTTGATAATTTCTTGATCATGTCGAGTATTAATATGCAAATGTTTAATGTTAGTAATTTTCATGCGACCAAGCATCTGTCCATGAGAAAAAAAGGGGGGGGGGGGGATGGGGAAAGGGTCTTGAGATGGACGATTTCACACATGATGTCACATCATATTTTCTGTCTGTCCTATTGTACTATTTGTTCTAAACACGAACGATTTGAAACTATGGTTGAATATACAGCCCGACCTGTTTCAAACGCAGAAAGGAGGGGGGGGGGGGTGTTAACCGCTTGGAATGCGTGCGACTGGAGTTTCAGACCGGGCTAGGCCCCCTGCCCATCCTTTTATTGAGCTTAGTGAACAACATAGTATTACCTATATTCATATTGTCATATACATTCACTTAAATGACAAATGACAGATGGAGATATCTTTGGCATAGACGGATTCAGGAATCTAAAATAGGGAGGGCGGATCACAGTGAACATTGAAAACAATCTTTCGGAGAAGCGTAGGAAGAGGGTGAGGGGTATAATGACAAAAACAAAATGTTATTAATTTATTTTTACATATATTTTCATCTTCATAAATAATTATTTCAAAATTCACCTGCATTCCCTGCAAGGGATATAGGGTAGACTAGCTTATTTCACGAGCTCCCCAGTGGGTAAAACACTCAGTAAATTTTAATATTATTCTGAGGCTCCAAGTCGATGTCACGGAATCTATTTTGATTAAAATAAGGATCAAATTTTATTCTATCAATATACATGGTCACAATTTTAGGGATTAACAACGAAAAACGATTCGACATTATTCTTTTTTTTTCTAAATCATTAAGTTAAATGGTCACAGTTAGCGGTTTTTAATGGAATAACATAAAGATAATAGAACGAAGCAATAAATTTATACTGATCTGAAAACATTTTTGAAATACGTTTTCATGAGAAGGCAATTGATGATAGAAAAGATTGGATGATCTCTCTCTCTCTCTCTCTCTCAACGACTCAAAACGGACAAATATGCGCGTGTGTGTACGGGGGGGGGGGTTACCCCCGCAAACCACGATCTAATATTCGGCAAGTGCTAGATCCATAAATCCATATGTAGATTAAGAATCTGTCAAAAATACTGGCCGGCACGATTATTTTTTTTTAATCAGAATATGAATTATGTCAAACTTCTGTCCTGAATCTACAGGTGATCGCCAGCCATGAGCATGTTTAGAAATGGTGCGCCCTTTATTTATTTATTTCATTTATTTATTTATTTTTTGCTCAATAAATAAAAAAACTATGTTATATATATTGATTGTTTTATTCCTGAAACGATAATCACATGCGTATACACATGTGCTAGTGCAGGCAAACACTTTGTCGTGTACAACTTGTGACGTCATTTACTGAGACCCACGAAGAATACAGTCGATCCCGAAAATTTATTGGGTAAATCGACAAAAATGTCGATTTCCTCTAAAACCAGGAATTTTTTTTTCTGAGGTTACAGGATGAAAAATTTCATTTTTAAAGAGCTAATGCTATATACTATTTTCACAGATGTTCTAATATCACTTTAAGTTCTGATGTAGTATTCTCTAAAATGAAAAAAAAAGTGAAAATAGGCAAAAATGGACGTTTAGTGGCCAAAAAAGGAAACACGGCGGGTTTAGGATGGCAATTTAGACAAAACCATTGCTTATTTCGTAAATACATGCTCATTACTAAATGATCCATCACACACTTCAAGGAATATTGAATTATTGTCTATTTTGGTAAAAGAGAAAGACAAATTCATATTTCACAATACCATGGTAAGTTAAAAGATTATCATGAGCGTGGAATACTCGTTCGAATTAACTACGAGAATTTTGAAAATAATATTGAAATTTTGAACTTTAATCAATGTTCAGGAATTGTCAAAAAAATTAATTGAAACATATAAATAAGAAACGTGAATGAAAAGAATAGTAGGAAAAATCCTGCGACATTGTTATCATAGCATTATCTTTTTTGTGTCACAAATGTCTTCTGTGTGTACAATTTTTATCTGGTCTTTGAAAATTTCCCAATTCTCCTAGTTCAGGTCATCAAAGAAATATAATGATAGCAATAAATACATACACACAAGAAGATAGATTGAAGGATATGCATTTTTACTTTTGCCTCATCGCATCCGAATCAAAAACTGCTGTTCCATGATGTTAAACGTCTAATCACTGAGCATTGCTAATGAAAATATCGATGCTATGATTTTCAATACGCAAAAAGCTATAATTTTATAATTTCAGTTGACTTTGGACTTCTCAACCAAGTTAACCCACGCATCAAACGGAGATGGATTTACATGTGATATAGGAGGGACAGACCGAGTGTCTGATGTTTACCAAGTGGCTACGGTACCAAGTATGGATCTTTTCTTTAGTTTTACTATCTTTAGCATCGATCCTTATAGTGTTATTGCAGCAAGTATCCTCCAAATCAATCTTTCTCATTCGATAGCTGAATTCAGTCAAACACCAGACACCATATAATTGGACGAAATTTCGAATCATGACGTCACACTTCAAACCATGACAACGCATCAAAATAAAATAAATGTTCCAAAAGATGTGTCCGGTGTCTTTGCGTATAAAATCTAGGCTTAAAACGATCACAGGTCTTTACTTGCAAATGTACTGCTTGCTTATGCAGCCTTATGTGACATCTCCATTTGTATACTTGTTAACAATTCATATCATGTTTTAAAATATATTTTTCAGTCGATTACTGCAACGGCAAAACTGTCAGTTGTGATTACCGACATCCCTCCCGATGTGATATGTGGGTCATTTGTGAAACAGAAGAGAGTCCTGCCATACAGCAATGTGGTCCGTCTATGTATTACAAACCTGCTACTGAGTGTCAATGCTGTGTTCAGCATGAGTGTGTTATACCTCAGGAAGCTGGCTGTCCTTATGATTAATTATGATTCTAAGGGCGACTTTGATGCTACTCTAACTAAATATATTTATTTGCTCAACTACCTGTAAATATCATTGGTAGTAAGACATTTCAATTTTGACATTCACTCATTATTGATACTATGGAGTGGGATATGATATTAGCTACAGACTATTGTAATCTGATAAAATATGCATATTTGTAAAGCCATTTTCATTCATTGTTCAGATAAACTTAAGCTCATTAGGCAACACGAGAAAATAACACATTCATATTTTCTATCATGCAATTGTCGTTTATTATTGCAACTCAAGAGAAAAAGGTTGTAATGCTGATCACAGCAATTATCTATATAGGAATGCATCTCCTACGTATGTGGTACTTTTTCTTAGTGCTTCATATGCAAATTTTAACAAGAAAATGACCGGTCAGTAGTGTTAGAGGTCAGAATAGAACTCCGAATAATGAATCTATGAAGAACAACATTTTTTTTTCAAAATGGCCAGTTTATACAAAATAATCAGGTACAGACAGAATTTTGCCTTCACGGAGAAACTCCTTAGTTTGAGAATATGTTCACAAAAAAAACCCCCGCAAAATTACAAATTGATCATTCATGGAGGGTTTATGTTGATGAACCTGCAACCGATTATTGTGACACAATAACAGATGGACGAATTGGGTCTTTTCAGCATAGATTGCATGCAAGTAGGAGATGCTAACTCTTCCCGGGCAGCTGATCTCACTCCTTTACAGGGAATTCACCTTTCTTCATATGGTAGATTTTTAAAAAAATTTCTGTTCCTTTGCCTTAGTTCTGGTTCTATCCTTGGTTCGATAATTTTTCGATTAAAAATTTGTACTTCTTCAAATTCGGATATGGTTTTGTATAATGTGTCATGCCATGTACATTGAAATTGTTGAGTAAGACTATAAGAACAAAAATAGGAAGTTATCTTCCCGACAAGACTCTGCTAATCCTCATAGCAAGATACTGAAACACCCCATTGTCATAAAATACAGTAGAAAACAAAACAACAAACACAAATCTACCGATAAACCAACAAGACATATGGGTAATAATTGACATTTAGGATGGTCATCTTGAATGTTATTAGCAAATCATGTCATCATCCGTATTAAACGCGAACATCCATGTCTAGAATAACACACTTTTGTCATGTATGATAATCCCTGCATTTTTACAAAGGGGAGACATAATCATGAAAGAAAATCATGTACGGTTTGTTTTGAATAATTGTACTCCCATACCTTTATGTGATTTTCTGCTGTTGTTGGATTTGTATTGTTATATACGCATTTAAAAAATTCTGTGTACCATATATGGACTTAGACAACAAAGAAATCTGAAATCCAAAAAGAAATCTGCCCAGTGCAAAAGAAATCAAATCCAAATTTTAGTCTGTGTCTTGAGTCCCCGAGGGCACATGAAGCCAAGTTCGATCAATTTCGGTTGATCGTTTCTTCAACGCATTCTACATTTCTGTTATCAAAATTTCTTGAAATTTCGAAAAAGTGGTTCCTGTAGCATCATATCCCACCCATCCTGCTACGTCTTTCGATACGCTTTTTCGACATAGTAACTTTCATACTTTTTTTGGCATATCACATTGTTTAGATTTGAGGATCACTGACGAGGGTTAAGTACCCGAAACGTGCATGTCTGGTCCACGTTGCCTATTTATCTGTTCTTAAATGATGCTATTCAATTTGAAGACGTTAACATTTATACCACTTGGTGAGTGTCACTGCTGGTGGACCAGGAGTCCCCGAGGGCACATGTAGCCAAGTTCGATCAATTTCGGTTGATCGTTTCTGCAACGCATTCTAAATTTCTGTTATCAAAATTTCTTGAAATTTCTAAAAAGTGGGTCCTGTAGCATCATATCCCATCCATCCTGCTACGTCTTTCGATACGCTTTTTCGACATAGTAACTTTCATACTTTTTTGGCATATTACATTGTTTAGATTTGAGGATCACTGACGAGGGTTAAGTACCCGAAACGTGCATGTCTGGTCCACGTTGCCAATTTATCTGTTCTTGAATGATGCTATTCAATTTGAAGACGTTTACATTGCAAAGCCTAGACATAATACAAACAAAACTAGGATACATGGTTGAAATATCTTGACAATAATTATATGCAGTGATATATTATATTAATCAAAATTAAATCTAAGTGCACCATATGCGCATTTCAAGAATTGTCAGTGATTTTCGAATCTAATATAAACATAAAAGAAATAGGTATCAGTTATTCAGTCTCAGTCGAGAAGGTAAGGCGAAATCATAGTAATTTCCAATCGAATAGTTGCGAACCTCGGAATGAACAACATCCCGAAGTTAGTCGGCATCTCCTTTTAAATGCAACACCCGTCACAACAGCTCCATGAAAATTTGTTGGTGATGATGATAGCCATTCAATCGCAATCCAGAATGTCACTGATCATTCTGGAAAAAGGGATGTGATATGCTTTCATGATATCTCCGTAACGACCGAAGAACATCCCTAATTCTGATTTCAAGTAGCTCGATTAATTTTTGAACATAATCATTTTCACACTCTTTGGCCATATTACATTGTTTTGATTGAGGATCACTGACGAGGGTTAAGTACCCGAAACGTGCATGCCTGGTCCATGCTGCAAATTTATATGTTCTTAAATGATTCCATTGAATTTGAAGAAGTTTAACATTACTTGCAAGCCGTCTGGTTCTATCGATTAAATTATCATATCCTAAACATGCCATGGCGTACCCTAATAGCTAAGAAACAAAATCGTCATAAGCAAGAGAGAACGGAATGTTGCAACTGATGAAAGAAAAGTTAGTTATATGGAATTTGAAATCATTGCGCTCTTCATAAAGGGAAGTGTTCAAATTGCCGTTTACGTCGAAAGATAGAAGTATATCCAAGTACGAAGCTGATCTTTCGCTCTCGGTTGTTTCCGTGATTTCTAGTTCATGAGGATATATTTCATGTTGATGTTTCTTAAACTTCAGATTATTGATGGACAACACGACATCTATGTATCTGAAGGTCAATTTGAATTGAATATCGAGGTGCTTTCGTTCAATCGAGAGCAACTTCGTATGAATATAAAAATAAGTCCGCAAGCAGTAACCCATAGGGATGCCATCTACACCACAAAAATGTTGTCAGTCATATTCTTAATATGATCCTTCTTTCATGCATCAAAACCAATTGACTACAGAGCTATGCCTTCAAGTAGATACCCTAAGAAATATGTCTGCTTCTTTGTATATGTAAATGATTTACATTACACTGCAACAACAAAAGTATGTTGTATAATTCATTTAAAACAATTTCTTCGTTGAAGAAATTTCAATAACATTGATAGGAATTAAATGATGAGGACTGAATCTTTTTTTATTTATCTATTTTTTGTGCTCCGAATAAGGCTGACTCGTATTATAATATGGAATCGTTATTGTGTTAGTAGAGTGCACAGTGTGATATGACATGTATACATGAATATGATAATACAATTTTGAGTCTTCATCGCCTTTTTGACTCTAATCAAGGTGCAATAATACAGTCTATTTTTATGGAATACTTCCATCAAATGAAATCATCCAATCCTTCATATACATTGTTCTTGGATGCAGTTGTGGGTTGGAATATCCCAGTCAGTGTGCCAATTGCTTCTTAAAATCAAAACGACCATGATAATTCATTTTCAATTATAAGATGTAGTACGTATTAGAGCATATGAATAGAAAAATTAAGATTAGCAAAAGATTTGCTAATCTTATACAGTAGTGTTAAGTTAAGTGTTCACTGTGCAAAAATAGAAGGGTACTTGAACGTTGAACTTTTGCTCAGACTTAAACCCAAAGTTTACCCCCCTTAGATTTCAAAGTGGACAGTGCCTCTCTGAATTTCGTGCGGACTCCTCAGGTGATCATATGCATAAACTCGCTACAGCGGGCAGAGCACAGACTGTTTCCGTATGCCTTTTGTTTGTATATCCATTTACGAATCCATCTGTGTGTTTCTTGGGCCCCTGCGTCATGCCGTCTGTTTGCATGTTCATCTTACAATGAGGAAATTATTTCACACCACAATTATGAGTTCTTCGATACCGCCGGGTAATCGTACAAGTGGTAGGGTTGTGCGCACGCAATCCGAATAAATACACCGCCTGCTACTTGCGTGACAGATGGCCGTCCAAAATCTGTACCGGTGACCCATTTGTCTCGTTGGTTTATGTGTGATCTTTTGTGTTTTATGTTTCTGTGTAGTACGTTGATGTTCCATGTCCCTTTTGCGTCTCTTTCTGTGTGTGTCTGCTTTGTGTTTTCGCATTCGATGTTTTGGGTTTTGCTGTGGGTGTTGCAACCTAGTGCTGTTGGAGATCCCCTCCTTTGTCTTAGTTTAAGAATATTGTACCAAATTTAGCGATGGAGATTTTACAAATACATTTCAAGCCGAGCACTGTGAAACTTAAGGAATGATATCATCGTGGATTAACAGTCCACCAGCATCAATTAAATTAATCTCATCAATATTCAAATATGTGTCCTTTTGTTAAGAAATACCAAGCGCATTTCAAGTTGATATCAAGAGAAAAGGAAGTGCGAACAAGGAGAGACGTGTATCTTTTATATTTCGCATTGATTTTTTCAAGTATCTTCATACTATATCACTACATCATATTATATCACTATAATTCTGTTTAACACAATCTTGATTCACTTAACATTTCAACAAAAATCAAAAATGTCATTATTGCTAAATCTTAGTTGACCTCTAATATGATATATACATAGAAAGGAATCGTTAGAAAGATCTTATCACTTACATCTTACATAAAGGCACACTTACTTTTTACCAGTAGAATCGAACACGTGTTTAAAATTTATTTTTATTATAAATGCCTCCTGGGTTCAAAGGATCTTTAATATTTCAAGTTTCATTCGGATGTCTTCTTACACGTTAGTAGTGTAAGCCGCCTCTATAGGTAGGTAGTATTTTTAGAACAGGGGAATTCCGTGTTTTGTGTATGGGAAAGGGGGAATTCCGTGGGGAATTCCATGTTTATTTATAGAATGGGAAAGTCCATGGTAAATTCCAAGGGAATTCCAATTCTATTTATAGGTGTTTGGATTGTCCCAGTTTTATTTTTAAGTGTTGTTCTAGAAAATCATCTATTCGTGGAAGGAATAATTTCCCCCTACAACTAGATGAAAGAATTAATAAAGACAAATTAAAAGTTTATACATATTTTATTCAACATTGTACAAGTTTCAGAAAAAAGTCTATGCACTGTACTGTGGTCTCACATTCTGACTCGCCATAGGTGAGCGTCCTCTGTTTGCTCCATAGATGGGTCGTCCTCTGTTTGCTCCATAGATGGGTCTGGGGTAATTTGGCCTGTAGTTGTTAGGTCCGTAGTTGTTGGGTCCATAGTTGTTGGGTCCCGGATACGTGTTGTATTCCTGTTGTACAGGACAGTCTTTGGCCCAGTGTCCCGTGCCTTGGCACTTGTAGCAAATGTCGTTCTGCTTCTTGGGCGGCTGAGGACATTCGGTAGCAAAATGTCCCTCTTCATTGCAATTGTAACATACGTATCTGGCTTTCTTCTTGGGTGGTTCCTCTCCTCCTTCTTCTGCATTTCTCTTGTTCTCCATCAATGTTTGAATGTCGGCTTGCATCTTGGAAATGGAAGTCTGTACATCTTCCATCATGGCAGTCATGCGCTGACAATTGCTATGGATGTCGTCCATTTTGTTGTCTGCAGGCTGCTGCTGTACATTGCCGTTTGGCCATTGAAAGTCAAAATTGGTTAAATCAATATCAGAAACTTGTTGAGATGCCATCTTAGTTGTGTTTCCTATGAAGCACATTTTCGGTGCACTGAGGTGCTGAAGGTGCAGCTATTGGGTGCAATGAGGTGTTGAAGGTGCACATGTAGGGTGCACTGAGGTGTTGAAGGTGTACATTTAGGGTGCACTTAGGTGCTAAAAGAGCACATTTAGAGTACACTTAGTTACTAAAAGAGCACATTTAGAGCGCACTTAGGTGCCGAAAGTGCACATTAGGTACTGAAGGCGCACATTTAGGGTGCACTTAAGTGCTAAAAAACACATTTAGGGTGCAATTATGTGCTGAAGGTGCACATATGGGGTGTATTAGGTGCAAATGGTGCGCATTTAGGGTGCACTTAGGTGCTAAAAGAGCACATTTAAGGTGCACTTAGGTGCTGAATGTGTACATTTAGGGTGCACTTACGTGCAAACATGTACAACGTAGGTGCACATATGTGTCCAGGTGCACATTTCAAGTGCACATATGCATACACAGAACACAATTTGGGTGCTGGAGGAACACATTTAGTGTACAAATAGTGTACAAAAGTGTATAAGCACGTTCAAGTGCAGATGGCGAGCGCAGTCTCAGCGGTCATATTTGCTGCTGGTGCACATTACTAGTGCAAATCTCATCTGTGGAGCACATTTCAGTGTTTGATGAAATAAAACACAACACAGATTTTTAATTCAAATTTTATTGAACTATTCAATTTGAACAAGAAACACAAGAAAAAACAGTCATATTAATGTTACGTAACATTGATATAAGTATTAATGAACCAGAACTATGTACAATGGTTTGACTAACCTAATAAGTTAACATAATGTCTCACAATGGCATCGTTTTCAAAAAGGTTTTCTGTGAACAAGGAGGTAATTTCAGTCATATCTAAACCTTTGCATCGATGAATCAAATAAAATATGCAGTGATGTCCACATACAACAGAGTGTCTGTCTTGAACTTGTTTGGTGTTCCAAATCCAGGAGTCTACATTCTTATGCATAAAGTCTGAAAATTCCGTATGCAGTGGTGGTAGGCCATAACTGTCGTAGTATTCTCCATTGCCACACTGGTCCAAGTAGATTGCAATCCAGTGTTGACCCAACTGGCTGTCCAGATCGGTATTGCAGACAAGCGAGCACGGTAATGTATTCACTGAGGGGATCCTATTTCGAGCAAATACACCAAGGAAAGATGATCCTACATTCTGTCTCATAACCGTGTGTATTTGTTTAGTGTTCATTGTTCTAGGTTGCAAAATCAAATATTACATTCCTGTTGCGGTCAATCTCTATGATGTTATCAAATTCAGCATACACAACAACACTGACGGTTTCTGCCAAGGCTTGAGAGAAGTGAATTTCCAGTCTCAGGTTACCATGTTTTATAAGGTGGAAATGACCTGCTTCAGATAAGTCTGGAGTCAGATCAAAACCAAATACTGTATAGCCATTTCCATATTCTTCCCTACTGATATCATTTCCTTCATCGTGGAAGATCTTCCCAGACCCCGTAAAAAGGCCTGAATAACTGCGAATAAAACGACTGCGTCCAAAGTTAGGTTGCAAAGGTTTGGCTGGAATCTGTTGTCCGTCAACATAGAGTGCCATAAACTCAATGTTGTTGTGCTTGAAATTGAAAGGATTCTTCGTAGCTACTCCATTGTAAGCATCATTGTCTACCAGACCAACGAATATGCGCTTAGGCATTTGTCCCAGGAACAGGTTCTCTTTGTTGATACTCATGCTTCCACTGGCAACTGAAAATGCTTTAGTCTCAATACGCTTTATGGGATATTTGGCTGTCCCTCTCTCCAAAGCTTTGATGTGAGCCATTCTGACCGTGTTACTGATCCTAACTTTCCGCACAAATAAGGCAGCGTCCATGATTTTGATTTTAAAGTCATCATTGGTTGCCATAAGTGCAAATGCATCTTTGCTCCTGATCAAATTTATCTTTGCATCCACTCCATTGAGCAGATATCTTTCTTGGAAGAACATATCCAAATGAAGTTTTCCTGTCAGATCAACTATTTTGCTACGGGCGATTAATGCTTTTCGTTTAGTAAAGCCAGCATTATCATCTGTTCTGGCTTCCATATTACTACTGCTATCTTTGTACCACATCTCGGAGGTGAGTTGCGATTCCTTGGCTGATTTGCCATAGCTTAGAAGGTTCTCCAGGTAAGCTCTGTAGGCATAAGTGTTGGCCGGCATGGATATCAGTTTTTCGTTTAAAGAAATGTTGACTTGGCTGAAGAGCGAATGCAACCAATTGTTCACAGGCCCTACATCTGACTGAGCGTCGAGGTTTGCGTTATTGTTTACCGCGACTATTTTGGCTTGCAAATACAAGAAGGTGTTATTCAGATCCAGATAATCATCCCCTGAACCGGAAATATTAAATTCTATAGGTCCCGAGTCAGTAATAGAAGACAATGGCCGATGTTCTACCCAATGTCCATATTCAATGCTTGCTTGCGTTGGTGGAACAACAAACAAGTCCAACTCTGACTTCATGCATTCACAGGAATGTTGATGGACCAAAGACATGTTGATGTTTAGGTGAAGATGTCTCTTCTCGGTTTAGATGTTCTCTGTACCTTTGCTCGCTTAGGAATGATAACTGAAGAATTCGCACGCCGCTTTATACCCTTTCGACTAGGTTCTCCGGGTGGTTTTGATATTCTGCCTCTTGCTTGATTCATGATATTTCTTCCCGCTTCTTTCAGTCGTCGTTCTGTGGATGTGCGTATGTTTTCTCCACTAAGTAAATCATTAGCAATGTTCAGTCCTGTTGATAAGACTTGTTTACCCAATGCTTTTGATCCTTTCTTAATAAGAGGCATTGCACTTTTCAAAAGACCGCTAAACATGTTGCCAATGCCATGTCCTCTTTGAATTCTTACTCCTTGAAAAGCTGGTAATCCATGTCCTGCTTGATCAATGTAATATTCATCAATCGCATCTCTGTTTCCTTCAAAGCGAATACTTTTGTCTGTTTGGAATCTCATTATGACTGTCGTCGCCGGAAGTGTAGTATCACAACGACCTTTCCTCTTTCAAATGGCACTGGTAAGCCAGTGTCGTCTCTTATATCTATTTCTATGGTGTCAAATTGCCTCTGCTGTAGTGGTAGATACTGAATGTTTTGATAAGTATGAGAAACCATTTTGCCAGACGATCCCTCTATTGGAACAATTCTCAGTAATGGTACAAGTGCATCACCTACCATACTAGGCGCTACGATGTTACTGTAGATGTACAGAGAATGAAATCCTTGTGTCACGTCGCACACCCAAGGAGCTATATACACACCAGCGTCGAATTCCTCTTGTTCAAAGCCTAAGATTTTAGCAAGAGAGTTGGACAGTTTCAAAATAGCTTCATTCACTATTGTGATTGTAACTTTGTGACTGACGTCATCAAATTCTATTTTCACGTTATCTCCTCCATCGATGCTCCCTTTCAAACCCCATAAAGTCCTCATGAGCTTTTCAGGTGAAACGTAGTATCCATTTTTCAGCACAAACTGAACTCTTGGAGCATCTGGATTTTCGGTTATCTCAAACCATGCTTGGTCTTTTGATACATTATACCACGAATGTGGATACTGAATTTCAGTCAATCCCACTTCCCACTGTCCTGATAAATCCAGGGAATGATGTAACTTGACACGATAATTTGTCAAAGTATTGTTCGAATAAGTTGACATCGAACTATTACTTGGGAGTGTCAGGTAAAACATGTTGAATGGCCGATGTGTGCTAGTACTGGTGTTTTGGGCAAACTAAAGTCTTGAGCAATATCTATCCTTTATATGTAGTCAACTGATTTCTGTTGATCCAACTGTTGAATGATTCGGGATATCCATGCCACTTGACAAGATATTGAATCTGCTTTCCTTTCTTTCTTTTCTGTAACACCTCTTCAATTCTGTATACGTCATCAGATTTAACGATTTTTTGTAACTCTTGAGGATAAAATGTTCCTTTCAACGGTTCTCCATTGTAGTCATTGATGCGATACACAGGTGGCTGACGTTCACGCACTTCACTAACAGTAAATATTTCTTCGCTCCAACTAGGTAAGTAACCTTTCTTAAATGCCCGTCTTGCTTTGCTGATTCGAACCTGATCTCCTATTTTCAGGGTGGTGTTTTTGACATCCAAAGCTTTGTCATCATAGAGATTTTTCCAAACTATGATTTCATTCTTTTTTGTTGCCTGTACTGGAGCCATTTTTATACTCCTGTGATGAGTATGGTTGTATGAATACACCAAATCCTCCAAAACATCAATGTACTTCAAAGTATCACTGTGTGTAAAATATTTCCACATCTTTGTTTTCAGAGTTCGATTAAACCTTTCGGCTATGGAGGCTTTAATGTCTTCATTCTCTGTTGTGAAGAAATGTACGTCATTCTCTCTCAGGAAAGACTGAAAATTTCTGTTGGTAAATTCACTCCCTTTATCTGTTTGTAGCTGACGAGGTGTTCTACCTGACTTGAATATTGCCTTGAACGCTTCCACTAATGTTTTGCCTGTTTTGTCGCGCAAAGGAATGACCCATGCATATTTGGATAGAACATCAATGCAGGTCAACAAGTATTTGTATCCATCATTGTGTTTTGCAATACTTTGCAGGTCCACGAGATCTGCTTGCCATTGTTGATCGATACCAGCCACAAGTACTTTTCTCCTTTTGAAACTTCGACGCACGGGCTTATGTAAAGTATAGGTGTCTTGCGTCATCAACCAGTCTGAAACATCTTGTTCTTTCACTTTCAAATTGCCGAGTGCTTTTTTTGAATGATTTCACTCCGCCGTAACTTCCAGGATGTTTTGGATCATAATACTTTTTGGAAAGTATTTTTGATGTTTCCACCTTCTTCTTGGCTTTCATGATGAGGAATGATAACTGGACTTGACATAGATTGTATTAATAGGTGTTAATATGGTGACCAACGAGGCGTAGAGAAGGATGTTTTTGAAATGCTGCTCTTCTTTGGTGTTTTCAAACTTAGCTTCATACTTTCCGGATCTGATTCGTATCCTTGTGCAATTGATGACTTGAACTCGGGTTTGTCATCTGTTAACGTCTCCAAACTACTAGATGACGTATCTGATTCTGATGAATCATGCTCGTCTTGCAACGGATCCTTTCCAGATTGTATCCAGTTCCATCTCTCCTTATGCCCTATGAGATCCTGTGGTACATTAGTTTCTCGAAGACCAGCACTAAATACCTGCCATCCGCGTGGTTCGAAATGTTTTCTTCGACGTAAAACATCATTGACAAGATCGACAATATTACTGTTTTGATCCGTTCACCCTTATAGACAAGTTCGCCACGGTCATTCCACTTCATGTCGGGTTTTGATTTGATTTTGTGTAATAATAGTTCTGCTCTATTTCTCATAGTCTTTGGGACAGATTTCATAATTTCACTTTCAATCGGGTCTGTTGTGGAAGATCCTTGGTCAACTCCAATACTTTGGTCTGTATTGAAACTGGCATCATTTTTTGGTGCAGTAGTACCCCTGACAACTTGTACTTTGACCGGTGGTCTGTTCTCATACTTGTCATCATAGATGAGAAATCTTTGTAGTTTCTGCTCGTAAGCTTTAACTTTTTCTCCCATGGAAAGATCATCTCTTTGAAGAATAGACTGCATCTCGTCGTCAAGTCTTGTCATGGATTTAATTGTGGGATTTCTCACTACATCATGATGCTGCAATCCCTCCAACAATTTAGGTTCTACCAGTAACATTTTCTTTGTGTGCTCCATCTCAAAGTCCTAATAATTTTGAAGCCAAAGGCGCAATCACTGGTGCCAACAAGGGTCCTAAAAGAGCAGGTAAGATACCACCAATTTGTAATACTTCTTTCTTTCTCTCAGTAGGAACTTTCTTATTGACAAGCTCTCGGAGCTCCTCTTTGTAAGGAGCTAATGTGTTAAACTGGTCCTTTGTTAGGTCGACATTGCCTTTTAAAACATTCTTGGCACATTCACAGAGGCAAAGTATCAATGACCTATCTGCATCTCGGATGACGCTTCTGCACATTGTGGGTTTCGCAAAAAGCAAATAGTTCAAATCAGCCGCATGGTCACGCAGGCGTTTGCAGGAATAAGGAAAGGAAGCATCTTTCTCTTCTACTGAGTCTTCATCGTCACTGTTTTCACTATCATCGACGTGAAAATTCTTCATGTGTCTTTTTAATGCAAAGAGTCTGGAAAATTTCTTTTGACATTTCATGCACTGTAAGGAAGACATGTTGAGTCTTTGATGTCACTATTTCAACTGCACTCATACGTATCATGTTGATGTTTTTATAATGCCCTTTTTCACGTCTTCCTTAAATACACCCATTGGTTTTGTCCTGGGAATATACGTGTACGAAGTCGTAGATGTTCTGGTGTGTCTTGCTTCAAATCAATTAAAAGGTACCCATAGGGATCCGAGGTGGCATCATGAAAAGCCTCCTGCATATATTTAACATTTCCTGGATACATCTGTTTGGCAAGATGTGTGATCTGGGATGCATCTCTAGGGTTTTTGAACATAACAATGTAGTGAGAATTTAAACTGATCGTCCTGTTCTCTTTTCCTTTGTGAAACACATTCTGCACTATGTAGATAACACTGATATTTCTGTGATGACTTTTCTTGGTGAATAAAGATGTTATCCTGTCGTCAGTTTCTGACATTAAGTCGTCAATAATAACTAAATGTCTCTTTTGAGGGTCAAGAGCTCCTATATCTGGTAGTCCCTCTACAAATTCAACTCCGCGTATAGTTGCGTAGATGGGCTGCCATTCCCCATAGTACCAGACTATGTGATCCGGTATAGGTTTCATCATTTCTTCTGTGTGAGCTAAAAGACGTCTCACAAAGTATGTCTTTCCGCTACCAGTAGGTCCTGCTATAATGCATGTGAAAGGATGTTTCATTCTAGGATCCATGATCCTACTACTCTGATTACAGATAGACAAATGAAAATACAACACATTGACCAACATTTAAATATGGATGCGTTTGAGTCTATTCAATGGCATTTTCTAAAAATTCTCTCAACTGAGTGTATGTTACAATTGCAATGAAGAGGGACATTTTGCTACCGAATGTCCTCAGCCGCCCAAGAAGCAAAACGACGTTTGCTACAAGTGCCAAGGCACGGGACACTGGGCCAAAGACTGTCCTGTACAACAGGAATACAACACGTATCCAAACAACTACGGAAGCTACAGACCAAATTACCCCAGACCCATCTATGGAGCAAACAGAGGACGACCCATCTATGGAGCAAACAGAGGACGCTCACCTATGGCGAGTCAGAATATGAGACCACAGTACAGTGCATAGACTTTTTCTGAAATATGTACAATGTTGAATAAAAGTTGTATAAACTTTCAATTCGTCTTTATTAATTCTTTCATCTAGTTGTACGGGGAAATTATTCCTTCCACAAATAGATGATTTTCTAGAACAACACTTAAAAATAGGTCTGGGACTTTCCAAACACCTAAATATAGTTCTGGGAATTCCCTTGGAATTTACCATGGACTTTCCCATTCTATAAATAAACATGGAATTCCCCACGGAATTCCCCCTTTCCCATACACAAAACACGGAATTCCCCTGTTCTAAAAATACTACCTACCTATAGAGGCGGCTTACACTACTCACGTTAGTTTTCAAATGTGTATTCCTTACTTGAAACGTTACTTGAATTACGGAAGTATGAAATCGTAAAATTGTTTCTTTTCTATACATGGACTTAGGAATTTATATGTAGGTGAAGTTATTTTACGCTCTTATTCTCTTTATATCCATTTACATGGCCAATTGTTTCTTACTTTTCTTACTTTGGGTCTCTGCGTTTTGTTGCCTTTTGTGTCGTCATCATATGACCAGGAGGCTATTATTCACAGCGGTTGTACGTTCTCCGAGACAATAAGGGGCGGAATGCGGATATCAGGAACATTTGCTACTAGCATTACACTGCATTTGTACATTAGGAACATTTGCTACTAGCATGAAACTGCATTTGTACATTACGAACAATGTAATCTATAATTGCTCATCGCTGAATTATAATTTTATCACTTCCGTATTATTATATGTCATTTCATATGTTATCTTACAGTGAAAGAGTCTTTAGTTAATATAACAGAGGAGACGTTTGCGTATTAGGATAGTTAGGAGAGCAGCAAATATGTAAGGTTATAAGAATTTGAAAATCAGTGGGAGGGTACCATTATCGGGGAATTGCTAAGAACAAATCATACATAAATATGCATTTTTCAGGTTAAGATATCAGTTAATTAATAATCTTGAATACTAGTTAATGCTTATACCGTCATTTGTTTAGCACCTTAGGTGTAAGCGTATCATTTTGTCGTTTTCGACAGTTTTTTGTTTGGTGCATGGTATTTATATAACTAAGAAAAACATAAATATCTGGCAAATCAAACCTTTGAACTACTTTCATATCGAAACATTTACAAATTGCGTCTTGAAAGCTGAGACATAATTTTTCCCATGACATTTTGCATGGAAAACCGAAGTCTATTTTAAACGCCTTATAATTCTCCCAAAATAGAATCGGATTTCCAATGTTTGACATCATACACCAATACCATTACAGAGTTATATTGTTATAATTGTTATATTGTATTCACAATTAGAGTGAAGGGTAAATATTTGCAAAACAATTTTATTTCTTAAATTTGTATGAATTTGATAACTTACGACATATACTCTTAGTATCACGTGTTACAATGTCACATAGTTCATACTTTCTTCTTATCTAATTCGCTTGACATATTTTTATTAAAGGGATGCCAAACTGTATCTACAGGTAGCATAAATTGGTATTAAATACAGTGTAATCGATAATACAGGTAATCCAAGTGGTGCTGTAAGAGTGCCATTTAGTATAATGTAACATATTCAATATTTTATGAATTGTATTATCATTCAAATGTCTGTGCTTTCTCTAATGTTAAACGTCTTCAAATTCAATAGCATCAATAGCATCATTTAAGAACAGATAAATATGCAGCATGGATCAGACATGCACGTTTGGGTACTTAACCCTCGTCAGTGACCATCAATCTAAACAATGAATTATGGCCAAAGAGTGTGAACATTATTATGTCCAAAAAAGTAGCAAGATGGCTGGAATATGATGCTACATGACTCTCTTTTTAGAAATTTTAAGAAATTTTGATAACAGAAATTTTCGAATGCGTTGTTGAAGAAACAACCAACCGAAGTTGATAGAATATGGCTACATGTGCCCTCGAGGACTCCTGGTCCACCAGCAGTGACACTCTCCAAGTGGTACAAATGTTAAACGTCTCCATATTCAATGGCATCATTTAAGAACAGATAAATTTGCAGCATGAGTTAATGAAGATCCTGACGATAATCATGTACCAGACATGCAGGTTTCGGGTACCTAAAAGTTGGCAATGTTTCGTTCCCTGCCATATAGTTAGTCGTCAGTTTGGTCGACTGGTTCTTTGGTGGTAAAATATAGTAACGTTCTCTGTAGTCATGTGATCGATGTTCTGATGAAACATGAATGGATAAAGCAGAGGCCTGAACAACACAAAATCTATGTCAATGAATATCTATGACAATAAAAGTCGATGCTCAACTGACTTTTACACGCTTATTATCCTGATTTCAGGGCAAAGGAGCAGGCTCTAGACGAACTATGTTAGGGGAATAGTCACTTTCTATAAATAATTAACTTCGCTATGTATTAATGGACATTCAGTTTCAAATCACTTGCCTATTGGGATCTAATAAATACGACCTTTTGGAAAGAGTAATGATAAGAGATAAAAGATGATTGTTTTGGAAGTGATAATAAAATGTCATCTTTCAAAGTTGATGATCGTCCGTTACTTTTCACGCTGGTAAGCGTTACAGTATACAGAAAGAAGGTGGAAACAAGAAAAAAAAATTATAATCAATTAAATTTGTCGATCTCATAACGAAGTAAGAATTCTGTTTTTATTTTTGAGCTTTGCTTCAGTGTAGTGACTATAGAACAAAAGCATTTATTTGTATTCAGCGTCATCCATTGGGTGTCCTTACAGTAGCAGGAAATCACTGGAATTTGACTTTAAACGATTATGTAGATTTTCCGAGCAATAAAAAAAAAACTTCAAATGTATATAAAAACGGTTTTGATAAGACTTGCCCTGTTAATGACAAAATACAGCAAGTACCGACTTCGTGCATCTAATAACATTAATAACATATGGCGCGAAATTATTTCAGTGCGAAACGTCTTCGATATAACTCTAAACGAAACTAGACGCTTGCGATTGCGAAGGTAGCAGTCAAGGAGGAGGAGTATATGCCGGGCGTACTAGGTCTGCCGTGTGGGACTATTTTGGCTTTAGAAAGTAAAAGGACGGTCCTCCTTCTAAAGCAAGCCTCTAGAATTTTGTATTCAGAACAAGGAATGTTCAACATTTTATTTATTTCCATGATTTTAGATAAAAATCAGATTCTTAAATCACAAGTACTAGTACTGAGTATTCTACTTCTGAAAAGATACAAAACATACAACAATTTTAAACAAGAAAATAAAACCGAATATTCCGATAGTGATATCGAGTGTACTCCTCCGATAGTTTCCGATATAATCGATTGTAAAAATTTTCCGATTTTACAACACTAATTACGAATGAAAGTCAAACACAAAAGCCGAAACCAGAACAAAAACCCACAATCAAATGGAAGAAAATACAAAGCAACTTTCTCATTGGTAAATAAAATTCGGACTACAGACGGAGGCAATGATACAGCCATACAGAAACACGGACAACCCAACGATTACTCCCCATTGCAAGCACGGAACGCACCGTAGAATGCACTGCGGGTGGAACGCACCTTACTTACAATTTTCACATATCTCATGAATCATACTATACATCATAGGCAAGTAAAAAGTGAAAAAGGAAGCCCAGAGCCTATTCAAGCCTCTGTCCCAGTGTTACCCAAATTTTCGCTCATTAGCCATGAAATTACCAAAAGCAACTGCAAGTTAGTAGGCTACATACTCGCACGACCCTTTGGCTTTTGACAACTTGCGTTAATTATTCAACGCTGATTATTCAAAGCTGCATGATCACTACATACCCTTGATTTATTTTAACATGGATATTAAGAATTAGATATTTTGCCTTTATTAAGTTGGGAAAGAAAAACTGTCTTAGTGAATATCATGATCATCAGACAATCCTTGCCACGTTAAATAAAACCTTTTACAGCAATCAACATGGTCAAAGAAAAAGGGGATCTCCAACAACACCTAGTTGCAGCACCAACAGCAAAACCCCCAAAAAAACTCAAAGAAAACACACACAGAAGGAGACGCAAATGGTACAAATGAGTTAAAGAAGATCCTGACGATAATCTCAACAACACTCACAATAGAGCACATAATTAAGCATCGACGGACCCCTAGCAAGCTAGAGGTGGGACCAGGTGCCCGGAAGGAGTAAGCATCCCCTGTTGGCTAGCCGCACCCGCCGTCGATGTTAATGAAACATGGAAATGAAAATATATATAATTTATGCACTGTCTGACGTTATGTCTATATAGAAAGTGCTATGGCGACAATGTCAGGGAAGTATATTCAAAACACTTACTGTCAAACCCCTCGCGGGGAACTTTTTTTACGAGCTCCACACGACAAAGGGCATAAGTGTGACACAAATGAGTTAAAGAAGATCCTGACGATAATCTCAACAACACTCACAATAGAGCACATAATTAAGCATCGACGGACCCCTAGCAAGCTAGAGGTCGGACCAGGTGCCCGGGAGGAGTAAGCATCCCCTGTTGGCTAGCCGCACCCGCCGTCGATGTTAATGAAGCATGGAAATGAAAATATATATAATTTATGCACTGTCTGACGTTATGTCTATATAGAAAGTGCTATGGCGACAATGTCAGGGAAGTATATTCAAAACACTTACTGTCAAACCCTCGCGGGGAACTTTTTTTACGAGCTCCACATGACAAAGGGCATAAGTGTGACACAAATGAGTTAAAGAAGATCCTGACGATAATCTCAACAACACTCACAATAGAGCACATAATTAAGCATTGACGGACCCCTAGCAAGCTAAAGGTCGGACCAGGTGCCCGGGAGGAGTAAGCATCCCCTGTTGGCTAGCCGCACCCGCCGTCGATGTTAATGAAGCATGGAAATGAAAATATATATAATTTATGCACTGTCTGACGTTATGTCTATATAGAAAGTGCTATGGCGACAATGTCAGGGAAGTTTATTCAAAACACTTACTGTCACACCAAATCACAGAAAAACAGCAAACACAAATGATTATCTATAAACCAACGAGACCAATGGGCAATCGGTGCCGACTTAGGACGGTGTGATTATCCTGGATTACGTGTACACAACCCTTTCACTTTTCCGATTACCCAGAGGTCTCGAAGAACGAACAATTGTGGTGTAAAACAAGAAAAACAAAAACAAAGTACCATGTCTTAATATATCATTTTTTTAAGCGCGAACCCCGGAATGGACAACATTCCAAAGTGAGATCAGGTGCCCGTAAAGATTCAGAGTCTCCTTTCTCACCTGTAACACCTGTCTCAACGGTGATTGTCTCGATGAACATATTGATGTACGTATCAGGTAAAGGTGTCTTGTTTGGTGATGGTAAAAGTCATTCAGTCGCAGTCCAGAATGTCTCTAATAATTTCTGAAAGTGGATCTGATATGCTCTTATAAGATCCCTGTATCGACCAAATGAGTTAAACATCGAAATTCATTCTAGATAGCATCTTTTAAATGAATAAGTGCAGCGTTACATCAGTAAGAACGGTTCAAATTTATCTTTATAAAAACAAACAAATGTTGTTGTTCCATGGTCATAAGATTGAATCAAGAATAAAAGAAATTATATTTTAAATAACAAATATTACAAAACGTATTCTGACTACCTATTAGAAATAGAGGTTTAATTGTGTTTGACTTTTATTCAACGATTTTGAAAATAACACACTTTGATAAAAGATCAGATCATAACATAAATGATATTTGAATTTGAAGACGTTTAACGCATGAATACATACGAAAGTGAGTGAATTATAAATAGGCATTTGGTTTTTCCATTGATACAAAAATACATCGACGTGTACAAAAAACAATTTGGAACATGAGATTAAACTTTTTAACGTTTCATGAAGACCTCGTTTATAGAAATCAATAGAGGAAATGATGTTTATATGGAGTAATAGGAGTATATAGTAACTAGTATTAAGGAAAATTATATGGTAAGTATCTTACGTTTTGAATATTTAATCAAATTCATGAACTTCCTCTTTCAGACGAAGTCTGCCTTCAGTAAATGTTAGTTTTTATCTTTAAATTTCACACATATCATGGTATACGTAAATAATGATATATGTTCTTATATATCAGAATGAAGAAATCTTTCATGGGAAGTAAAAAAAAAATGAAAGCGTTAATTGTTTTTCAAATAGTATTTTATCATTAAAAGGTGATATAGGCATACATGCTGACCCATTTTTAACGCATTCCTGTTTATATCGATTTAAGAAATGAATGTGTTAACATACTCTATTTTCTTACCTGCAAACTTTATCAAACTGTATTTTAAGATCGTTGCCACCTTTGAATTTATTTGTGACTTAAATTTAAACTATTTTCTAACATCGACGATATAAAGTTACCGACACATCTCCTTTTAGATATGGTCTATTTGTTTATAAACAAGTATTCCATATAACACCTGAATGCACATTTGGTGTGTCAGAGATAAAATATGATACTGTGAACTGACTTTACAATTCGACTCGGAGAAGAACGTTATACTTTTGATGATGTCTTTGTTTCATGAGAATGGATACCCGCAATATACAAAATTTTTGTACTTTGGTGTTGCATAGAATAATTCCGTGTTTTTGGATCACATGAGCAAAGGGCTAAAATTAATATTTCATTTCCAAAGGCAATAATTTGTAACATTTTCGACTTTTCTGTGATTACATGATAGAATTTTACGAAACATCAAAAGGAGCAAATATCGACGGACGTCTACCAAGTTTTAATTTTGTCATGACAATCCTTTAACAAACATGGCCGCCGATGGCTCTGGAATACTAAAGAATTTTGGGGACTCCACAACAGCATATTTTTCAAGAAACATGGCGGAGGATGTTCTTATTGACAAAGACATTTTCAATTACTTCTCAATTGCTGCATAGATTGACTCGAAACTATACAAGAAGCACATCCCCTCTCGCTTTTTGGACTCGATCTGAGTTCTACACGGCCTTGTCCTTTCTTTTAGACACCATTTTTAGATTTGTTGACACTCTATACAGGCAAGTCATTGGAATTCCTATGGTATTAATCGTGTGCCTCTGGTTGCAGATTTGTGTTTTACACATACAAAATGAATTCATGCAAAATCTGCAAAAACTCAAGAAATTTGACGACTTGAAATGTTACAACGGCACCTCTAGGTATCTTGATGATATTTTGAATATTGATAACCCACATTTTGACCATTACACAAATCAAAGTTATCCTCCAGGGTTAACATTGAGCAAAGCAAACACAAATGATATAGCTACACATTTTTTGGATCTTGATATCAAAATCAATAACGGAGAAACTCAAAGATATGCGACAAAATAGAAGACTTTGGTTTCAACATAGTTAATTTTCCTTAGCTTGATGGCGATGTTACAAGATTGCATTTACATCTCTCAGCTCATCAGAAACGCTAGAAGTTGCGCCCAAGTTTCGGACTTCCATGACAAAAATTACAAAAAAAAAAATCAGTCAAGGATTAAGATATCATAAACTTGTAAAATCTTTTTTGAAAATTTCTGAACTTCTTTCAAAATTTGGGATGACTCAAGCACCAGAGTGTGTATCATTGGGATTTTCATTGCCTTCATTTTAGGGTGACCTTATAAACATAATCAAAAGGATCAAAGGCAGATCAAACTTCAACCACAAATGCAAGAAAACAGTCGATCGCCTGCTTTACCGAGGATATGATCCTAAAGTCATCACAAAAACACTGGACATGGTACTAGAACGGTCTACAATTTTGTACCAGTGTCTTTCTCAATATTACACACTGGTTAACCGTGACGACGGGACTCCATGATGAGCCTTGTTGATATCTCGTCAGAGAAGATTTTGTATTAATTCTCTGTCCTATCTGAAAATTGGTCAGACTTCTCGGGTGATTGATCTTAGCTCACTTCATCAAGCAGAGCACAGACTGTTATACGCATGCCATAGATTTTTAGATCCATTTACATAGAATATGTTACAAGAGTCCGCTGCGTTTAACTATCTTGTTTTGATGTCACCCTACAGTAAGTAGTTTTATGTTTATACAACAATTGTGCGTCTATAGAAACCTCTGTGGATCCGGGTAAGTGGGTGAGTTGTGCGCACGTAGTACGGATACCACATCATTTGCTACATGTAATAACAGATGGCCTTCCAAAGTCGGCGCCTGGTGCACATTGGGCTCCTTCCCTTTATGTGGTTTCATCAATGTTTGATGTTTCTGTAAGTCTGTTACAATTGTTTTGTATGATGTTCTAGTAAATATTGTTGTGTCTTTTTGCCATTTCTAGTTTTGTATGATATAATATATTGTGGGTTTGTTTCGCTGGGTGAGTGCAGGATGGTCATGCTAGATATCATTCCCTTTCTTTTCTCACATTAAGACAGCTTCTCTATCAAGGTATTTTAATCTCTCTTAAGGAGCTGTTAAGATAAGGCGTAAAATCAGCCCTGAAAAGTGGAATTTTGAAAATTGAAATTTCAAGAACCTATTTTGGTAAAATGTATACCTATACGGCATCCCATCAGGATATGAAGTTATTTTTTATCTATTTTGCATAATATGGCTAATTTTGGGGTCAAAACGTGTCTTTTTCTCATAGAAATCAATAGAAAACGGAAATGTTTTATTGAACATTGTTCCCCCAGGATATACAGAAAGCCACTTTTACTGGAGATGTGTATCCATGATACAAATATTTTGGCAAAGTGGGGTTCTGTATCTCCGGGGGGAACACTACCCCAGAGGCAAAAAACTAAAAATGGAAAGGGGGGAGCATTTTTTAAGAATCGATCTTTTTGACCATTAAATATAGCACATTTGACTAATTTTCCTCTTTTATCCATCAAACATTGTGTACTCAATAAGATTGAATGAAAGATACAAGAATTAGGAACGAAATAAGCAAGAGTGATGTTCATTTCTCCGTCAATGTGTATTTCGCGCTAAAAGGCTTACATTGAATGAAGACTAAGACCGTATCTTAAGTTCCGGACCTCATTATTTACCGATTAAAGGAGGTAGAACATTTGAAATCTATTTCTGATACACAATGTAGACATATTTGATGTCTTTTAGCTTATATTTATTCATTTTAGATAAAATATTCAAAAATGTACACGTTTTTTGTCGATATTATCGGATTTTCTATCTGAGCACCCCTACCTCTTTCGACCTTAATTTTACAACCTTAAGAGTTCCTTAACATAATGTAAAACATGTAAAAGGTCTGCAAATACATTATATTTCAATAATGATTCATGTTTTTCTGTATACGATTCGCCATGCGCAAGAAATCAGTCACGAGATTCAGGGCTAAATACGGCCCTTATCTTAACAGCTCCTTTATGTTTGTTTCATCTAAATGGGTGCATTACTTTGTATTAATGTAGACTGAATTAAAGAAAGATACTCTTTGTATTTCTCGGTACTATCTGCTACACAACAGTGCAAACATAACGAGGATATGTATCATAAAATAAGAAATGTTTTATTTTTTTTACTTAAGCGATCAAAGTAGAATTGTGAGGGAATTCTTTCAGAGTATATTCTGATACATACTATTATTTTCGGACGAAGAATGTACAAAAAAAAAAATCAGGTCAAGTGTCAAAACACAGATTAACTCCTCAATGGACATCTCGTTACACACCGCATAAAAATTGATACTTTTCTGTCGCCCGCGAAGCAAAGCGATACTTGGAATAACTTTGTCCGTTGTCCGTCCGTCTGTTACGCTTTGGGTGTCACACCACATAACTTTTGATTGAAAAGTGACAGGGCTTTCATATATCACATGTTTATTCCTTGTGAGAAGATATTTCTAAACATACCATAAATTTTGACATAATGACCTTGATCTAGATATTTGAGCCACTTAAAAAACATTCAAATTGGCTTTATCTGTTGATTGGTAGGTGATAGGGCTTTCATTTTTCACATGCTTATTCCTGATAATATGACATTTTTATAGAAAGCATAAGTTTTGATCTAGTGACCTTGATGAAAAATGAAGATGGGATATATCTTTTGATTGGTAATTGATGTAGGCTTTAATATTTCTCATGTGTAATGGTTGAAATGAAACTTCTTTTATATGTAATGAGACATATTTTATATGTAATAAAACTTTGCCTTTCTCTAAATGAAACTTTTTTAAATGAAACTTCTTTTGATGAAACTTCTTTTAATGAAGCTTATTTTAATGAATCCATCCCATTTGCTACTTGTTTGGCAAATGGCCGTCCAAAGTCAGCACCGGTTACCCATTGATCTCGTTGCTTTATTGTAGTCTTTTGTGTTTGATGTTTATGTGACGTATGTCTTTTTTCGTCTCTTAGTATGCTCGTCCTTTGTGTCTTCTCTTTTGGTGTTTTGCTGTTGGTGCTGCAACAGGGTCTGGTTGGAGATCTCCTCCTTTCTTCTTTTACAGAAAATTCGGAGCGAAGGTTTAAACTCGAGGAATTCCAAAGAAACATTTGAAAATTCACTTTAACGAACTGTTAAAACATATGAAATTAATCGGTTTCATTGTACAAACTTCTGTGTAAGAATAATGCCAAATTCGAGTACAGCCGTGTAAAAAAACTTGATTGATATTTTCATAACTGACCTCAACATGGCTAAAGATTCGCTGATACTCGAGATATTTCTGATATTAATATTCAATCAAGAAGCAAATATGAATTCACTCTCGATAAATGACACAAGTGTATCAAATCCGTATACCTTTATACAAGGGAAACGCAGTAGGAATATAAATACACAACGTTGTTTTGCTTATTTTAGCATTCATAAGAATAGGAGTGCTCCTGAAATACAGAAATACAAGAAGGGAGGAGATATCCAAAGCACATTCATAAGAATAGGAGTGCTCCTGAAATACAGAAATACAAGAAGGGAGGAGATATCCAACCAGACCTGGTTGCAGTGCCAACAACAAAACACCAAAACACCCTAAGCGCAAACAAAGTGAAGACGAGCACAGCAAGAGAATAAAAAGAGACACACGGCATAGAAACATTTAACACAAAAGACTACACATAAACCAACGAAACCAATGGGCAACCGGTGCCGACTTAGGACGGTCACTTGCCACGCAGGTAACAAATGGTGCGGTTATCATAGATTACGTACGCACAGCCCTCCCACTCGTCTGATTTCTCGCAAATTCCCATTTTCAGCGGTGGTAGAGAATTCGATCCGGCACCCCTGATCCGGCACTGTTGATTATTCCTTTATGACGTCACAGTCAAATGGACGTACGTTATTTCACGTGCACATACATTTAGCATGACGTTCAGACCTTATGACGCATAAACAAGAGGAATTTGAAGGTTTCAATGTGCGAGAAAAATAATCAAGCACCACATCTCGGGTGGGATGATCATCGTCCCAACCTCGGCTGACGCCTCGGATGGGACTTGATCAATCCCACCCTCGACTGATATTTTTCTATCCGGAACTCAAAGTGGTGTTAGATTCTATTATTCCCAGAGGTCTCGATGAACGTACAATTGTGGTGTATAAATCAACCTCCTCACTGTCAGATGACCACACACAAAAAAGATCGCAAATCGCAGAGCCCAAGCATCACAGATGAATATGTAAATGGATAAAAAAGAGGGCACACGTAATACAATCCGTGCTCTGCCGACGCGAGCTCATGTATGTAATCACCCGAGGAGTCCGACTACAAGTAACATTCTTTATTATAGCTAATGTATTGTCTTATTTTACTTACCTCCCCCCCCTTTTTTTTTACAAAATATTCATTTTTAGCTTTCCACAGTGAACAAGTTGGTCTAAAGAAAGGCAATCATGTCATCATCAGAAGACGCCTACACACCATTGAGTTTATCAGGAACAATTACGTCAGAGTCCGGGTACACTTATTCGAATCTCGTTTTAGACGATCAGTATGTTGATGTACAAACCTACTCCAAAACAGATGACGAATCACGACCTTATGTGTTGGAAAGCGCTGTAAGCGTTCAAGGTGAGTCACAATATCACTAATATTTAGTGCTTTGATAAATTACCATCTTTAACTTTGATTTATGATAAATTTTTACAGTGAAATTCAAAACGATTCGTATACAAAACAAACATGTTTTGTGCCCCAGAAGACGGATTTCTGACTTCAGATTTGGACACTTCGTCAATGCTCATCATCTAGTTGAAATGTATAACAGAAATTTGTTTGTGAGAATTTTAATTTAGAAACAGCAAAATAGGTCAAAGAAATATAATATTTATAATTTGTTTTTTAAAGATATGTTGTGTATATAAATAACCAGGAAGACATTTTCCTTATTTTCTTTTTAATCTTTATTTACCCACAGAACAAGCTCATTTACGCGAGGAATTTGTTGAGAAATTCAATTCAACTCGTACAGCCGACGAGCGTAGAACTTTGCGTAATTATTTCTTTCGACATATTTTCCGAACTTTGCATTTAAGCAAATCACTCCATGAACTGAGTAATTTTTTAAACTCTGAGGATGAACAGATACGTTGTAGGGTAGTTCAGATATTACAGAACAAGTTACTGAAGGTAAACATTGAAAAAGAGGATGTGCAGTCTATTGTACAAGCAGCTGCTACCATAGCTACATGCATAATCAGGCATTGGGAGGAAAACAAAGAGGATGGATTTCCATTACTTGCAGATCTAATGGTAGTGTTACAAGTGAAAGAGAGGACGGCTCTACAAGCCAAGTCTGTCCAGAAGGAATGTCATGCGGGCTTGAAAGAAACACATGATATCATTTCAAAAGGATGCAAAAAGTGTAAAGATCCCGTCCTAAGTAGCCTTTCTGCGTTTATAGGAAAATGCTTAAAAAATAAGATGACTAAGCATGGCATGCAGCTAATGGTGAGATGGAACATGGACTCCATTGACGAAGCAGAGCTACATACTCTTATCCACAACATCCATACATGTTCGGCAATTGAGATACACTTGCTTCTTTTGGCTCTCATTTATAAGGTATAGCACTTAAAGATATCGTTGACCTTATTTACGAATTCACGATCTGCTAGAAGGCAACGTTGTAAGGACAGTACCTCAACAAGCATGTACAGCACACACATACTGTTTCTGTCTAAGTTGCATGAAAGACCATGAAAAACCATAAGACGTAAGATGTACTTTCCGATACAGTTTCTATAAAAACCCTTCAAAGAACCCTCTCAAGACTCTAGGCAACATGAATTTGCTTCTTAATGTATTTGTTTATATAAGAAATAACGACACCTTTTCAGACCAGACAATGTTCGAAGTATCACAGCAGATAAAACAAATGCAACAAGAAAGGATCTCCAAAGAAGAAATTGAACAGGACACACATTTCATTGATAAACATTACAGAAGTACCCATCAGTTATTCAGTCCCATAGTCGAGTAGGCAAGGCAAAATCATTAGGTTTTAGAAAACCAGAGCTACAAAATGAATATATGAAAATGAAAGTAAATAAATTTGATAAGAGTAATGAGTTAAAGATTAGAGTAATTATCTAATTTCAGGTGAACATTTCTGTGATTCCCACAACAACTGCTGAGAATTTTATCAAAATGGCCCATGCCCGGTTAAACTATGTTGGTTCACCAATAGACAAAGATGCAGAATCTTCTAGGGCTTTTTTGGCACACTTTATCTTAAGAGGGATGGCGTATCTCTTTGAGCGAAAATTTCTGTCTTGTCAACAGGAATTGGTAAAAGAAAGCTTGATGAAAGCGATACAGTGTATCCGTTCACCAAAATCCATGTTTTCAATGCTTCCACTCGATGTGATATCAATGGTGCTAAGAATCGGTGCAAGGGACTCATTTTCCATCTGGTCAAATATATCGTTGGCAGATGGAGAATTTCAACGAATGGTATCACAGCATGCCGAAGCTCAAATACCGGGTTTGGTGCTACAACGTGGGTTTCCCCTGGAAAAACAGATTGTCGGCAAGAGGTCTGACCATGCTGTTTGGCTACGGGTCAAAGGGACGTTTATGAGTAGACACGAGGTTGACGTAATGATCTTTGTTACAGGGCGCTATCCTACGAGATTAAAAGTCACTGATCAAGAGGATATAGAATTTGGAAACACAGAGACAGAATTCGATATCTTACGTTCAATACAATATAGGCAACAGCACAGAAATGTGGCACAGTTGCTAGCATTTTGTGATCCGAATCCTCGCTCCTTTGCCATGTTTGCAGTCGAAAAGTATGAATGCACTTTGCTGAAGTATCTCTATGCTGCTCGTAGCAATAACGAAGAACTGAAACTTAAATGGAAAGTGAAACGCTGCTTGGAGATGTTGAATGCAATAGATTTTCTTCACTTTCACAAGATTGTTCATCGTGACATCATGGCTGATGTTTTCTCCATGCGGTATAATGGTCCAGACCCGGAGGTGCTCGTTTTAACATCGTTCAAAAGGGCCATTGCAAACGACGAGGCTGGAAATACAACAATGATTGGCCATGTAAGAGGTAAGAGATCGATGAAGCTTTCTTCTATACAGAATACTTGTCTAATATTCTTTTCATGGGTTAAATGGATGACGGTGTCCTTTAACTCTATCCTGAATTGTTTCCATTGCCTTTTCCATTTATGGGATTATATTTCGAATTTGGTTTTGTGATGGTCTACATCCAAATGTCCTTGCGGAATAGAAGCATCGAAAGGAGTGGATCTCATCAGTACACATCAGTTATTCAGTCTCAGAAGGTAAGGCAAAATCATAACAATTTGCATTGGAAAAGTTGCAAACCACGGCATAAACAATTTTTCGAGGTGAAACCAGGTGATGTATGTATATAATAAGTGTCTTATTTTGTGTGTTTATGCAGAAATAAATTACAATGGCTGATGCATTTATTTTGATATAATGCGCGTTAGCGCATTTTATCAAATAAATGCATCAGCCATTGTAATTTATTTCTGAATAAACACACAAAATAAGACACTTATTCTATATATATGCGCTTTCAAAGCCAAAAATAGAACAAAGGAAGCGCCCGATTCTATTTATAAAGCGAATCCGTTCACCAATGCAGAGGGGAGTAAATTTTAGAAAGGAACAGCTGGAGTTTCCCATGACTGAACTGTCATAAATTAATGCATTATGATGTATCAAGTTTTACAAATTAAACAATTTAACAATGGAATCATGACAAAAAATGACCAAATAAGTTGTTTATTACTCTCTAGATGTTGACTGTTTGGAACTAGTTTTGTTTGCGGAATGAATTTCCATTTAGTATCCGTTTAAGTCAGTTGCAGCGCGGTTAAATCATGAAATGTTAATTGACAGCGTTAGTTCATGGATTTTTCTTATACTGTGTACTGCTTATGGGTGGTTTATTTTGGAATTATCACAAACAACGCCGAATGTGACAAGAAATCTTCATTCAAAATATTCCGTTGAGTGAAGGATGTGACATCAATCGACAGAGAGCTATTGTAGCTGCGCCTGCCTCTGTTGCTTGTTGATGTCGTATTCTGTAATCGTCAAGACACAGTCGCTGAAAGAGGTAAGGGATTAATGGGGAAGATTTTAGATATGAATTCGACTTTCTATATGATGATGTTCCTAATTTCTGTATAGGAAAAGATTTTATACTCGTTGATATTCAATTCAAATTCATCCGCGATGCTTGGCGGCGTTTTGACGTCACACTGTTATTGATACAGAAATCAATAACAATCGTTCTGAAAGCTTTATCTCGGGCAATTACAGTGGTTGTGCATATATATCTGTGTACTATCTTGATATGATTAAGTATTGATATTCCAGCCTGTACAAAGTGTTCCAAATATTTACCTTCTTGGAGAAAATTTCAAACAAATTTTAATACATCAGACACGTGTTTCGAATAGTAAATCCTCATCAGTGGTACTTGATTATATGCCGAAGTAATTTGTGTCACAACCAAATGTATTACAGTAGCGCCCTCTGGTTTTATGTTTTTTTTTTAAATTTGAATTTGTACACTTACTTTGCAGAGAGTGTGTGCCTCCAAATTAATTAATTTCTTTTAGGGTCGATTCAGTAGCATAGTTAAATAAAATATGTTACCAAAATAGCATTGGTTGGATGGTACTGAGGACTAAGAGGTTATCCTTTGTTTTTTATGATATTTTTGGATGAAATGACAAGTTTACAAATAGTAAAATAATATATATACTGTCAAATTGATATAGGGCCAAATAAGAAAAAGCCTCTTACTGGCGACAGAGCTGGAAAGAAGTAATAATTACACCTAAAATCCAGTCATGGGGAAAAAGTTTAACCGTACCACACTGCAAAATGGAAATAAGAATTTATAATAATGATACGAAAAAGGGAATGATCTCCAGCGTGACCAGTCTGCATTCACCAATCGAAAAGTGTTCAAACTCTTTACACTATGACCCGTAGCGCAAGGAACAAAATAACGGAGAGGATCTCCTTAATTCAGGACTAGCTGTTTTAATCTTGTTTTCTAGATTTGAACTCTACACAGATACCGACACGTTGGTCTGCCCCAGAGTCCTTCCTCCAAGACAGATTTGACACCTATTCAGACATATGGATGCTGGGACATGCCATACGTGAAATATTT
Organism: Pinctada fucata; assembly: GCA_028142955.1. Classification (NCBI taxonomy): domain Eukaryota; kingdom Metazoa; phylum Mollusca; class Bivalvia; order Pterioida; family Pteriidae; genus Pinctada; species Pinctada fucata. The sequence goes on along the minus strand of AP027113.1, from coordinate 55,346,915 downwards.
ACATGTGGCTGCCAACCTTACACGGAAATGTACAGCGAAGACACTGGAGATATAATGGCAAAGGTAACAGATTTCAAACAAAGGAAGGGATCTCCAACAACACCCGGTTGCAGCACCCACAGCAAAACCCCAAAACACCCAATGAAAAACACAAAGCAGACAAGCACAGAAAGAGACGCGTAAGGGACAAGGAACGTCAACGCACAACACAGAAACATCTAACACAAAGGACTACACATAAACCAACGAGACCAATGGGCAACCGGTGCCGACTTAGGACGGCCATCTGCCACTGAAATTGATTGAAAAAATGTCAAGAAAAGATTGACTTCAAGAAAAAATGTCCTTCTTATTGCTTCATCCTTTGTTGTTAATCATAATAGGTTTTCCGCCTGAACCAGTAAGTTAAAGAAAAAGCATGGGGTTTCAAGACACATCTCCACAATACGGATTAATAAGCAATGAAATTAGCCATACCATAAGATGATATAAGAGACATAATACGTTATATGAAGAAAGACTTATATAAACAAAAGTGAATCTACATTCTTATTAGATATGGTACCTGATTTCACATTACGAAGTGAATTATTTAAACATCGGAAAGATAGAGACATTTATTGAAAGTTGCAAAGGCATTTTTGGTAGCATTTGTGGATTATTTCTGTGGTTATTTCTGATCGTTTACCTTAGTTCTGCTTTTTGTATGCCCTTGGTTACATGATTTTCCGTTTAGCTTCTTTTCTTTTATTTCCCGTTATCGAATTAATCAAATTGTGACTTAACTCCTTTCTTTTAACTACATTAAAAGCATAGATCTACGTTTTGATTTTCTTTCTTTTTTCTCTTGATATTTAATCGATGTATCTTTATTCCTTTAGGTCATTTTCTGCGGATTGAGGCCGCACAAATGGCGATGTATTCCAAAAACCATACATCTGATCACGAAGGAATGTTTTGAGAAGGATCCCGCAAAGAGACCAACGATATCCAGATTATACAAAAGTCTGGAAAATATCCGTACAGATACAGGTATCTTTCTATGATATATCCATTGGCAATAAATCTTTTCTAGAGATAAGATATTTCTTTAAAGATACATCAATTTAAAATATCCCAAAGAGCGTTTCGTTTTCTTTTTTTCTTTTTAATTTATATTTAAAGATTTCTTTCAAACTTTCTTCAGCAAAACCAAAAAGAAGAAGCGGGAGTATTGGCTCCTCTAGGAACAGTTTTTATCCAACACTAAGTGAAGATCAACAAAAGAATGAACCAGAGAGGGTGAGTGAAACAGCCAACCGGATTAATTAATCAGAAATTTGTTAATGTTACATACAAAAGTAAACTCAGGACAAGCAGGGCATAGCCACTACATTTAACCTTTTTTGTTAATGAGTTACAAAAGAAGAACTAATGATAATTTAATATAAAAACTATACACTATAATCTATATAAGAAATAAAAAATATAACTGGCTGTTGTTTACATTTGTACTATCCCATGATAATTTTCGCTCGTCGTTTTTTTTTCCAAATTGTATGTGGTCCTCTATATGTATACGTTAGTATTGTCCATTGTCTATTGTGTGTTTTGCGCTTGTATTTAGAGACGCACACTCTTTGCAAAATGTATAAATTGAAATTCCAAAGACATGAAATGAATCTGGGCTATGTCTGAATTCACTGGAAGGGGATCTCCAACAAGACTCGGTTTCAGCACCAACAGCAACACACCAAACACCACAAGTGAAAACACAGAGAAGACACACAAAGCAAGAGGCAAGAAACAGCAAAGAAGACATCAAACATCGAACATAACAGACAACACATAAACCAACGAGACCAACGGGCAATCGGTGCCGACTTAGGACGGCCATCAGCTACGTTAGTAACATATGGTGTGGTGTGGTGTGGAAACATCAATCATGAGGATTAACCATCCGAAACAAGTGTCTTTTGTAGTTTGAATCTTTCTTCAAGAAGGTAACAAGTTGGAACACTTCGTATTATTGTATGTTCCTCTGTTGTAATTTATGAACTGGTATTGGTGTAGATCTACTTTCTAGTTGCTACTCTATAAGCATCAGACATAATTTTTTCTGACGATATAATATTCAATTAGGGAGCGTAGCTCTTGACCAGTTCGCAAAGCGAAGAAAATAGAAAGGAAAGTCTATGCACACATGTAAATTCCTACCTTACATTTTTTTTGGTCTGTATTCCTTCCTCCACTTCCGCCAGAAACTACAGAAACCCTCTGGAAGTAAGAAATTCATGAATGAATATATTTTTTGTTGGAAATCAGTAAACCTATCAATACTTCTACAATTTTCATTCCATTGAGTTCATACACAACTGAATGAAAATTACGTTACTCCGCTGGCCGTCTTACAAAAACTAAATAATGAAGTAATGATGCCAGTGCTAAAAAAGTATGACGTCAAGTCTGACTTTGTGTGCGACTTTTAAACGAGCGAATTACGAATTCATAATGAATAGAACTTAAATGAATTGGTAGATAAATAAATTGGTAGATCATTAGACAAACGGGTACTTCAAAAGTAAGATAAAACTTTTGTATTTGAATTATGGTGCACTCCCTCTTAAAGTTAATGCCTAGATTCATATTATGGTATCAATCTAGTAATTGTGATGACACCTACCTAAGCGAAACTACGGATATTTGCATTCAAGAATGGCCACAGTCAGTACTTCAGTACTTAATATTCCCTGTCAAGTCTAATGAAATATGGTTGCCATGCTGTGCAGTTATCAATTAAGGTCAAGATTTCCTAGAAGTAGCCTCATTTATTCTTACTATATTAAAGCCTTTTCACTTTTTTATTCAGGGAATACCAAGAATAGTACAAGAACTTCGAAAACAAATTGGAGACGGTATGTATAATGAATATTGAATGCTCAATTAAGATATAATAACTATCAAGTTCACAGATGTACAGGTAAGGTTTCTCTCTTGCGTAGCAGATGGCAGTCCTAAGTTGGCACCGGTTACCAATTAGTTTCGTTGGTGTATGTGTAGTCTTTTGTGTTTAATGTTTCCATGTCGTATGTTTCTTTTTCGTCTCTTGCTGTGCTCATCTTCTCTGTGATTTCGCATCAGGCATTTTGGTGTTTTGCTGTTGGTACTCCATAAGGGTCTGGTTTGAGATCCCTACCCCTCTTCTCTAATACATTGAAGCATCACTGTGAAATAGATATGTTTATAAGAATTGAAACTTATTCTTACAAGCGTTTCTTATCCTCTCTCTAGGCACAAGGTATTTTAATTTAAATTGGCTTCTTCTTAAAAGTGCGCGTTTAAGTTGATGATAATTCATATATATTTGCAATAATGTCGAAGGGTTCCAACTTGCAATTTGTCCTGTAGCATCATATCCCACCCATTCTGCTACATCTTTCGGTACATTTTTGGACATAATAATTTCACGCTTTTTGGCCATATTACATTGTTTAAATTGAGGATCACTGACGAGGGTTAAGTACCCGAAACGTGCATGTCTGGTCCATGCTGTAAATTTATCTGGTCTTAAATGATGCTATTGAATTTAAAGACGTTTAACATTTTAATTGTTTGAATATCTCTATGCGCTTGCAGTAACTATCTTCGTAACACTAACACAATAATTCAATTTTGCTTTTGTTTTAGGATTCATCCTTACTTAAATTATCTTATATAACCTAATTTATCCATACATCAAAAATAGAGAAACCCTGCCTGAGCTTAAATCTTCTGCTGAAAACCATTTTCATTTTATCAATTAAAAGATTAATAAAAATATTCTTCGTAATGCTCGTTAAAAAATGGAAAAATTATTGAGAAATTTTCTTGAGTTCAAAATATTGATGAAACAACTAATGTTGCTTTGTTTTTTTTTTTTTGTAATCACAGACCAAAGGTTGACATATATAGGAATGAGATACCAAAACAGAATCAATCGGAATGAGTATACGGTATCTGACGGGGAGCTCTATGCTGCCGATACGCCGTCAATCAGAAGAAAGGTAAGTTCTTTACAACATAAGAATGATTGATCATTCAAGGAAGAAGTGTTATACCGGTCTTCGTAATGGAGTACTTACACATGAACATCAAAATAAGAATAAAGTCCAGTGCTTCAATTATACTGTTGAATGAAAATCGTAGGTCTCGGATTTGATTTCGTTGGTTTGAGATGTACAGAATATTTCAAATCTCATATCATTTTCTTTAAATAGGGAGACAAGATTATGGTTAAAGAACCAGTATCAAAGTTTTACTACGAGAAAGTACTAGGGAAGATGAGTGAGGACTTCGCATTGAAGAATCAGATACAGAAATGGCCTTTAAATCCCATCCGTGAGGATGAACAGAATCTGTATCCATTTAAATTAGTAAGTGCCTTAGATTTATTCTACAGTATTCTCAGACAGTCAAACTCAACATGTTGAGTATATTTCATTTTCAATATTTTCAGGAATATGAGTGCCCACATGGAGAAAATCTGCTGACACTTGCACAACAACCTCTTTCAAGAAAACAACATCTTACGAACTTGTTTGAAGTATCCAAACTAATGGACAAGATGCACGACAAACACTGGATTCTGGTCGATGTTTGCGCTCAAAACTTCTATCTATCGTCAGATAGTCAGCAGGTATTTTCTATTTTACTTTTCTTTAAGAAACAACAAGGTCTGTTCTTGAAATGAAGATGCTTAGCTAAAGAGTTTGACGACTTGAACAAGATCACAATGAAATTTGAATTTTGGTTGGATGTAAACGTCTTCAAATTGAATAGCATCATTTAAGAACAGATAAATTGACAACATGGACCAGACATGCACGTTTCGGGTACTTAACCCTCGTCAGTGATCCTCAAATCTAAACAATGTAATATGCCAAAAAAGTATGAAAGTTACTATATCGAAAAAGCGTTCCGAAAGACGTAGCAGAATGAGTGGGATATGATGCTACAGGACCCACGTTTTAGAAATTTCAAGAAATTTTGATAACAGAAATTTTAGATTGCGTTGAAGAAACGATCAACCAAAATTGATCGAACTTGGCTACACGTGCCCTCGGGGACTTGGCTACACGTGCCCTCCGATCTCTCCATCGAATGGTCAGTTTTGGACGAAAAATAACAACTTGTAGATGTACAGAAATTTGCCCATTTATCAGAAGTATATCAAAAGAAAGTTCCATTGAAGTGAATTCATATTTATCATTGCTACAAATTGAAATTTTGAATTGTTTGGACACAAGGTAACTTCAGATGTATTTCAAGTTCTTACAATAAATTGATGACAAATGAATTTTCAAAGTATCCTAACGGGATACTAAGTGTACTATGATGTCCCACTCTCCAGAATGGTGGATGATATTCTGTCTTAGACAATTTGAAGCATTCAACCACCGATTATGCTTGTATCTTCCGAAATGGAAGTAACCGGATGTGACAATTCTACCGAATTGACGTAACTGGTGTTGCATGCAAGCTGGAGATGCTGACTCTTCCTGGGTACCTGATCTCATTCCCATATTGGATGTTCGCTTCTTTTCATATAGTTGAGCTTTTTCTTTGTTTGCTTTGGTTCTTGTTGCATCCTGATTTTTTATGCCTTCGGTTTATGAGTTTCTGAATTATTGACTTCGTACTGGGATATGGTCTTTATCCATATTGTTCATTAATCTATTTAGATTCTAGATTTTGAGGGCTTTTTTTTATTCACCGAATATAGGAAATTCAATTGTTAATAATTTATACTCATCATATAATACAAATGTTCCAATTTAGGTTTTCATGCCTAGAATCGGTAGAATGCTCCGACTAGAACTTCCCTTTGATCCTGATGATGACGTCGTTCTCTGTCCAGTTGTCCATAGCAACAGAATCCACTGGTATGTCATTTTATCAAAAACAAATCCATGTTAACATAAATATTCCCTTTTACGTATAGGGCAAAGGCTTATATCAATTTTGTATGAGAACTTCATACATGTCTCTCACTTTCATATCAAAGTTATTATTTTATAAAAGGCAACCATTGGAAGTAATAAGGAACTCGGAATACTCAAAGGATAGCGATGTTTACATGCTTGCAATGGTATTCTATGAGTATTACACCGCCGTGGGTTTGGAGAAGAATGGTAACAGGGATCCGGCAGTAACAAGTCTAGCGTGTGTACCATTTGCTTCCGTTGAAATAAATCAGGTAAATTTTAAGATTTGGAATGACAAATATGGACAATGACCATATCCCAATACAAATTTGAAAATATCATCCGAAAAAAATTCTAAATGAAAGAGTCTTTGTAAATTAAAATGTTATTGTATTACTTGTAAAGTAATTCTGAGATACCTCTTATATAGCATTTTCAAGAATGCTTGATTTTTTTCATTTATTGTATCTATATATCATATCGTCAATCAAAACCAAACGTCTCCTTTTCTGAATCTGATTCAGTGATTTTATATAAAACACTTTTGCTATAGATACTATGTAATTTGCTGGATGGTGAGATTCCACTGAGACCACCTGAATGTCCACTCTGGTTATATGAAGACATCATGATCCCATGCTGGTCACAGGAAAGAACTTCTCGACCATCAACCAAACAGATTGTTAAAATGATAAGTGAAAGGTAAGAATCTCCAAATGCATATCCAAAGAAATGTTATAGTCTGAACAAGGTCAAAATTAAAAAAAAAATGATTCCAGGGGGAAAATTATGATAAGACATGCAGAGAAAAATAAAAACGAACAGAATCAAAAAGCGGTTTTCAAATAAGTTCAGGAATTAATTATTGAGATGCATTCTTTGTGGCATATTTCAATTATATAACCGTAAGATGTTGAAATCGATTAGACGATTGAATAGTAACTGTTAAAGTTGATCGATGAACACCTTAGAAATTATTTGTTCATAGATTTACAAGCGTGGGACACAGCGATCCTAAGAGAACTACGTAAGACACAAATCTGTAAACAATACTATTTACATTAGGAAAAAAATAGTGATTCTTATCCTATGACGGTCAGCTACAACTTTTAATTCACCAATGACCCAGTATTTATACATCTAAATTAAATCGCAGTTGAAATACAACTTAGCGATGTTAGGTCTAAGATTTGTTATGAATACATATTTAGCATAATATTGTAATGATCTTTAGAGAGGACATGAAACCAAAGTAAAAGAGCGTATATTATACCTTTATTTAATCAAAGTATGTTGTTTCTTTCAAAGGGTATACAACTACAACATGTCCTTAGATGCTGATACTCCTTTACAATCCAATGAATATGACCATAATTACCTCAGAGATCATGCCAACGGAAAAGCAAGTAAACCTCATGGTCATTCTGGGACATCGTCGACTAGCTCAGGATATTCAAGTGATCGAAGTAGATCCTCAAATTTAAAGACAGACTCAACAGCATCAAGCGCAGATGTAAAGGGAGTAACGTCAGAGGAAAATAAAGATGACTATTTAACTGTTCAGGATTCAGAGAACGGTAATTTTACAACAAGCAAGCCATCTCACGATTTCTTTCCAAAAGCAAAACGCTTCAATAACAAACTTCTTACTCAGAATCCCGCTCCAACGCCTCACCACAATGTTCACAAGGAGAACCCTCTCTTCCAAAGTACATCGAATAATGACGCACCGGGTTCGTCCACTGGGAGTTCGAGTTCAGGGTACAACTCATTTTCTCCACGAGACACGTGTATGATCCGTGTACCAGAGTCAGTGAGGAGAGAACAACATAACTTTACTGGTAATAGCAGCTTGTTCCAGAGTAGCTTCAGTGATACGTCTGTAGTAACATTTGAAAATACATCTGAAGTTGACGAAAATGAAGAATCAGATGAAGATATTAGTTTTGCAAACGACAGCGACGACGACGACAATGAATGAATTTGAATAGACTATTTCCGTAGCCCAAAACTCAAACACAGGGATCATTATTTTCAAAAATTAGGAAAAAAGTCGTTACTTAAACATAAGACACATTCAGCAAAGCTCACTATGGAGCCATCATTAATGGCAAACTTCATTTCATGAATGATATCATACTGCATCTTTCAATTTCCTTCATTCAAGAAGATTTAAATCAAGACACAAAACCATCATTCTTTCTCACTCATATTTATTTTGGGCATAAAAGAAAGGAGGGGATCTACAGCAACACTCGGTTGCAGCACCCACAGCAAAACTCCAAAACACCCAATGCAAGCAGACATCCAAAGAAAGAGACGAAAAAAGTGACAAGGTATACCAACTCACATCATAGAAGCATGAAACACAAAAGACCACACACAAACCAACGAAGCACAGTCTTTGGTCATATTTTATTGTTTGGATTGAAGATCACTGACGAGGATCACTGACGAGGGTTAAGTACTCGAAACCTGCATGTCTGGTTCATGCTCCAAATTTATCTGTTCTTAAATGATGCTATGAATTTGAAGATTAACATTACACTAGAACAATGTATGCGGTTTTGATGCATTGTGTATATATCATGTTCAGATTGTATCTCTAACAATATGAATATTTTTTAAACTTATGATGTTCTCCCCCATTTATGCCGGCCAAAATTTGCAGGAAGTTGTATATCTTATACTCAGAGTGTACCTATAGATATTCGATTTCTAGGATACTTTCTTTCAGGAAGTCTCCTTATGTTATCGTTACAGTTGAAACGTTCCCGATTTGCAACATATCAATACACCTTAAAATATAGTGCTTTTTCTAATTTAGGAATTTGCTGTCTGACACATGCAAGATCAAGATTATCCCTTCTTCTTGAAAAAAGTTTCAATTGCATATAAAGCAAATGCATCACAAAAAATCAACTATTTATTTCTTGCTTTCACTGCTCACAAGTGGCGTAATAATATAGTACTTCTTTTAGAACTTATACAATGTAAGAGTTGTCTTCCCTATGTACATGATGTATATACCGTTGAGAAACGAAAGTAGAAACGAAGCATGATCTTGTTGAAAGAAATAGGAAATTCTGGTAATTAAAATGAGAATTTTTGGAAATATTGGATAATTAACTTAAAGTTACGCTGGAACTACATGTAACGCTTTTATCAGATATATTGTAGATTGTAAGTAATATTAAACATGCATGCATGTTCTTAACGTCTTTCTAGTTTCCATTTTAAACATGCATGCATGGTCTTAACGTCTTTGTAGTTTCCAAATGGGTTAATTTTAAGACACTACTCCGGGTTTAAGTCGTCAGAATAAAATGTTATTTAAAGTATACCACTTATAGTAAATATAAACAGTTTATGCTTTTTATAGATGAGTTAAAGAAGATCCTGACGAAAATCAATGAACACAATGAGCTCATAGGAATGAAAATTATTAGCTTGACATGCATATGCATCCTATGTATAAAAAAATCATCATCAATTCATCATTTTATAAACAATAAAATTATTCAACATTCATCTGCTGACTATAAATTTTGAATAGAAGTATCGTTCAGGACCTTCAGTCCTTTGAATTTTCATTGTTCAATCAACATTGTGTATATATTATGTTCGAATTGTAGCCAATACCTTATGATTCTTTGAGTTTTTGTCGTGTGATCGGTTTGCTTTGTTTTCAGTTGTTTTTCATATTTAAGTATATCTTATGTTCGAACTGTGTCCATTGTGTTTTAATCAATATTTTGTATATATTGTATTCGAACTGTATATTTGACAATATGAATCTTTTTACCATATGATCTGTTTTCTTTGTTTCCATTTTAGCCGGCCATAATTAATAGAAATGTGCATATTTAATATTCGAACTGTACCGATTGGTAGTTTAAATTTGAATCATTGTTCCATTGACATTTTGAATGCATGATGTTTGAACAGCTTCTTTGTTAAATCTTTGTTTCATCTTTAAGCATGTGGTCTGCTTTTCTTTATTTTCAGTTTTTGCAGGCCAATGATAATCCTTTTGTAATTTACAAACAACAGAGTATTTGCAATACCAATTTACATACCTTTAATTTCAATGCTACCTACCTTATGTAATTTTCTTATGTATCAGAATCAAAGGTTAAGCTATTCATTTAAAGATGTAATCTGGCTGTAACACGTCGGGATTTGCATGAAATTGAAATTTTATTCTGAGTGTTATATGTGTCTCCTTGACTTTAACAGATTTTAGCATCGTTGTTACAATAACCTAATTCTTTCAATGTTGATCATCTGTTTGTTCACTTTGGTTGTAACACGGTAGTCTTGATGTCTGTTTTTCGGATATATTTTCCTTTTCTCTTCATATTGTTCATGAACATGATTAATTGAGTAGATGGGATTATTAATCGAATACCACAAACACGACATTTAAGGTACAGCTTCATGAGACAGTATTTCATGTATATTTTTTATATAAAGGAAGCAACAGCATAAGATTTATTGCTTTTTTGAAACGTCAGTGTTTGATTATTTAGTGTCCAGTTGAGACAATCGAAATATGAATAAACATCAAAGAAGTACCTGTCATTTATTCAGTCTCAAAGTCGAGAAAGCAAGGCAAAACCATTAGAATTTCCATTGGAACAGTTGAGAAGGAAAGAGGTAATGGAAGCTCTCCATCTAGTCATAATACTAATAATTCAATGGCGACAATTTGAAGCTGTGTTTAAGTTCGTTTGACGATTTTATCATTTGATTTCTTAGGCGTTGTTGTGAATAACTGTAAGATAAATTTGACATTGTACGACCATATTACGTGAAATACATTCTGTAAAACAAGAGTTTATCATAAATAATTTAAGTGCAATGCATCAACAAAATAAGATTTGACAATTTGATGCACACCTTGCATTAAGTAATTCTTTTATATAACCTATGTTATGATGAATCTCCATGAAATCAGTTTTTTTTTCATTTGAGCTTACAAACATTATACATGTAATGCATTTTTCTATCGATTTCAATGATGTTTTATAAATTGTTGATAAATTGTTTTATAATAACCAGAAATAAATTTTTATTCTTATTGTGAGTGTTAATACTGTTTTCGAAAGGAAAGAAAACATCTAGGGGAAATTCCGAAGACTCGCTTGCAGCATCCAAAGCATAATATAATAACAAAAACAAAACAAAACAAAACGGGGCGGATAAGCACGACAAAAAATCAAATGAATAAGGAAAACCGAACCCCAGCTTCGCTATAAAACACCCTCCACAAAATACTTTACACCAACCTACGAGACAAAAAGGCAACATGTGACGATGATCATCAAAGAAATATCAGTCTCAAAGTCGAGAAGGCAAGGCAAAATAATCAGAATTGCTATTGGAACGGTTGCAAACCTCGGAATGAAAAACATTGAGTAATGGATATATTAAATATTCAAACATTATTATTTGAAGATATGTATTGCGTTGAGTTTTATTGAAAAAATATTCAATATGGCAGTGTTTAAAAGAAAAAGAAAAGAAATGAAAGATAACATTCGATTGGTATTCGTTCCCTTTTCATAGAGAGATTACTCATTTGTTATGCAGCATAAGGCTTTAAATGCTGCATAACCAATTTGAAAATTCTGCTAATTTCTTAAACTACAGAATAAATATGAAACTTGTCATACCTCAACGGCACTTTAACATTTATATCTACTACCGTATATCGGGAATTTTTTACGTGTGTCTAATTTTCGCTAAATTCGCGAGCATTATCAAATCGCGAAAAATGGACATAGCGAAAAAAAGACATAGATCTTAACCCTTGATCTTGCTCATGTTCCTCAATTACGCTTAGAGGTACGGTCTGATTAAGATCATTACATGTTTACAGATAACATGTAACATTAATTAATTAAATTACCCAACGTAAATCAAACGATTGCCGATCCGATGCATGTCGGCCTTTGTTTTAAACCACCTGTTGTCATTCTGCAATCATGACATTTAGCCTTTTGATTACACGGGTATTTCTCGCAAGAGACTAAATCTAAACAATGATATTTGGGTAAAGGTTTTTTGGGGATAACAAATTTATGTGACTACGTGCATGGGAAACCAGAAATTATATTAATCTAATCAATGGTCTTAAAGAAGCCTGTATCGTTGATGCTTTGAAGGAGTGAACTGTATAATAGTACTGCACGTATTGATACGTAAACCAAGTAGAAAAACGTTGGCAGTTGTATATGTAATCATGCATGATCGTCTTTCATTTCACACTAAATAAATTTTTGAAAAAAAAATGAATTTTGGTATTTGTAGAATAACGAAAATTAGTCTCAGCGAAAAAAAAAGACACACCTTTTTATGGTCATTTTCGCGAAATTTACCCGACGCGAAAATTACCTGATATACGGTATGTTATTAATAAAGATGATACAAATCGCTGAAAGAAACTAAACGCTGTATTATTCATAAAGCAAGGTAGCGGTATGAGACAAATATAACAGGCAGATGACACATTTTTTTAAGACACCAAGGTACTGAACTTTCTGTCCCAAACCGAAATTATTGGAATTATCTAGAAGGATATCTTTTCAAAACAGGATAACATGGGGAAAATATTGAACAAGAAAATGTTGTAGCGACAACGCGCCACATTCTCGTATATATTCCAACAGATACCACTTTTATGAACGTAAAAATTCATGTTTCTACGCTTTTGTTAATCAGGGTCATCGGAAAAAAGGAAATGTTATGAGCACGTAATCCGCATAACAAAACAATTTATTGCTGATTTAGCAATGGCCGTCCTAAGTCGGCACAGTTTGCCCATTGGTCTCTTTGGTTTATGTATGGTCTTTTGTGTTTGATGCATCTTTAGTGTCTTTTATGTTCCTTGTCCTTTTTGCCTCTCTTTCTGTGCGTGTCTGCACAGTGTTTTTTACATGAGGTGTTATGTTTTTTTTGTGCGGGTGCTGCAACCGAGTGTTGTTGGAGACCTCCTTTCGTTTAGAGTGAACTCAAAATTTTGATAATAGGTTTTTTTTTTAAATTTCTCTGCAATTCTTTCCTTCTGTCTGTTAAGTTTGAACATTGACTGTTACTTTAATAGAACAAATCGGCAATGGGCGTTGTACTTACAATTTTTTAAGTAAAACATGCAATTTTTATGTCAAAACATTGCAAATTATTTCAGACATGACCTTAAAATATATAAATTGGTCGTATAGAAAGAAAGGAAAATTAAAAATTTGTGAAAAACACCTCACCGAAAAGACGATTCATAAAAATCCCGTTTATTAACAAAGGTTTTGATCTTCTAAACATCTCTAATATTTTTCGGGATCATCGCGTACAAAGTACCATTCCTCAATATTTTGAAAATTTAGAGCCACCTCTTATTAGTTATAAGTACAAGAAACCTATTCGAAACTTTGTTTTTAACTATAATAAAGTTACAACGGATCCTGACATACTTGAATCGTGTCCTGCTTCTTGAGAATGTGCAACTTCTAAATATCTCTACAAACCAGCTGGCCATGTTGTTACAGGTGACTTTTCAATTATCCAAGACAGACAGCTCCGTGGTGTTCTTGAAAAAGGACCTAAGTATAGAATCCCATCCAAGATGGATTTTGTCAAATGCCGTGAAGTGCTTACGGAAGCCTTAGATAATTATACGAAAAGATGGTGTAAATCAGAAGGAGTCGAACCGCATGCTCTGAATGACTGGAAAAACCTCATTTTAGATATAACGGATATCCGAATAGATAACTTCCATAAAAACCCTCATCTTTTTCAAAATCCACATTCCAAATCAGAAAGATATTTCAAATCCAAACTAAGTAAATTACATGAAAAATATGTCTTTGCACCAGCTGATAAAGCAGCCAACAACACCATTATCATTTGAAAACGTTACTACATATCAACTTTGATTTCGGAACTTTCGTCTACTAATACATATATCAAAAGCAATGACAGTGCATCTAACATTTTAGGCAAGCATAACAGTGAACTGTCTTCATTCAATATCTCTATTTCTGAATTGGATCTCCCAACACTATATTGCATACCGAAACTGCACAAGTCTCCTTACAAATTTCGATTTATTGCTAATTCTAGTAAAAGAAAGGAGGGGATCTCCAACAACACCTAGTTGCAGCATCAACAGCAACCTCCCAAAACACCCACTGAAAAACACAAAAATGACACGCACAGAAAGAGACGCAGTAGTACAATGAACGTCAAATCACAGAAAAACATAAAACACAAATGACTACACATAAACCAACGAGACCAATGGGCAAACGGTGCCGACTTAGGACGGCCATCTGCCTCGTCAGTAGCAGACGGTGTGGTTATCCTGGATTACGTGCGCACAACCCTCCCACTATTCCGATTACCCAGAGGTCTCGAAGAACGTACAATTGTGGTGTAAAACAACCTCCTCACTGTCAGATGACCACACACAAACAAGACCGCAAGACGCAGGGGCCCAAGAGACACAGATGAATATGTAAATTGATATAAAAAGAGGGCATGCGTGATACGACCTGTGCTCTGCCGGCTGTAGCGAGCTAATGTATGTTATCACCCGAGGAGTCCGACTGACATTCAGAGAGGACAGGTGGTCGGGGCCCTGTCTTCTCTGAAGAGGTTTGGACAGGGCCCGTCATGGAGTCCCGTCGTCACAGTCAGTCAGTGTGCAAGTATTAAGGATGCGCTGGTACAAGACTGTAGATTGGTCAAGTACCAAGCCTAGTGTCCGTCTGGTGACATTAGGATCATATCCACGGTATAAGAGGCGTTTGATGATTCTGACGCATTTTCGATAGTAATTCTGTCTACCTTTGATCCTTCTAATTTTGTTGATCATGTCACCATAAAATGCAGGTTGCGAAATACCCAAAGTAATATACTCTGTTGCTTGTATGGGTCCGAATTTCAAAAGTAGTTGACAATAATTTTTGTAAAATTTCCAGAATGTCTTGACAAGTTTGTGAAAGCGAAAACCTTGACCTAAAAGTTTCTTTGTTATTTGTAAATTTCTATCATGAAAATCCAAAACATCAGTACATGCTCTAGCATACCGGATGATGAGCTGCGAAATGTAGATACCATAAGACGGTAATCTAGGAACATCTAGTAACTGCTCCACTACAATTTTGTCTAGAAATCTGACGTCAGCACTTACTGCTATTAAAGAACACGTAACTAGATATTGTGAAACGGTTCTAAACAGGAACGATGAAAATTTATTTTGGTCTATTAAGAATTCAGGGGATGTGATTGAAAAATTGAAATCTGGAAATTTCCAAGCCAATACGATTTCTTCATACGACTTCTCTAATATGTACACCACACTTCCTCATGACAAAATTAATGATCGATTATCTAATCTCATTAAATGGTGTTTTGATCGAGAGCGAAAAACTTACATTTGTACATCTGAATCGAAGGGTTTTCTTTTCCTCGAGAGACTACAAATCATACAAATCATGGACATGTAGTGACCTGTGTAATGCCTTGTCCTTC
Source organism: Pinctada fucata (assembly GCA_028142955.1). Classification (NCBI taxonomy): domain Eukaryota; kingdom Metazoa; phylum Mollusca; class Bivalvia; order Pterioida; family Pteriidae; genus Pinctada; species Pinctada fucata. Next base: position 55,331,439 of record AP027113.1, on the reverse strand, counting down.
CTCTTGGACAATATTTATGTTAGATTTGGTGAGGATCTATACAAGCAGGTTGTAGGAATTCCTATGGGTACTAACTGTGCGCCTCTTGTTGCAGATTTATTTTTATACACTTATGAAAAAGAATTTATCCAAAATCTTCAAAAGCAAAGAAAATTTGATGAGCTGAACTGTTTCAATAATACTTCTAGGTATCTTGATGATATTCTAACCTTTGACAATCCTGCTTTTAAATTATATAAGAATGAAATTTATCCACAAGAATTAACCCTAAACAAGGCAAACCTTTCAAATACAGAAACACCCTTTTTGGACCTAAATATCAAAATTGTAAACGGAAAGATTCATACAAGTGTATATGACAAAAGGGATGATTTTGGATTCAACATAGTAAATTTCCCTTCGCTTGACGGTGATGTTCCAAGATTACCGTCATACGGCATTTACATATCACAGCTCATCCGGTACGCTAGAGCATGTACTGATATTTTGGATTTTCACAGTAGAAATTTACAAATTACCAAAAAACTTTTAGGTCAAGGTTTCCGCTTTCATAAACAAGTTAAGACTTTCTGGAAATTTTACAAAAATTACAGTCAACTTCTTTTAAAATTCGGATCTCTACATGCAACAGATTATATTACAATGGGTATTACACAACCTGTCTTTTATGGTGATATGATAAACAAAATAAAAAGGATCAAAGGTAGGCAGCATAACCATCGAAAATGCGTCATAATCATTAAACGCCTTCTATACCGTGGATATGATCCTAATGTCACCAGACGGACACTAGGCTTGGTACTTGACCAATCTACAGTCTTGTACAAGCGCATCCTTGAGACTTGCACTCTGACTGACTGTGACGACGGGACTCCATGACGGGCCCTGTCTAAACCTCTTTAGAGAAGACAGGGCCCCGACCACCTGTCCTCTCAGAATGTCAGTCGGACTCCTCGGGTGATTACATACATGAGCTCGCTACAGCCGGCAGAGCACGGACTGTATTACGCATGCCCTTTTTTATATCCATTTCCATATTCATCTGTGTCTCTGGGGCCTCTGCGTTTCGCGGTCTTGTTTGTGTGATGTCATCTTACAGTGAGGAGGTTGTTTTACACCACAATTGTACTTTCGAGACCTCTGGGTAATTGGAGAAGTGAGAGGGTTGTGCGCACGTAATCCAGGATAACCACACCATTTGCTACTTGCGTGACAGATGGCCGTCCAAAGTCGGCACCGGTTACCCATTGGTCTCGTCGGTTTATGTGTAGTCTTTTGTGTTTGATGTTTAAATGTCGTGTGTCTCTTTTCCGTCTCGTGCTGTACTCGTCTTTTGTGTTTTTGAATCGGGTGTTTTGGTGTTTTACTGTTGATGCTGCAACGGGGTCTTGTTGGAGATCTCCTCCCTTCTTTTTAAGAGACATAAATTTATTAAATACTTATATACATTTTGATCGGCTAACTATTCAAAAATGAACATTGCTAGGATAATATGTACTACTTCATTCTAACTTAGTTCTATCTCTTACCGATTAGAAACTACGAAAAATGATCGAAAGATGATAAATGACAAAAGGACAATCAGTTACCCAATAGAAGAAGATTAGGATTATAAAAAGAATAATAGGTTCTATCAAGATATCTATACCTACTGACTGAGACATAAAAAAATTACACGAGTGACGAGTCACGAGTGTAAATTTTATGTGTCGCTCAGTAGAAAGTGAAAGAATCTATTTCTTCTTCATTTCTAAGAAGCTACGCTCTTGTCGGTACTCCTTGACAACGGTTACTACGCATTGTCGAGACAAAATACTGACCGGTAGAAAATAGTGGTAGACTAGACAACGATCGTGCTTTTCTTACTAATAAATGGAATTTCAAAATAGTTCGTCCGACGTCTGCAAAATGACATGATAGTCCTCCGATGTCAAACTCTAGCTTCGTCAACATTTCATTGCCATTTACCGGAAGTACTTTCACAAGCCGCAAGCGTCTTTATTACGATATCTCTGATTGGTCGTTTGGAACAGCTGATTGGTATATAACGTTTAATGATTGGATGATATAGCCTTTGAGACAACTTATGTGTCTCACATAGGCCGTCTCACAGGGTACGACCAAAACTGAAGAAGAAAAAAGGTATACAAATGGATGACATTATGAATTTGAAGACGTTTCACATTGATTAAAACATCCATGCAAAAAAAAAATCAAACTTATTTCTAAACATATACTTCTGTTGTAAAATCTTTGTGAAGTTTAAAAAAATCTTTTCATCGACTTAACTGGTATGAAATTGGACAGAGGGTATACCGAATATAGATACTAGTATACAGAAATTTATTGTTAATCAACGTACAAATTTGTAAATAATTAGCAAACAGAGGCATATTAAATATCAACGATTCAATGTTTCAAAAATCATGGTCAATGTTTGATTCTCAAACTCAAGTCCATCCTAGCACAATAAAAAAAAATCACTATTCATCATTATCACTGTCATTTACAAATTCAATCTCCGAATCTGATTCATTGTCATGGGATATAAAGGAGTCATCAGCTGAGTCATTCGCGAAAGTAACAGCAGATGCCTCACTAGAATTTCTCTGAAATAGGCTGCTATCTCTCTCTACTTTATCCACTTGCTTTAGATTCCACTGTGAATAAGACTCTAAATTAAGTGATGAGTAAGATCTAAGTGCACTTGAGTCTTTTGCGTACGTGTTTGGAAATGACCGATTTCTACTATCGATATCCAGGTCGCGACAAAGCTCGGTATAATCGTTAGGATCTTTTCCGTGATGTTTGAAAGACGCTGGGTTGTACTCATTGGAATCGGTGAAATTCACGCCCACACCTGTTTTCCCTCCACATGCCTGGTCCCTGGTTGATTTTATCTTAGCATGGCAACTTAGATAACGATGGTCATACTCGTCGTCTCCTGTTAGTTGGTGACAATTGTCATAATCTTCTGTGTCTGACAATCTACGAAAACATATATAACATTCAAGAAAATCTCTGAGCCAAAACATAGTTATGACACTAGTAGCAGACTTGAAAAAGTCGAACGAAATGAAGACATGAGTAAGTCTTTCATTTGGAATAGAGGAAAAATGAATTATCTATAAATATTTCTTTTCCATTAAATTCCAAAGGCGGATGTTACATGCAACCAGGAGAGACTGACTCTGACTTAGCACCTGGTCTCGCCCCCAAGCGGGGTCAGCGTCGGTTTTTTCTGATTGAGAGTTTTGCCTATGTGTACGCGAGTTACATTGCAAGTTCTGACTCAAATGCAATTGTGTAATATATGAACATCCTTGGGTCCACCTGGAGGGACTTACTGACCCTTCCACTCGATTTGAACAAGTCAAATTGTCGGTGTCACTTGAACCTGTTTGTGCTTTAAATATTTTTTTCTTTATTTTCTTGATGGAATATAGGGACATATAGGGAATATAGGGATATATAGGTATACTTGGGTAGTGACTGTACAATGTCGATGGAAATACATTTATCAGTTTCGAAAAATTGTTTACATGAAATGATACGATTTCTAACAGCAAAAAGGTATCACCAACGATAGAAAATAAAACAAAACACTCAAATGATTACATCTAACGCGATAACATTTCAAAACGGAATCAAAGAGCGAAGTATATACTGAAGTGTAATTCTGGGATAAAAGTTAGAACGTTTGAAATAACCCCTTACCAGAAGGGTTGTTTATGAAATTTCACAAATGAGTTAAACTTTGGCTGAAACAAGATCAATCACCCGAGAAGTTAAGTCTCCTCCTTTCTTTCAGATACTACAGAAAATCAAAGACATACAACCACCAAAGGAACCCCAAAGACATAAAACCACCAAGCACAATAGACTACATATAAATCAACTTGATCAAGGTTCATACAACTTACTAAAGCTATGTAGAAAAGATCACCCTGCACTTGTCAGCTCTTGTCAAACTCGAACACATTCGCATGTTGTAACAAACAACAACGAAATTCAAAGCTAATTTTACAAAATAGGTATGACATACAGACGTGCAGTTGGCCAGTCAAACGAACATACATTTATGTGTAGTCATTTGTGATGGATCAAAGAAGTACCTAACAGTTATTCAGTCTCAAAATCAGGAAGGCAAGGCCAAATCATGAGAATTTCCATCGGAATGGCTGCGAACCCCGGAATGAACAACACTCCGAACAGAAACAAGGTGCCCGGGGAGAGTCAGCGTCTCCTGATTGCATACAACACCCATCGCAACAGCTCCTGCCAAATTCGGTAATTGGCTCGATGTGATTTGGTGTTCCTCGACCCTTTCGTGTCTTCTTTTTGTGCGTTTCTTCTCAATGGTTTTGCAATGGGTGATTTGGGACAGCTGTGATTGCTGCAACCGAGTGTTGTTGGTGATCTCCTCCTTTTTTCCTTATACATACAGACATAAAGACGGACAAACATATCAAATCTAATATAACCCCCTTACCTTTGGTAGGTTCGGAAAACACAGATTCTTTAAGACTAAAAAATTGAAATTACCTTTCTTTCATCAAGCTAACAATCTGACTGATTGAAGGTCGTGATGTTCTTTCTTGCGACCAACATGGTACCATAATATTTTCATATAACCAGAGTGGACATTCACTTGGTTTTAAGGGAAGTTCACCATTCAGTAATTTTTCAAGCATCTACAAGGAAGAAGCAGTTTTAAATTAATGAAAAAAAGAATTGTTCCGACTCTGGTTTCAGAAAGCAGACAGTTGACGCGCATATTTCGGATTCTTCGCCCTCATTGGTACTTCAAAACTTTGTTTTCCTGATTATACTCTACACTTGCAAATGGTACAGTTGCAGTTTTGCTAATGCTCTGATCATTGGACCCAAACCTCCGCAGGCCTACAGCACTGTAGTACTCGTAAAAGACCATGGCAAGCATATACACATCACTACTCATGGAGTATTCACAATTCCTTATCACTTCAACGGGCTGCCTGATTTGATGAAATAAATTATTAGATTTCTCATTGGTATCGAACTTCGCACGTCGAATTTCGCCCTGGAAGGGACGGTGTAAATGTAATAAAGCTATTAGGATTGAAAAGATTTAATTTTTTTTTCAGAGAACACTACTTTTAGGTTTCTGGTCAGATAGCGAAGTAGGGATGAAGACCCAATCCTTAAATATCGTGTATATCAAGGGCATTATTTCAGTTGACGAAAACAAGAAGCATATGAAAATTTCAGATGAAAAAAAAAATTCAAACTATGTATAAATACTACATTTTCAGGTTCATTCATTTCAATTGTTTGGTTTTTTTATAGCCATTGTTTTCTAATGATATATCCATTTAATATTTCATTAGCGATAGTGGCAATCTTAAAGACGTTGATAATAATATATTCCTCGACAAATTACCAGTGTATTCTGTTTTTGTAAACGAAGGGACAATCAACAACGTCGATGTCTGGATCATACGGTAACTCTAACCTTAACATTCTTCCTATTCGAGGCATAAAGGCCTAAAAATAGAAAATAACAATAATGATATGCGAAAGAATAATATTCTATATGGTATAGCTAGGGCAACATAAGATTTTCATGAGGAAGCGGTGTATGGTATCAATCAATTGTTGAAATAACAAAATAATCATCAAACCTCCTTTTTATCAGTAGTCAAGTACAAGTTTTGCCCACAAACGTCCACCAAAATCCAGTATTTGCCATGCATTTTTTCCATGAGCAATACGACTTCAAGCATATGATTTAAATGTTCTCTCTCTTCAAACGGCAAGCTTGCTAAATGCATAACGCATTTACCGTTAGGAGTTTCATATTCCTGTAAAATTCAATAGATACGTTATTTCGTAAAAGATACCCTTACATATCACAGCATGCAAGCAGGAGATGCTCACTCTTCCTGGGCACCTGGTCTCACTCCCATATTGGTAGTTCGCTTCTTTTCATGTTATGGAGGTTTTTCTTTGTTTGCTTTGGTTCCTGTCTTATCCTGATTTTGTATGCCTTCGGTTTCTGATTTTCTTAATTATCAATTTGGTGCTATATAAAGGAATATGATAATTATCCATATTTGTCGTGCTGTTGTCTTGGTATAAGATAAGTCTATCAAAGTCGATGAATTCAGTTGTCTTTTTCAAAGAAGTGTGTTATTGATATGTATATACTTAGGTTTCTTATAACTTAATTTGTTATTGATATGTATCTATTTAGGTTTTCTTTCGTTATTTGTTTTTTCGCCTTTATAACGTTATTTGTTTCAATATTATTCGCTTGTGTTTACCTGCTTTCGTACATTTTTACAGCGCCACCTACAGTATGTTAGTCCAATGTTTCATTTCGCGTGAGACAGTTCTGTTTTTTATCATCATCTACAATGCATTCTGCACTTTCAATGGACTACCGAGATTGTTTATTATTTAATGTTAAAATCTTCAAATTCATTAGCATCATTTAAAAGCAGAGGTGAATAGAGTGAATCGAATGAAAATTAAAAATAATGACCTTATACTAACACACAGTAAAAATCGATAATTCAGAAAATCATTAATCGAAGGCATATTAATGTTAAACGTCTTCAAGTTGAATAGCATCATTTAAGGATAAAACAGAAACAAAAGCAAACAAATCAAAACCTCCACCACAAAAAGAAAGTAAACTCCTTATATAGGAACGAGACCAAGTGCCCAGGAACAGTCAGCATCTCCTGCTTGCATACAACATCCGTCGCTTCAATTCGACAGAAATGTCACATGAGGTAACTTCCGTTTCGGAAGATACAAGGATATTCTGAGGTTGGGTGGTTCAAATGGTCTAAGGCAGAATATCATCCATCATTCTGGACAATAGGACATCATAGTGTATGACGTGTTCCCCGTCCGTACCGACCGACTGTAACGTTTAGTTGTATTCACTCTATTCAAATATTCTGAATAGTTTACATTACTATTTATTAATCTTCGTGCTCAGGTTTAAATATTCTTTAAAAAAAACTCACATTATTTCTTTACATTTCTTTGATGTACATATATGTATATATTTCTAAAGCAATCTTACTAATTCAAAAGGGTGCTCGCTATTTTCGTCAGTTAATTGTGGGTCTAAAGGCCATGTTCTTATCTGCATTTTTGCGGCAAAATCGCTGCTCATTTTCTTTAGAATTTTCTCATAGAAAAATTTTGATACTGGTTCTTTCACAATCAATCGGTTTCCCTGAAAAAAGGAGAAAACAATGTTAACTTAACACAGGTTGTCTCGTTGGGTCATGAATGACCTATTGTATCTTTATGTTGTAGTTGGTGTTTAGTGTGTAATCTTTCCTTGTCCCTCTGATGTCTTTTGTTGCACATAATCTTACTTTTGCATTTCGGATTTCGATCTCTAGATGTGGATATTGTAACCGAGTCCTATGAAGATCTCTACATTTCATCGTTTGAAACAACTTGAAATTATCCTGTGTTACGTCTTCCAAATTCATAGCATCGTTTGTGAACAGACAAATCTGCAATATGGACCAGATAAGCACATTTCGGGGAAATAACCCTCGTCAGTAATCCTCAATCCAAACAATGAATATTGTCAAAGACAGTGAAAGTTAGATAGCGAGAGTCATAGCAGGATGAGATAAGATGCCACAGAACCAACTATTTAGGAATTTCGAGAATATTTTGTAAACAGAAATTTTCGAAAGCGTTCGAAGAAACGATCAATCGAAGTTGATCGAATTTAGCTTCATGTGTACTCGCGGACGCCAGGGCCACCAGAAGAGTAAAAGAAGATCCCGACGACAATCCCAACAGCACTCACAACAGAGCACCACACAACACAAACAGAAGTGACACTCACCTAGTAGTACAAATGTTACGTCTTCAAAGGAATAGCATCATTAATGAATAGATAAATTTTCAGCCTAACCCGTACTCTACTTTATATTTTTTTTTATTGTCGCACATGTCGGTTTACTTTCTTTATGCTTTTCTTACCTTCCCTAAGATCTTTGGAATATCAGGTGAGCTCAGTTCTTCCTCAGAAACTGTATAAATGCTCCTTGGAGTATTGCCTCGATATTTCAGAGACATGTATGTTGCTCTACGATCGCCTATATTGTAGGAAAAAACATAAACGTGAAAAAAATAACTTATGCTATTTAAATGTAGTAAGATCTAGTTAACCGGGGGTCATGATCACAGAAGACACAAACACATGATGAAAACAAAGATCATGACCAAAAAATTAACGAACGACAAAAAGGTAGAAGTGAATATCATAAGAAGAAATTGGAGGGATCTCAAACAAACCAACAAGAAAGCGACATACAAACGATGTGTTGTCGATCAATAATTCAAAATTCGCGGATTACCTCAGCAGTATCTATCCTTCGGAGCTTGAAGTCAAAGAAACAACAGAGACAAATAATTCAGCATCCTATTTGGACATAATGTTGTCCTACGACACTGATGGTCACATGAACACCTCACTCTATGACAAACGTGACGACTTCAATTTCAGCATTACAAACTTTCCTTTTCTGAGTAGCAATATCCCTTCATATGGCATGTTCATATCTCAGTTGATACGCTATGCCAGAACAAGTACCAAATATACGGATTTTGTTCTGAGAGCTAGGCGTCTTTCAGATAAGCTTCTCAGTCAGGGATATGTTTGTGACCGACTAACATCGTCACTGAGGAAGTTCTACGGTCGATCTGGGGACTCGTCATAAACTATGATGTCCCACTCTCCAGAATGGTGGATGATATTCTGTCATAGACCATTTGAACCATCCAACCAAAGATTGTACTCTATGTCTTCTGAAATGGAAGTAACCGGATGTGACAGTTCTACCGAATTGAAGAGGCGGGTGTTGCATGCAAGCAGGAGATGCTTACTCTTCCTGGGCACCTGGTGTCACTCCCATATCGGGAGTTCGCTTCTTTTCACTTGGTGGAGGTTTTTGTTTGTTTGCTTTGGTTCCTGTTTTATCCTGATTTTGTATGCCTTCGGTTTCTGATTTTCTGAATTATCGATTTTGTGCTGTATGCAGGGATATGGTCATTATCCATATTTGTCATACAAAACAATCGAAAAAGACGGACAGAAACATCAACCAATAAAAACTACACATAAAAAGAAGGAGACCAATGTGCACCCGCCGCCGACTTTTGACGGTTATCTGTTATAAGTAAATGATGTGTTTATCCGGATCACGTGTACACAACTCTTCCACTTATCCGGAAACACAGAGGTCTCTATAGATTGTTGTATAAACATGAAACCTCACTGTAAGATAAGGGAATGATTTCCAGTATGACCAACCTGCACTCACTCAGCGAAACATACCCACAAGAAAGTGACACATAAATAACATCAGAAAAAAACTACAAACCGCAAAAAAGACACAACGATATTCACTAGAACATCATACAAATCAATCGAAACAGATGTACAGAAACATCATACATTAATGACAACACATAAAAGGAAGGAGACCAATGTCTAAGGTGACATCACAAACGAGATTGTTAAACGGAGCGCCCTCTTGTAACACAAATTCTATGCTAATGGATCTAAAAAATTCAATGACATGCGCATAAAAGCCTGTGCTCTGCTGGCTGAAGCGAGCTCACGATCAACCACCTGGGAGAAGTCTGACGAGTGTACAGATAAAACAGAGAATCAGGACCCAATTTTCTCTGATGAAATTTAAACAACGCCCGTCATGGAGTCCCGTCGTCATGGTTGACCAGTGTGCATTGATGAGTAGGACAAAACTATAGATTTGTCCAGTACCACGCCCAGTGATTTTTATTTTGATGACTTTAGGATCCTATCCTCGGTAAAAGGTGAAACAGGAGACTGACAATTTTCTTAGATTTGTGGTTGTACTGTTGAGATTATCGTCAGGATCTTCTTTAACTTATTGAAATTTGACCTGCCTTTAATCCTTCTGATTTTGTTTATTGGGTTACTGTAAAATGAAGGCATTGAATTTCCCATTGATGAATAATACCATGCTGGAGTGTTTCCAAATTTTGAAAGAAAATCAGAATACTTATTGTAAAATTTCCAAAAAGGTTTTACAAGTTTATGATATCGAAATTCTTGACAGATAAAATTTGTTGTAATTTGTTTATTTTTATCATGGAAATCCGAAACATGGGAGCAAGCTCTAGCATTTCTGTGGTGTTTGGAGGAACTGTATTCCAGCAAATAGTTGTCATCCCCATGGGTACCAATTTTGCGCCACTGCTTGCAGACTTATTTTAATATTCACACGAAGCTGACTTCATCCAGACCTTGCTCTCGAATGGGCAAAAGCACCTCTCATCTCTGTTCGATTTTACATCCAGATACATAGATGACGTGTTGTCCATCAATAATCCGAACTTTAATGATCATCTGCATGAAATCTACCACATGAACTAGAGATCAATGAAACAACCAAGAGTCATACTTTTTGTTTCTCAGCTCATACGGTATGCCATGGCATGTTCAAAATATGAGGATATCATCGTTAGAAAGACGACTTGCAAGTAAGCTACTTGTTCAGGGTTACATTGCACAACGGCTGAAATCATCTTTGAGGAAGTTCTTCGGTCGCTACGGGGATATAATAAAAGCATATCAGATCCCCTTTTCCAGGATGATCAGTGACATTCTGGATTGTGATTGAATGGCTGGCATCATCTCCAAACAAGCCTTACCTGATGTATACACCAATATGTACATCGAGACAATCACCGAATTTGCCAATTTTCCATGGAGCTGTTGCGACGGGTGTTGCATATAATCAGGAGACGCTGACTCTCCCCGAGCACCTGGTCTTACTTTGGAATTTTATTCATTCCGAGGTTCGCAACCGTTTCTATGAAAAATCTAATGATTTTGTCTTGCCTTCCCGATTGAGACTGAATAACTGATCGGTTATTCTTTAATGTTTAGCGTATCTGATAAACTGAGAAATATAAAAATCCGTACGATGGCAATCCATTAAGCCAAAGAAAATCAACCATGTTGAAACCAAAATGTTCTCTTTTGTCGTATATCTGAATTTCTCCGTTATTGATTTTGATATCAAGATCCAAATATGGTGAAGCTATAAATCATCTTTGTTTGCTTTATTCAATGTTAAATCTGGTGGATGAATTTGAATTTTGTAAAGATAAAAAATCGCTCATTGTTTTATGTGTAGACTGTTGTGTTTTATGTTCATATGTCGTGTGTCTCTTTTTTACTTTTACTTTTAACATTCATTCGACCCATGCAAGCAACAGAGTATTTTACTATGGGCACTTCACAAACTACCCTTTATGGTGACATAATCAACAAAATAAGAAGGATCAAAGGAAAACATCATAAACATTGAAAATGCACCAGAATCATCGAACGCCTCATATACCGTGGATACGATCCTATTTTCAATAAACAGACACTTAGCATCGTTCTTGACCAATTAATCAACTGCCTTGTACCAGCGCATTCTGACAGACTGTAATAACAGGATTCAATGTCATGCGCTACCCAAACCTCTTTAGAGAAGACAGGGCCCCGACCAACTGTGTTCTCTGAATGTCGGTTGGACTCATCGGGCGATAACATACATGAGCTTGCTACAGCCGGCAGAGCACGGACTGAATTTCGTTCACCCTGTTTTTATATCCATTTACATATACATCTGCGCGTTGCTTTGGGCCCTTGCGTCTTGCTCTCCTATTTGTGTGGTATTCTTACAGTAAGGAGGTTTCTTTACAGCACAATTGTGCTTTCGTTGACACCTCTGCGTAATCGGAAAGAAATAGGGTTGTGCACAGGTAATCCGGAAAACCACACTATTTGATTCTCACGTGGCAGATGATCGTCTTTAGTGGGCACCTGTTGCCGATTCGTCTCATTGGTTTATGCATAATATGTTGCGTCTGATGTATTTTTGATGTGATTTGGTGTTCCTTGTCCCATTTGTGTCTCTTTCTGTGCGTGTTTGCTCTATTATTTTGCATGGGTTGTTTTGCTCTGTAACTGTGGGTGCTGCAACCGAATGTTGTTGGAGATCTCTCCTTTCCTTTAAAGTGATGTCATGTTATATCATGCTCAAACCTTGCAAAGCCAATCTTTTATTTGTGTTTATGAAGAAAATGGGTAAGTACTTGCCCTCCGACTTCTGTTTCCTGAGATCTTGAATTAATTTTGGAATTCCCTGAAAGAATAGATTTGCCAATATTGAAGTATATGTTCTGAAGTGTTACAATTGTAGTGCATCAAATGCACATGTAAGCAAATAATTTTTCATTAATGATGATCGACGCAGAAGTCGAGAGAATCCAAATAGCAAGTTATCAAAAATAGCAAAAAAACAAAACATAAACTTGATTTAATAATTACATCTACAGAGGACAAAGTTTCAATAAAAATGGAATACTAGTAAAATGACAGGTGGTTTTTCAAAGTGAGTCTTTATACCAGTGCCTTGTTAAAGAACCGCAAAATATATGCTTCGTTTAAATATATGCTTTATTTCTTTCATTTTACTAAATGTCGCGAAGTGCTAAAGGAAGCTTTAGATACCTATACCAAACGATGGTGTAAATTGGAAGGAGTCGAATCGCATGCTCTGAATGACTGGAAAAACCTCATTTTGGATATTACCGATATTCGAATAGATAACTACCACAAAAAATCCTTATCTTTTTCAAAATCCAAGTTCTAAATCTGAAAGATATTTCAAATCCAAGTTACGTAATTTACATGAAAAATATGTCTTTGGGCCTGCAGACAAAGCAGCCAAGAACACCATAATTATTTGAAAACGCTACTACATATCAACTTTAGTTTCGGAACTTTCCTCTACTAATACTTATATCGAAAGCAATGAAAGTGTTCCCAATATTTTGAGTAAACATAACAGTGAAATTTCTTCTTTTAACATCCCTATTTCTAAATTAGATCTCCCTACAATACATGTATACTGCATACCAAAACTTCACAAGTCTCCTTACTTGCTAATTCTAGCAACTGCTCATTTACAATTTTGTATAGAAATCTGACGTCAGCACTCACGGCTGCAAAGGAACACGTGGCCAAATACTGTGAAACTGTCATGAACAGGAATGGTCTATTAAAAATTCAGGGGATGTGATTGACAAGATGAAATCAAGAAATTTTGAAGAAAATACGATTTCTTCATACGACTTTTCTAATATGTACTCCACGCTTCTTCGCGATAAAATAAATGATCGACTGTCCACACTCATTAAATGGTGTTTTAATCGAGAGGGGAAAAGTTATATTAATTTTGTACATCTGAATCGAAGGATTTCTTTTCCGCCACAGATTACAAATCATACAAATCATGAACGTGTGGTGACCTGTGTATTGCCTTGTCCTTCCTTTTGGACAATATTTATGTAAGATTTGGTGAGAAACTCTACAAGCAGGTTGTAGGGATTCCTATGGGTACTTATTGTGCGCCTCTTGTTGCAGATTTATTTTTATACACGTATGATTTATCCAAAATCTTCAAAAGCAAAGAAAAATGATGATGTGAAAAGTTTCATTGGTACTATCGACAATCCTGTTTTTAAAAAGAATAAAAATGTTATTTATGCACAAGAATTGATTCTAAACAAGGCAAACGCTACAAACATAGAAACACCATTTTTTGAACCTAAATATCAAAATTGTTAATGGAGAGATTCATACCAGTGTTTATGACAAAAGAGATGATTTTGGATTTAACATAGTAAATTTCCCTTGCCTTGACGGTGATGTTCCTAGATTACTGTCCTATGGTATCTACATTTCACAGCGCATCCGGTATGCTAGAGCATGTACTGCTGTTTTGGATTTTCATAGTAGAAATTTACAAATTACCAAGAAACTTTTAGGACAAGGTTTTCGCTTTTACAAACTAGTAAAGGCTTTCTGGAAATTTTACAAAAGTAATTGTCAACTTCATTTGAAATTCTGACCAATACAGGGAACATATATTACTTTGGGTATTTCACAACCTGTATTGTGTATGGTGACATAATTACATGTTACAAGATAATAAGGATCAAAGATAGACAACATAACTATCGAAAATGCATCAGAATCATCAAACGCCTTTTATACCGTGGATATGATCCTAATGTCACCAGACGGACACCAGACTTGGTACTTGACCAATCTACGGTCTTGTACCAATCCATTCTTAAAACTTGCACTCTGACTGACTGTGACGACGGGACTCCATGACGGACCCTGCCCAAACCTCTTTAGAGAAGACAGACTCCGAGCACCTGTCCTCTCTGAATGTCAGTCGGACTCCTCGGGTGATAACATACATGAGCTCGCACAGCAGGCAGGACACGGATTGTATTACGTACGGGCCTCTTTTTAAATCCATTTACGTACATATTCATCTGTGTTGCTCGGGTCCCTGCGTTTTGCGGTCTTGTTTGTGTGTGGTCATCTGACAGTGAGGAGGTTGGTTTACACCACAATTGTACGTTTTTCGAGACCTCAGAGTAATCGGAAAAGTGGGAGGGTTGTGTGCACGTAATCCATGATAATCACACCTTCTGCTATTTCTATGGCAGATGGCCGTCCTAAGTCGGCACCGGTTGCCCATTGGTCTCGTTGGTTTATGTGTAGTCCTTTGTGGTTGACGTTTCTGTGTTGTGGTTGACGTTCCTTGTTCTTTTTGCGTCTCTCTCTCTTTGCTTGTCTGCTCTGTGTGTTTGCATTGGGTGTTTTGGGGTTTTGCTGTGGGTGCTGCAACCTGGTGTTGTTGGAGATCCCCTCATTTGTTTCATGTTAAATTAGAACTTCTTTCATATTCATACCCGTTCCGGCTCTGAGTCTATTTGGCCATCACTTAATTTAGGGTAGTAGTTAATGCAGAGACCATGAGTGCTGGTAGATGATGTTCTGTTTCGTGAAAATCCTGAGTAACAAATGAAGAAAATGACTGTGTTACATGTAATATGGAAAACTTTAAGCACAGATAAATGACTTATTTATAGCTCTATAAATATATTGGAATTACCTTGTATCTTATACGCTCCCCTCATCGAAGCGTATAAGATACAGGGTAATTCCAATATATGCTTTGAATTTTGAATATGGTATTTTATAGTATTATTCAGATGTTAAATTTCCTGATCGTTTACATTTCTGTGGTGCTTGGAGGAAAGGTCTTCCAGCAAATTGTCGGAATTGCAATGGGAACCAATTGTGTCACAATCCTTGCCGACATTTTTCTTTACTTGTATTAAGCTTAATTCATGCAATCTGGTCGCTGAAGGGAACAGATTCGTAACTTCAAACTTTAACTTCACTTGCAGATACATAGACGTTCTGCTGTCCAAAATCCAAAATCCAAAATTCGCAGATTACCTCAGCAGAAACTATCCGTCGGAGCTTGAAATCAAAGAAACTACAGAGACAAATGATTCAGCATCCCATCTGGACATAATGTTGTCATACGACACTGATGGTCACATGAACACCTAACTCTATGACAAGCTTGACGACTTCAATTTCAACATCACAAACTTTCCTTTTCTGAGTAGCAATATCCCTTCACCGCCTGCTTATTAAGGCCTGTTCATATCTCAGTTGATAAGCTAAGTCAAAGCAAGCGCAAAATATACAGATTTTATTCTGAGAGCTAGGTGTCTCTCAGATGAGGTTTTCAGTCAGGGATACGTTTGTTACTTACGAACATCGTCACTGGGAAGTTCTACGGTCGATATGGGGAACTCACCCTACACTATGATGTCATACTCTCCAGAATGGTGGATGTTAATCTGTCTTAGAACATTTGAACCATCGAACCACAGAAAATACTTATATGTTCCGAAATGGAAGTAACCGGATGTGACAATTCTACCGAATTGAAAAACAATAAAGCGACGGGTGTTGCGAGCAAGCAGGAGATGCTGACTCTACCTTGGCACCTGGTCTCACTCCCATATTGGGAGTTCGCTTCTTTTCTTATGGTGGTTTTTTTTTTTTGTTTGCTTTGGTTCCTGTTTCATCCTAATTTTGATCACTGACGAGAGTTAAATACCCGAAACGTGAATGTCTGGTCCATGCTGTAAATTTATCTGCACTAAAATGATGCTAATGAACTTTAAGACGTTAAACCTTTGTATGCCTTCGGTTTATGATTTTCTGAATCAGCGATTTTGTACTGTGTATTTGGATATGGTCATTATCCATATTTGTCATAGTAGGTAACATGTCTGTTTACTACCCTTACAGTATTTAACCCTACTCTTATATCTAGCAAAACAGCAATAGCACCAGGCTTCTGTTGTCTCACCCTATGTGCGTTTTAGCCAACATAATTCCCTTGATTTATCGTGTGGTACATAACTATACATACTTCTGTTCGCGTCTTTGTTTTGAATGTCTTTCCTTTCCTTCTTGTGGAATTCTTGTAAACTACTATATATCTTTTGATTAGATGGACGGTTCCCAGGGTCATTCTCAAAACATTTTAACGTAAGAGAGTGGATACCCATCGGAATGCATCTCCATTTGTAGGGCTTTAGGCCACAGCATAAGACCTAGAAAGATTTTAATAATTTTCAAAAGAACTTCTACAATTCTCTCTAAACACATTCAGTATAACATTCCATTGACAATTTGCATGGAGGTAACTCTCACCTTCACCATGATATTTTCAGTATCTTCGCTGTATATTTCCGTGTAAGGCTGGCATCCGTATGTGAATACCTCTCTGATGACATGACCAAACATCCAAATGTCTGACTTCCTATCAAACTTATCCTGAAGGAATGACTCTGGAGCGGTCCAACGCGTTGGTATTTGTGTGGCATTCAGGTCTGATATTGAAAGGCACAGTAATTGATTACTATCATTACGAAAATAAGAATTACGAAAATGTGGCCAATAACAGATTGGTGGTCGTTGCAAGGGTGTAAACATTTTATATCTAGATAATAAAATTTAGAACGAAACAACAGGTTTTAGAGAATTCATTCTTAAATGTAACCAAAACAAATCCCACTGCTTCAGTTCAGAAGCACTAAAACATTTAAACACTCAGACGAGGAGAAATGTTTCTCAATAATTCAAATGGACATCTGGACACCCGATTGTAAATACCTTTGTCATGCGGTGAAGTTCAGGGGCAATTTGAGCTCTTAATGGTGAGGATGCTATATAAAAACAATGCATATATCATACATTTACAATTTACAAACATTGTATTCCAATCAAAATGACATATCCTATCAGCCTAACTATCTAACTACCTACTGATCAGCATTTGATTTTTAAAAATTTTTATGAACATTTCATTATTCTATCTTACCTCTTACGTGACCAATCGTTGAAGTTCCTCCCTCTTCATCGTTATGAATTGCTCTCTTAAAAGATGTTAGAACCGCTATCTCGTGATCCTGTCCTTGACATCGTATTGAGAAAGACGCAGCCATTATATCTCGATGAACAATATCGTGATGGTGAATGAAATCTACGGCATTGAGCATTTCTAGGCATCGTTGTATTTTCCAGTCCAATGTCAGTTCGTCATTTCTACTGCGAACGTCATACAGGTACTTCAAGAGTGTGATCTCATATATTTCTACAGCAAACATAGCAACTGAACGTGGATTGGTGTCATAAAATGCAACCATTTGGGCAACATTTGTGTGTTGTTGGCATCTTTGTATGTATTTCAAAATTTCAAACTCAGATTCAATATTCCAAAATTCGGTTTCCTCTCTTGGTTGGATATGAAGCTTCGTTGGATGCTGTCCTGGAATCATAAGCTTAATGGCTACCTCAGAACTATTCATAAAGGTACCAAGCATTGTTATCCAGCTGGAATGGTCAGACCTTCTTGCTATCAAATCAATGTTCTGATTGAAAGAGTCCCGTATAATCATACCAGGAATCTGCCTTTTTACAAGCTTGACTACAAGATCTTGATACCGTACGTCCGACAAACCGAGATTTGACCAGATTGAAGATGCATCGCTTTGATCTATTTTGGAACAAATGTTCACCATCTCGCAAGGTAGTGTTGCAAACGAAGAATTAGGTGAACAGACTATTTGCGCTGCTACAGTTAGACACTCCTTTGCAAATTCGGTATGAGAGGACAATAGTTTTCTATCAAAGAGTACTATTGCTCCTCTTAAGATGAAATCTGCTAAGAGTGTCAGTGACGCCTCACCTCTTTTGTCCTTGCTCGGACTCAAATTTGTCAGCTTAGCATGAGCTACCTTCGCATAAGATTTGGCAATGGACATTGGCATTGGAGAACTATTGACCTGTAGGAAACAGAGAAATTAAAGTTGAGAAGTTTGCGTCTGCATAAAAGAATTTGTTGAACATGATTCTGTGTCAATTCCGTCTTAAAATTAAAATCCTCCTAATCTTACCTTGAAAAGAAATCCTAAGAGATGGAGGTAAATTTCAATGGTAGAAATTTTATGGACGTTTGAAATCAACTCTTGAACATATTTTTCTGAAAGCGAGTTCTCTGCTCGACTTTCCATAAGTTTGACACCTTCCTTGCTCATCGTATACTTCATGCAATAGTGAAGAAAGTCAGCTACACTCTTCATATCAAGTCCTTTATCCTTTTTGCTTGCCTTCGAGGTTACGGAGTGCTGAAGATCATTTAGTCTCCGCTTGATTTGCTTTGACTCAGCCGGATTGAGTTTCTCTTTGATTAATAAGACAATAACAAGGTCCGACAACAAACGAACTCCTTCGTCCCGACTGTCATGTTTTAAAGAGTTGAGCTGTGACGCAACTGACTTCAAGGCTGACATCACAGACTTAACTTTAAGTTTCTCAAAGTCGAGTTTGAAGATAAGATTTTGCATCTCCTGAATGGCATTTCTGCTAATATGTTCGTCTGAACAGGTTAAAAGCAGATTTAGCTGCTGCAATGTTTCATCGTCTTTCTCAAATTTTTCATCCGTCAGGCTTGGCAAAATATGACGATAAAAATGGTTTCGCATTGATATCCTTTCCTTTGATGTTTCCACCGTATTGAATACTCAAACAAATTCCTCTGCTGAATGAAGGTCTGCGAGGAGAAAACATGAAAATTTCCATTGAAATCGTGAAAGTGAAGATACGTTAAGAAATCACTTATATCGGCAATGATCCCTACCTATTCTTTTTTTTTTTTTCGTTTTATGAAACTTCTAGAATATGTGACTAGCTCATACATACCTGTATATTCAGACCTGGTATAAATAGCACTCTCCAGTACAAAAGGACCTGTCGTGTTACCTGTACAGAGGTAAGTGTTGGCATCTACATATTTGTCTGAGGTAACAGGGATATTGTAAACATACCCTGAACCTGACGTGGACGAGAGGTTCAAAGGTACATACCGTCCACTACCTTCAGACATCTGTAAATAGAATGTCATAATACTTCAGCTATTTGTATTCTATTTAAGAAATTTGAAGAAGTGTGTTTGCATGTCATATTCAAAAGATTAAGTGAAGTGAGAGTACATTTTTATAAACAACAATATTATCAGATTTCAAGATCTGAGCTTACTCTGGCAAGGATACATTGGTCGTATGAACACGATATGGACGAAAGGAGGGAATCTCCAACAACACTCTTGTGCAGCACCCACAACAAAACCAAAAACACCCAATTCCAAAACACAGAGCATACACTCACACAAAGAGACGTACAAAGGACAAGGCACACCATAGAAACATGAGACACAAAAGACCACACACAGAAGTAGCGGACTGTGTGGTTATATGGATTATATACGTGTGCACAACCCTCTCAATTTCCGATAACCCACTGGTCTCGAAGAACGCACAATTGTGGAGTAAAATAACCTCCTCACTGTAAGATGAACATATAAACAGACAAATCTGTGACATGGTATTAGTTTATATTCTCAATGATTTTTATAAACTTCCTTGTACGAGTGCATGCACTCCTACGTAAACAATAATATGGACTAATTTAATGAACTAGGTGTTATGGAGGTGAAGGAAGTATTGAACACTTGGACGCCAAATTCAATTAATCTAAAGTGACCCCGTCCTTTCTTAAATTTTGTAATTTTTTAATGTTTGTCATTTATCAAACAAAGCCATATATAAATCTACTCACACAAAATGTTTCAATGAAATATGCAATTTTCATCATGCTTTGATGTCATATGTGCTAGATGTGTTTTAAGATCTACCTTTTTCGAGTGTAATACAGAGATGAGTATGTGAATTGATATAAGAATAAAAAGGGTGTACAAAAACAACTTGAGTGGTCTCATGCATGTTATCACCTTCGGAGTCCGACCGACATTCAGTCAGATGGTCGGGGCCCTGTCATCTCTAACGTGTATAGACAGGACCCTACATGGAGTTCACACGCCACACTCGGTCAGAGTGCAATTATAAAGAATGTCATTGTACAACGCTCTAAATTGGTGAAGTACTATGCCGAGTGTCCATTGTATAAAAGGCGATTAATGATTCTGACGCATTTCTATGAAAATTCTATGTACCTTTGATTCTTCTTATTTTCTTTATTTTGTTACCATTAAGGACAGATTGTGAAATATCCATAGTAGTATACTCTGTTGCTAATATGGGTCCGAATTTCAAAAGAAGATGATAATATGTTATGTAATATTTCCAAAAAGTCTTACTAGTTCATGAAGGCGGAAAACATGACTTAAATTTTTATAGGTTATTTGCAAATTTCTATAAAAAAAATCCAAAACATTAGTACAACAGTTTGCTACTGGCGTGGCAGATGAACACTTAACAGTGACAAATAACACTGCACACTAAAAAGAAACATAAAACACAAAAGACTACACATAAACCAACAAGACTAAAGAGCAATAGGTGTCGACTTAGGACGTCCATCTGAAATGTCGGTGTACTGGACCTATCTACAGCCTTAGTACTGGACCAATCTCAAGCCTTATACCACCTGTCTTTTCGGAATAAACATCAAAGAAGTACCTGTCAGTTATTCAGTCTCAAACTCGAGAAGGCAAAGCCAAATGGTGAAAAGTCCCCGGAATGAACAAAATTCCGAAGTGAGATAAGTCGACCGGGGAGAGTTAGCGTCTCCTGATTGCATGCAACACCTGTCGCAACAGCTCCATGGAAACCTGTCAAATTCGGTGATTCTCTCGATGCAGTCTGATGTACAGATCAGGTAAGTATGTCTTGTTTGTGATGACGACAGCCATTCAATCACAATGTAGAATGTCACTGATCATTCTGGAAAGCGGGATCTGACATGCTTTTATAATATCCCAGTAGCGACCGAAGAACTAAAGCAATGATAATTTAAGCAGTTGTGTTAAACGTCTTCAAATTCAATAGCATCATTTAAGATCTGATAAATTTACAGCATGGACCAGACATGCACGTTTCGGGGATTAAACCCTCTTCAGTGATCCTCAGTCTAAACAATGTAAAATGGCCAAAAAGTATGAAAATTAATATGTCCAAAAATGTACCTAAAGACGTAGCAGATTGGGTGGGATATGATGCTACAGGACCCACGTTATAGAAATTTCAAGAAAATTTGTAACAGAAAATTTCAAATGCGTTAAAGAGACAGACGATCCACCGAAGTTGATCGAGCTTGGCTACATGTGCCCTCGGAGACTCTTGGTCCACCAGCAGTGACACTCACCAAGTAGTTCAAATGTTAAACGTCTTCAGATTCAATAGCATCATTTAAGACCTGATAAATTTACAACATAGACCAGACATGTACGTTCGGGTTCTAAACCCTAGTCAGTGATCCTCAGTCTAAACAATGTCAAATGGCCAAAACGTATGAAAATTATTAAGTCCAAAAATGTACGAAAAGACGTAGCAGAATGGGTAGGATATGATGCTACAGGACCGTGTGACATAACCCTGAACGAGTAGCTTACTTGCAAGCCGTCTGGCTCTAATAATGAAATCTTCATATGTGGAACCTGCCCTGGCTTACCGTACGCATCATCTGAGAAACTAAAACGCTATAAGCAGGTAAAGACGGAATGTTGCTACTCATGAAAGGGAAGTTAGTTATGTGGCAGCTGAAATCGTCGCGCTTGTCATACATTGAGGTGTTCAAATGGCCGTTTGCATCGAAAGATAGAAGTAAGTGTATATCCAAGTGCAAAGGAGTTCTGTTGCTCTCTGTTGTTTCCTTGATCTCTAGTACATGAGGATAGATTTATGTAGATGGTCTCCAATTTCGGATTATTGATGGATAACACGTCATCTATGTATCTGAAGGTAAAATTGAACTGAGATACGAGGTGCTTTCGCCAAGAAGAGAGTAAGGTGTGGATGAAGTCAGCTTCGTATGAATATAAGAATAAGTTCACAAGCAGTGGTGCGCAATTGGTACCCATGGGGATTCCGACTATCTGCTGGAATACGGTTCCTCCAAACACCACAAAAATGTTGTCAATCAGAAACTCAAGCATCCGAATGATATCGTCTTCGGTATAATTTTTGTCTCAAAAGGGCTCTGTCTCAGTCGGAATCTCAGTCGGGTGTTCACATGCATGCGCTTTTTTTACAAAAATTATGATAAACTTTTCCTGAAATTCGGACCCATACAAGCAACAGAGTATATTACTGAAGGTATTTCACAACCTGCATTTTATGGTGACATAATTAACAAAATAAGAAGAATCAAAGGTAGACAGCATAACTATCGAAAATGCGTCAGAGTCTTCAAACGCCTTTCATACCGTGGATATTATCCTAATGTCACCAGACGGAAACTAAGCTTGGTACTTGACCAATCTACAGTCTTGTACGAGCGCATTCTTAAGACTTGCACTCTGATTGACTTTGACGACGGGACTCCTCGACGGGCCCTGTCAAAACCTCTTTAGAGAAGACAGGGCCCCGACCACATGTCCTCTCTGAATGTCAGTCGGACTCCTCGGGTGATAACATATATGAGCACGGACTGTATTACACACGTTCTCTTTTTATATCCATTTACATGTTCATCTCTGTTGCTTGGACCCCTGTATTTCACGGTCTTGCTTGTGTGTGGTCATCTAACAGTGAGGAGGTTATTTTTTCACCATAATTGTGCGTTCTTCGAGACCTCTGGGAAATCGGAATAGTGGGAGGGTTGTGCGCACGTAATCCAGGATAACCACACCGTCTGCTATTTACGTGGCAAATGGCCGTCCTAAGCTTGCACCGGTTTCCCATTGGTCTCGTTGGTTTATGTGTGGTATTTTATGTTTCTATGGTGTGAGTTGGTGTTCCTTGTCCCTTTTGGGTCCCTTTCTGTGGGTATCTGTTCTGTGTTTTTCGCATTTGATGTTTTGGGGTTTTGCTGTGGGTGCTGCAACCTAGTGTTGTTGGAGATCCCCACCTTTCTTCTTCGAGACCTCTGGGTAATCGGAAAAGTGCGAGGGTTATGCACACCTAATCAATAAAACCACACCGTCTGCTACTTGCGTTGAATCGGCACTGGTTGCCTATTGGTCTCGTTGGTTTATGTGCGATCTTTTGTGTTTCTTGCTTTTATGGTGTAAGTGTGTCCCGTTGATTTATGTGGGGTTTTTTTTTTTTGTTTTTTGTTTTTTACGTTTTTGTTGTGTGAGTTGGTGTTCTTGTTTTGCGACTCTTTCTTTGGGTGTTTTAGCAATGTGTTTTGGGGTTTTGCTGTAGTTGCTTAGATTCCCTCCTGTCCTTTGTTATCAGGATTATGGGCGCACAACCCTCCCCTTTCCCGTTATCCAGAGGTCTCGAAGAACGCACAATTTTAGTGTAATGTTTTGCATAAGACTTTTTCTCCCCGAAAACCTGATTCCATTTCCACTAAAAGAATGCTTCTCAGTGCAAACATCAAAGTTTCTTAAATAAAATCCAAACAAACAACTAAATGACGTCGTAAGTGGACATGGAACATGTAATAAAACAATATTGACTTTTGCATGAACTGCCAATAGCAAGAAAACAAAAACCCTGATGCATTGTGTCGGACATCTTATTGAATGAAATATCATCAAATTTTAAACCTTGAATAGTTTTGACTATTTCTGAAGGATTTGAGTGACCGCTCAGTCCCAGCAACACCTCCTTTCATTCCATTTTGGGATGCACTTTTGCTTCTTTGAAGCTTGTTGATGTTGTTTCGTTTTGTATTTTTCATAAGGATTCCTTTAATCATCATTCAAATTATACGTCTAACTTTTTCTCCCTGAAAACCTGATCTCATTTCCATTTGGGATTCTCTTTTGACAGTTTACTCAATACTTAGGTAAAGGTCCACGTAAGGATCAAGAATGAAAAGCCTTAAATTTTTTGCAGAACTTCTTTTCTTGAAATGTGTTCAGATCAGCCTCCATATGAATGTTCTGAAGGAATTAACTTCATACTTGGATGGTGAGGAAAGTAATAGGGGTTGCAGATTTGGTTGAATTATATAGAGAAAAAGGGGTAGGGGCAAAAGTGACCATTTTTGGCCCAGATCAAATTTTTTAGAAACATATTATTTTCTTATCCATTATGCTTCTTAAAAACAAGAAAAGGGATACATTTTATGTGATTTTTCGAAAACCACACCTTTTAAGGCAAACTGATTGAAAATTGAACTCTATGTATTCAAATTTTCGGCAAGGGACAAACATACCTTCAGTTGTAAGCCACAGAGCAAGGGCATGTAACAGGTTCAAATTCACATGGGACATACCTTTTTATATTCTGAATGTACATGGAAAGTATAACTTTGTTACATGCGCTTGGTCTTTATATACTCTTAATGTTAAAATCTGTTTATCATTTCATCACTAATTTCTGTAATAGTGGGTAATGTTGGTTGGAAATAGTACTCATATTTAATGATAATATTCATTTTCGATTCGCCTTTAATAAACATCAATATCCCTACCCTTATTTTAAAGATTCAAATCAGTAAGAAAACATTTGAAAATAGCAAAAAAGGGACCAAAAACAGCAGAGTTTGCCCCTACCCCTTTCCCGCCATTTTCCCCCTTCATAATCCTTTATAAATTGTTACGTGAATATCTCGCTTCACCATCGCTACTTTGAGAATGAATTTCATATGTTTGATGTGTACCACATGTATGTCTCAAAACAGAAATTAAAAGTTTTTCAAAAAAAAAAAAGATGTATCACCCCTGCCTGATTCTTACGTGGACCTATACTTAGATGCTTAGTTTTGATTCTGTACATTCACCAATCTCAAAGATTTTTTTTAAACGAAAATGTTTATAAACAGTAAAAACCCATACAGTTACAAAAGTTTCCCAAGTTTCAAATTCTACATTCTGTTATCTCTTATGAAAACAGAAAATCTTCACCTTTATGCTTAAAACATGTCATACTTTAATCTGTGGTTTAAGAAAATGTATGTAACCTGTCCTCTCTGAATGTCAATCGGACTCCTCGGGTGACAACATACATGAGCTCGCGGCGGCAGAGCACGGATTGTATTACGTACGTACGCCCTCTTTTTATATTCATTTACGTATTCATCTGTGTTGTTTGGGCCCCTACGTTTTGCGGTCTTGTTTATGTGTGGTCATCTGACAGTGAGGAGGTTGTTTTACACCACAATTGTACGTTCTTCGAGACCTCCGGGTAATCAGAAAAGTGGGAGGGTTGTGCGCACGTAATTTAGGATAACCACACCTTCTGCTATTTCCATGGCAGATGGCCGTCCTAAGTCGGCACCGGTTGCCCATTGGCCTCGTTGGTTTATGTGTAGTCCTTTGTGTTTGATGTTTCTGTGTTGTGCGTTGACGTTCCTTGTCCCTTATTCGTCTCTTTCCGTGCTTGTCTGCTTTGTGTTTTTGCATTGGGTGTTTTGGGATTTTGCTGTGGGTGCTACAACCGGGTGTTGTTAAAGATCCCCTCCTTTGTTTTTTAATCACCTAATGGCATGATACTTATCTCTTACCTTGTGATACTTCTATGAAATTTACTTCATTTCAACCACAGAATACCATGAACATTTTGAACGATTAGTTTAATGGCGTCTGAATTAAGATAAATAACTTCCGCATTATAAGAGAATGTGCCTTTGAAACGCAACAATTGGATAACATGTAAAACCTAAAATACTTAAAAATAAAGATTTTGATGACCATACAGAACATAGTAACGGAAAAGGGTGCTTTTGCACGATTAAACTAAGAGGCATATGCGAAATGTACAGAATCGACATTCATTGTGACATTATGTGCAAAAGGAAGTATCTATGTAGGTAATATCTACATAAATCTTGATAATTTGAAACAGACGTTTTGCTGTAAATCTGTAGACTAAATATCTATCTATTTCGCTGTGTAAGTAAATTACCGAATTATAAATGTATATTATGACGATAATGAGTCTTCACTCGAGAAAATTAGAATTCCATTTTGTATTTTTTACCGAATTCCAAATATCTAACACATTCAAGATATTACGGAAGTGTTCCAACTCTGTACATTTTTGAAAAAAAATTCAAACCAATTTATAATGCACCAGACACGTGTTTCGGTTATTGAATCCTCATCAGTGATACTTCAAGTCAAATTTATTTTCAGCAGCGCCCAAAAATATTAAGTCTGTTTTCAATTAAAAAAAAACAACTCAGAATTGACTAGCTTTTACTGTATTCCAAAAACACAAAAACCCTCAAACAAGGCTTTATACCTGTAACGTTGAAAAGCTCTAAAATTTTTATTCAAATTCCTTGAGAAACCATCACTTGTCTTGAAAACTGCTGTCCTAGTAGCGGTACAAAAAAGATGATATTTTGGATGCCATACATTCAGAGCATCAATACCATTACAATAATTCGACATCGTACATTTATTTAAACGAATTTGAATTTGTAAAGTGCTGATATGATAATTTTCAGTTGCACCAATTACACGTCAAGCTATGATGTGTTTGTTCTTGTATCTGTCTGTTTGTTCCCTTTTTCTCGTCTCGTGAGTGTTTGTTTCGCTGTGATTATTACAATGTCGTCGTATTTGGGATTCTCATCATTATATCAATAACATATGACTATTACATGGCACGCTCAAGGGAACTGACTTTGTTCTGAAGGTTACATGACTTAACAAGAGTGTGACTGACTAATTTTATTTCTGGAATATAAAATGAAAATATGAAACACACTTTTTTTATTTTGAAGGCTAGGAACAAAACATCCTCATTTGATATATTCAGGATATTCTTTATCTCATTCAACGGTTTTGATCTTAACTGCACGGCTGATTTGAAATTGTTAAACGTCTTTAAATTCAATAGCATCATTTAAGATCAAATAAATTTACAGCATGGACCAGACATGCACGTTTCGGGTACTCAACCCTCGTCAGTGATCCCCAGTCTAAACAATGTAATATGGCAGTTGTGACTGACAAGTAGGAGATGCCTACTATCCCATTACACCTGCACTCATCTCCGTTTAATTTCCTTTGGTCATTTGCATGATGTTTAGTTGATTTGTTCAGTTTTAAATAATGTTTATGTTCTTGTTTTAAGTTTGACTTTCTCTCACTAATTGATCGCAATTTTATATTTCTAATGTCACGATATTATCTTCATCCGATTTTCATGTGAGAATTATTTGAATATGTCTTAATAGATCAATTCTTCTTTCTAAGAATTTCACCATAATATTTTGGAATCATCTTTGCATTTACATGATAAAAACGAAAGTAGTGATGTTCCAACATCCACAGAAAAACACCGAAACACCGAAAGATAACAAATGAATTAAAGTAGATCCAGACGATAATCTCAACAGCACTCACAATAGAGCACCAAATTGAGCATCGACGGACCACTAGCAAGCTAGAGTTGGACCAGGTGCCCGGGAGGAGAAAGCATCCCCTGTTGGCTAGCCGCACCCGCCGTCGATGTTCACGCACGAATGTGAAATAATATATAATAACAATCAAACATCAAAGAAGTACCTAACAGTTATTCACTCTCAAAGTCGAGAATTCAAGGCCAAAGTAGGAGAAAACGGAATGTTGCTACTCATGGAAGGAAAGTTTGTTATTTGGAAGCTGAAATCGTCACGCATGTCATACAGTGATGTGTTCAAATGGCCGTTTCATGCACTGTCTGAACTTATGTCGACATAGAAATTGCTATGGCGACAATGCCAGAGAACAATATTCAAAACACTCGCTGTCAAACAAGATATATTTGTTAAAGCCTCAAATAATTACACATTTACTTGCAAAGAGTACTATTTCGACAGTCTAGTTAAAGAGTTGGGTTTAAATTCGACACCTGGAAATCCCACTTACACCCCAACAAACCTTTCTGCCTCTGAAATAATAGATAACCACAAATCAGCTCTTGCTTCCTTTAGCTTCGACACTACCAATTTAGATTTAGATTTACCATACTTATACTGCATACCTAAAATGCATAAGAGTCCGTACAAACAACGTTTCATCGCTGGTTCCTCAAAATGTTCTACCAAATCTGTATCGATCTTACTCACCAAAGTTTTATCTGAAATCAAATCTGGGCTACAAAAATATTGTTCGACAGTATATTCTCGCAGTGGTATCAACCAGATGTGGATTTTAAAGAATTCGAAGGAACTTTTAGAACATCTGAAATCCACTCATTTTAGTAGAGTCCATTCGATCAAAGCCTTTGATTTTTCGACACTTTACACTACAATTCCACATTCTAAATTGAAAGAAAGACTCGCAAAAATTATAAGTAATGCGTTCACAAGTAGGAACGGTAATCGCAAATACAAATTTATTGTTGTTAACTATGACAAAACCTACTTTGTAAAAGAAAAGTCAGATTCTGAAAATAAGTACACTGAAACAGACATTATTCAGATGTTAAACTTTCTGATCGACAACAATTTTGTGGTGTTTGGAGGAAAGGTCTTCCAGCAAATTGTCGGAATTCCAATGGGGACCAATTGTGCCCCACTCCTTGCCGACATTTTCCTTTACCCGTACGAAGCTGAATTCATTCAATCTTTGGTCTCTGAAGGGAAAAGATACTTAGCTTCTGACTTCAACTTCACTTACAGATACATAGACGATGTGTTGTCCATCAATTATCCAAAATTCGCGGATTACCTGAGCAGTATCTATCCTTCGGAGCTTGAAGTCAAAGAAACTACAGAGACAAATAATTCAGCATCCTATTTGGACATAATGTTGTCCTACGACACTGATGGTCACATGAACACCTCACTCTATGACAAACGTGACGACTTCAATTTCAGCATTACGAACTTTCCTTTTCTGAGTAGCAACATCCCTTCATCGCCTGCTTATGGCGTGTTCATATCTCAATTGATACGCTATGCCAGAGCAAGTACCAAATATACGGATTTTGTTCTGAGAGCTAGGCGTCTTTCAGATAAGCTTCTCAGTCAGGGTTATGTTTGTGACCGACTAACTTTCGTCACTGAGGAAGTTCTATGGTCGATATGGGGAACTCGTCATACACTATGATGTACCACTATCCAGAATGGTGGATGATATTCTGTCATAGACCATTTGAACCATCCAACCAAAGATTGTACTCTATATCTTCCAAAATGGAAGTAACCGGATGTGACAGTTCTACCGAATTGAAGCGACGGGTGTTGCATGCAAGCAGGAGATGCTTACTCTTCCTGGGCACCTGGTCTCACTCTCATATCGGGAGTTCGCTTCTTTTCATATGGTGGAGGTTTTTGTTTTTGTTTGCTTTGGTTCCTGTTTTATCCTGATTTTGTATGCCTTCGGTTTCTGATTTTCTGAATTATCGATTTTGTACTGTAGACAGGGATATGGTCATTATCCATATTTGTCATAGATGTCCACTTCCGTGCTATTACTATTACAATGTTTTACTAACCATAATAGTAACGTGTCTGTTTCAGCAAATATCAACAATATCATTTCTTTCAGTTAAAACAGTGACGCTAATTAATCATGACAAACCAGAAGAAATATGAATTGATTTAACTTTTGATTCATTTTCAATGAAATTTGCAATAGGAATTAATCACATGAAAAAATAGGTCAAGTTTATATATGGATTAGGTCGAATATATTTTTTACAGAGTTATGCCTCTTGCACTTTTACGAATACTTACAATTTTGATTTCATAGTTGATATAATACAATTATTGCACAGTAATGAAGTCGATATGATGAGTTATGAAGTGACAAAGCCTATATCGACCGAGGCCGTAAATCATCATATCGACGGAATCATCTGAGCTATTACTTATGAAAATCGCGAAAAATCGCTTTCACAACTTTTATTTTCAAGATATACATTTTGTATTGTAGTAAAATGTTTTTACCCTTTATCTTTCTTTTTTTTCATTTAAAAATGCTGACAAATATCACGCGCAGTCATATCTGCAACATTCAGCTTGCTAACGACTACCATTTTCTTCTGATTGAATACACAAGACCAGAAACGCGTCAATATGATCGGAAGCAGTTCAATACGACAATTAATTGCATTGCTTGCTTGCTTTTGTTCCTGTTTGCATGGTCCACTTGTCTGTCTCGTTGTTTCTTAGCTGTTCGTTTTTGTGATACTTTAATTGATTTCTAGAAATAAAACAGCATTACCTCCAATCGATTAAGGCATAGTTCTTCTTTTTTTCTGATCAAAAATGTTACAGGCAATTTTTGAATGCGATTTACTGAATAGCTGGAAACGACCTATACAAAAAAAAAAAGAAAACTGAAACGAACAGAATAAAATGTATTTCAAGATATCCAATGTGTCGCGCGCATTCAGATTGACACCATGCATAAAACTATCAAATGAATCTGAATTAAGACAAAGTGCGAAGAAGAACCGTGTATCTTCTGTTTAGAATGTTTTAAAACACAATTTTTGGCCAAAACATGGGGTATTTGGATGCTTATTGAAATGAATAGAGGTGCCTCAATTTTCAAAGTAAAGAGGGCTCAAAGTGAAGAATATAGATATTAACAAATTAACAATTTACAAACACAGACAAAATGCAAAATACATTCAAAAATAACACTCTTTCAAGAAAACAGAGTTCAATAACTGCAGATACATTTTACATATAAGACTTAGTAGCTGCAAAGTTCGCTGTAGAAACACGGGATACTATCAGTAAAAGCAAAAGTATACATGTAGAAATGTTCAGTTCTCCTTGTCACTGACGTTGGCGAATTCAATATCAGAGTCTGATTCTTCGTTCTGGTATATATTTGAATCGTCTGCCATATCATTTGCAGATATTTCCCCTGATGACGATGCGGGACCATCATTATACTTTCTTTCGTCACTTGCACCTTCTTCTTTAATATGCTCTCCGTTGACGGTGTGGCTTTCGGTACTATCCGCTTTTTGAGCTGGTGAGTGTGACATGACTTGTGAAATACCCAAAGCAGCTTGCCGTTTGATTAAGGGGCTATTTCTGAACGCCATTTGAAAATTCGGATTCCCGTCATTTGAATTCATCTTGCGACAGGGTTTAGGGGACACCCCCGAATCGGATGTATCAATGTTACCATATTGCGCATTTGAATGACCATTCATATCTGTTCTGTCATTGATTGTACCACTGTCGACGTCGTCAATGATCTGAACGTAAGTATGCTCTTTCTTGTTGGCTGTCTTTCTCTGCATGTTTGGAGACTTTGGTATTGAATGAGGTGAAGAGCTATCATAATGTGGTCTTAATTCCTCGTACCTTGAACCTGATTCTTCACTGGCTTTGTCTTGTGAATAACTGGCATACACCTGCCCATGAGTAGATCCTCCAGTGCTGATATCTTCTATGCCCAATCTACAAATTCACGTGTAATGCCATTAATACATTTTTATATTTTGATTAATTAAACGTTGCATTGAACATTGTTGTTCATACAAAAAGTTTTCGAACGTTTCAAGATCTGAATGATAGTCTGTCTTACCTTTCCTTCATTAAACTAACGATTTGTTTGATTGAAGGTCTGGATGTTCTCTCTTGAGACCAGCATGGTTTCATTATATCATCATATAGCCATTCCGGACATTCACTTGGCTTCATGGGAATCTCTCCACTCAGTAATTTTTCCATCATCTGGAACGGGGAAAATAGTAAAATAACCAATTATATTTTGACGAAGAAATGATTTAAAACTTTACATTGATACATGAGGCCCCTCAAAATGATTTGGCTTTAGCTGAAGAGGTTTCATTATTAGATTCGATACATGATTGAGCGATAACTTAGCCAAAGTAAGCATGTGACTCTTATACTTCATATTTTAAACTATATCTATCAATAAAGAATATACGAGTCGGTTCATATCTCAACCTGTATTTTCACATTCTCACTTTTTTCTTGATCTTTCTTTGTACTAATATACATTCCTTGTCATGTTGTATTTTCGTGGCACATTGGCTTTCTTCAACTTATGTATTTCAATTCTTGTTTCATATTTTGGTGTGTCTTCTTTGATCGTTTCTTTGGCCGTTAAGCGTAGCTTTTTTGTGTGTCTCGTTTTACCTTGTTATTTGTCGACTTGTTTCGCATGATAGTCGTTTAGTCGTTCGGTCTGATGTTGTCAGTGCTGGGTGGATTTATTGGACATATCTTCCACATCCTTACTTCCCTTTTATTCATTTAAATTGTCACAATTACTCAATCTTAGTTTTACCTGACTATATTCCGTTGAGGCGAAGGGTACGCTTGCTGTCATTTCCACCACACGGTCAATCTTTACTCCAACTTTATTAAAACCTACAGCAGTGAAATACTCATAGAAGACCATGGCCAGCATGTACACGTCACTGTTCATGGAGTACTCAGAGTTTCTTATCACCTCAACTGGATGCCTAGTACAAAGAAAATTCAGAACAAACATGCTTCATTTTCTCAAGGTTTAAAACCAAAAGCATCAAGATCCAAGATGACCTTAAATGCCTTAAGGTAAGAATTTCAATCAAAATTACTTATTTGTGTTCCTTTTTTCCTCCAAACTTTCATACGATTGAATTTTTCCTGAACATGATTCTTGATATTTTCCTCCGTTTTATAATTATAAAGCACAAATAGAAGTACTTGATTGATCTTACCAGTGTATTCTGTTCTTGTAAGTAGTTGGACAATCGACAGTGTCATTATCCTGATCAAATGGTATCTCTAATCGTAACATTCTACCGATCCGCGGCATAAAAACCTGCAGAAAGAGAGATGTTCCTTTTATTTTACTATGTCATGGAAGGTTATTCAATGATATTTCAGTTACATTTTTAATACTAGTTATCATGTTTATGCTGATCTACAAAGGAAATAAAGGAGTAAGTTGTGAATCACCTCGTTCCAGAATATTCACAACTTACTTTCTATATTCCATGGTAGGTCTTGTTTTAAACAAAATAACAAAGAAATTCTCCATGCAACGGTTCATAATGAAGAGTGAACATAATGTTTCATACCTCTTTGTTGTTTTTTGACAGGTAAAAACTCCGACCACAGACGTCCACTAGAATCCAATATTTTTTGTGCATTTTTTCCATGAATTTTGCAATCGCTAACATGTGTCCTAGATGTTCTTCGGGAGAGTAAGACTGTCTTGCTATTCTCATTATATTCGTTCCTGAAGGACACGTGTATTCCTTCAAAGAAAATAGATTTTATTACTTTACATCCATTTATTCATCTTTTAACACAGTTTTCTTTTGTTTTTTATATTCTTTTAGAAAATGATGAAAAAATATTTAGGTGGAAGTTATACCATAAAATTATCCCAAATCAAATATTACTAAAACGTTGGAAAATACTGAATGAAGATAAATGTTTTTATGTGATAAACAAGATGACTACGAACATTATTTCATTACTTGCAAATCTTTAGATATTTTATGGTAAACAATAACTAACATACTAACAGATTTGAATTTTAAAACAAATTTACGAAAGCTTAAGTACATAGTCTTTGGATACAAAATCTCACATGAAGAATACAATGATATTAATGTTGTAATTTCTATTATTGGATTTACCATTTATAAATACTTCCATTTAAGTAATCAAAGGCGAGATTTTATCAATATAAAATTACTCCTTAAAAATGAAATACGTAAAAAACTTCAGTTGACTGGATATCAAAAATATAAGATTCTTAAAGATATATATGAAAAGTTGTGAACAAAATATTATAAAAGCACTTGCACCCACTTTTACTAACTGAAAATATAATCATACTTTTATTGCTATATGTTATCTATGATTATGAACGTGTGAAAATGAAAGTGTTATTTGTTATCTAATTAATACGCAATGGAAATAAAATAAATTAAATGAAATAAAATGAAAGGTGCTGTGATGATACTGGCTCAAAAGATGATATGGTTAATTGACACTTAGAGGTAGATAGAATTTCACTAAATACACGACACGACTAAAAAAAACTAACCGATAACTAACTTCTACTAGACTACTAATACGAAAATTATGTTATATGATAAGAAGCCTTTTTAGCATCATACTACTACATTATATTTCAGTAGAAACGCAATTATATCAAAACTGATGATATATAGCGTGAGCCTTATTCTGAGCACCTAAGAAAAAAAAAACACAGATAACAATGAGCATTTTCTACGGGTGTTGCATGCAAACAGGAGACGCTGACTCTCCCCGGGCATCTGATCTCACTTTGAAATGTTGTTTATTCAGATGAGTTGAAGAAGATACTGACGACAATCTCAACAGCACTCACAATAG
This sequence comes from Pinctada fucata, assembly GCA_028142955.1. NCBI lineage: Eukaryota > Metazoa > Mollusca > Bivalvia > Pterioida > Pteriidae > Pinctada > Pinctada fucata. The sequence continues at coordinate 55,296,710 of AP027113.1, read as the reverse complement.
AGCACCGAATTGAGCATCAACGGACCCCTAGCAAGCTAGAGGTGGGACCAGGTGCCCGGGAGGAGTAAGCATCCTCTGTTGGCTAGTCGCACCCGCTGTCGATGTTCATGCACGAAAATGAAAACATATAAAAAACATTAACTGCTCTGTTCAGGTAATCGCAACTGTGCCTACGGAATTTCTTATGAATTTGCCTTGCTCTCGGCTTTGGGACTGAGTGACTGATGAATGAGGTTTGATGTTATTTTCAAGGTTTAAAAACAAAAGCATTAAGATCCAAGATAACCACATCGTCTACTATTTACGTGGCAGATGGCCGTCCTAAGTCAGCACCGGTTGCCCATTTATCTCGTTGGTTTATGTGTGTTCTTTTATGTTCAATGTTTCTATGATGCAAGTTGGCATTTCATGTCCCTTTTGCGTCTCTTTCTGTGGGTGTCTGTTCTATGTATTTTGCCTTGGGTGTTTTTGGGTTTTGCTGCGGGTGCTGCAACCTAGTGTTGTTGGAGATCCTCTCCTTTCTTTCAAAGATATATATTATAAATACATAACTTTTGAAATATAACGAATTGACCATAGACCAATCCAGAACGGACCGTTCAAATACGTGTCATCTTCTAATAATATGGAAGTGTTCCAACTATTTACCTTATTGAAGAAAAGTTCAAAGCAATTCTACTACACAAGATAGAAAATCCTCATCTGTGATGATTCCAGAGTGATTTTCAGACACAGCCAAAATTCATTTATGTAGCGCCCTCTAGTTTTGTTAAGGCACACATTTGGTGTTTACTTATGTTTACATAGTACGTAACATTGCTTGTCTTATGTCTTATCACCGATTGAATTGTTTATGCTATAATGATTTGATTTCACATGTTGGATGGATTAAACTATTCTTTTCAGCACTTTATATATAGACACAACCTTAGCCAGTGCATGTTTTGTGGATATTGTTTTCAGTTTCGTGTGTGAACATCGACAGCGGATGCGGCTTGCCAAACAAGAGATGCTTAGTCCTCCCGGGCACCTGGTCCCACCTCTAGCTTGCTAGGGGTCCGTTGATGCGCAATTTAATGCTCTAATGTGAGTGCTGTTGAGATTATCGTAAGGATCTTCTTTAACTCATTTTCATTAGAATAACAAATCAACTGATATCTCCTTTCAAGCCTACATTTCAATAGCAGAATGTGGATAAAGTCATGAAACAGCAGTAACAAAAATTGTATCTACCCGAAAAATTAACAAAACTAGGCAAAAAAGGGACATATGTTAAGGTTAAATATTTACGCAATGTGGCCTTTTGAAATAGCCGTTCAGTGTTTCAATATAACATTTAGCATTGAAATGAAAGATACTCACAATATCAAAAGGGAAATTATTATTTTCATCTGAAAGATGAGGATCAAGGGGCCATGTCTTGATCTTCATTTTCTCTGCAAAATCTTCGCTCATTTTTGGTAGAATCTTTTCGTAGAAAAACCTTGATACGGGTTCTTTTACAAACAATCCATCTGGCTGCAATGATACAAGTAATAACAAGGAACTTATTCATAATTGTTTTATATAACGATGACATGTGAGATAATATACCTTGAACATATGTAGTAACTATATGTATATGTAGCGTGGTTTTTCAAATAATTATTTATATTCTGCTGCATTCACAATGTCACGACTTTAAATACATAGCATCATTTAAGTACATATAAATTGAAGCATAGACCGGATATGCCCGTTTCGGGTACTGAACCCTCGTCAATGATCCTCAGTCTAAACGAAGAAAAATGACCAAAGACTGTGAAACTTATGTCTAGATCATACCGAAAGATGTGACAGGATGGGTGGGATATGATGCTATAGGACCCACTCTCGAGAACATTTTGCAAATGTAACGGAAAGGTGATACACATAACAACGTTCAGTTTCAGTGTGTAGCATAAGATTTACCTTGCTTTCTATTTTTGGTGCGTCTGGTGCAGAGAGTTCCCTAGCACGAATAATGTTGTAACCCTTAGGTGCTTTGCCTTCGTATTTCAGACACATATATATGTCTCTAGGATCTGTGAAGTATAATATGCTGAATCAATTAAAATATATTTCATGAATTAATTTTCATTTCGACATTTGCAAAGGGAGTTGGTTTAAATGATCATCAATTTGTTCAAATTATTCATTTTTCATATCGGTGCTGTCATCTATTGGCAACATCAATTCGCACCGGCTGTCCATTGTTCTGTCTGATTTATGAATATTCCTTCGAATTTAACATTTTGATGTCGTCTTCCGTATTTTGTCTTCATTGCCACTCCGGTTTCTCTATATGTACATGTACACTGAGTCTCTGTGATTTTACTGCAAATGAGACCTTATGGAGAAACCCTCCGTTCTTCTAGAATAAACACAGCCAGTCTGTACAATGAAATTACAATATGCTGTATGCCCCCCTCCCCCTTTTTCATCCTTTGTTAGAGTGTGTTCTGCTGTGATCACTACAAAGCATCCTTGTTGGAAATCTTTTCCATTTTGGTTCTTTTCTTTTTTATATCTTTTGATGTATGAATGACGAAAAATAAAAGAAAATGAATAACAAAGAAAAATACGTAGCTATATGCATGCTCTTGTATTTGTATTCATAAGGTTGGACGGATAGAAGCATAATAGACTCTGTCTTATCTTTATTAAGATTCCAATAAAATCTCTTGACGAAATTGAATAGCTGTCATGTAATGCATACTCACCCTCAGACTTCTGTTTTCGTAAATCACGTACTAACTTTGGTATCCCCTGAAAATATATATTCATAATTAAGAAAATTGTTTTCAGCAGAAATGAAACATTTCTTAGGCACCTGGTCTCACTTCAGAATGATGTTCATTCCGGGGTTTGCAACCGTTTCAATGGGAATTCTCACGATTTTGCTTTGCCTTCTCGACTTGAGACTGAATAACGGTTAGGTACTTCTGTGATGTTTATTATTATGCTCATATTCCAGCATCACTTAAATTGAATCTTTCAAATTCGAAATACGTTTCAAAATCAACATACGCATACTAAGATTCGGACAAAGATTCAAACAAAAAACCCCAATATTTTTCGTGATTATGGCTTCATGTTGTCATTCTTATTTCTATAAAGCTATATGATTGTCTCCTTCTGTTTGACCATTTTCTTTTCTCTTGAGAAAGTTCTGTTCTATGTTGTTGTTGTTGTTGTTTATTTGAAGGCCTATTGATATAGTGATTATTTGGAACCTGATTTCGAGTCTTTTTGTTTGACTGATAGAGTCCCTACATTCCAAGAAATTCTAAATTAACACATAAATAATCATAAATGTCCCCAAAAGAAAACATTGAGGAACATAAATAACATTTCTTTGTCAGTGGCGCATTTTCGAATATGTTGTGTTGCTGTTGTCTTCACTCATGTGTAGTTCCTTCTATTAATTATTTGCATTAATTGATTTTGTTGGGTTTTTAAAAATTTTTTGTGTTTATCTGAAAAGGGCAATCTGTTTCTTTAACAATTAAACATACGATGTGCTATGGAGTGCTGTGATATTGTCTTCGTCTGTTTTTCTTTCCTCGTGAAAAAAACGTTGCGTTTCAAGTATTTTTGCAAGAAGGTATATGCCTATTGATCGTGATTTTTGGGGTTTTCTATTTGAATTTTATGCACAAATTTGAGATAAAGTTCCTTTTTTCCATATCAGATCTAGGTTATCAATTCTTGAAATGTTTGTCCTGTTACAAAGATTCAATTTCATTATGTAAGCGTTTCAGGTAATTAAGTCTCAAAAGTGACGTTAGATGTTTAAAAAATGGTAATTCAAAAAATGAATATACGAAGAGATAAAACATATACATTTTACAATTATTGCACAGTGATGAGGTCGATGTGATTATGGAGTGATAAAATCAATATCGACCGATGTGATATTGGTTTTATCACTCATAAATCATCATATCGACCGAATTATCTGTGCAATATAACTATTTAATAATATACATGAAAATTGGAAGAAATGGTAACTCAGTTATTACTTTTTAAAACGCTGCTCGCTTTAAATATTATTTTAATGAAAAGTATTGTTAGAAAGTTTACCATTTATCTTTAAAAAAAAATAAATTCATTTGACAAATGTTGCCAAATATCATACTCATTAATGTCAGCAAGTCTCTGTTTGCCGTCCAACAAGACCCCGCTGCAGCATCAACAGTAAAACACCAAAACACCCGGTGCAAAAACACAAAATCAAATTCAAGGAATTGTGGTCCCCCGCTTTTGGGTGTTTGTCTTTAAAGAAATGCTTACAGACATCCCCCAATTCTTAAGTTTTAATAATATATCTCATATATTATCAACATTCTAAATATGAAAGATTAACTCCAAGAAAAGGTCAAAAGGTCCAAACTTGTGTTTTGTTTCCAAGGGACAGGGCTTATGAAAAGGTATGCACATGTGAAATATTTAAGACCTATGATTTAAATTACCATCAAAAACTTATGGTCGAGGTTGAAGTTTTTAAATGTGGGTCAACCTCCATGGACAAGGTCACAAGGTCAGAATGTTATTACCAACAGAAAGGTCTCATCACAAGGAATACACATGTGAAATATGAAAGCCCTATCATTTTCCATTAAAAAGTTATGGACAAGGTTATAGTTTTTTGAAAAGTAGGTCGACCTCAAAGGTCAAGGTCAAAACTTTTGGTATCCATACAAAGGTCTTGTCACAAGGAATACACATGTGAAATATCAAAGCCCTATCACTTTCCATTCAAAAGTTATGGTCAAGGTTAAAGTTTTTAATAAGTAGGTCGAACTGAAAGGTCAAGGTCACAAGGTCAAAAATTTTGGTATACATGGAAAGGTCTTGTCACAAGGAATACACATGTGAAATATCAAAGCCCTATCACTTTCCATTCAAAAGTAATAGTCAAGGTTAAAGTTTTTAATAAGTAGGTCAAAGTTCAAGGTCAAGGTCACAAGGTCAAAAATTTTGGTATCCATGGAAAGGTCTTGTCACAAGGAATACACATGTGAAATATCAAAGCCCTATCACTTTCCATTCAAAAGTTATGGTCAAGGTTAAAGTTTTTAATAAGTAGGTCAAAGTCCAAGGTCAAGGTCACAGGGTCAAAAATTTTGGTATCCATGGAAAGGTCTTGTCACAAGGAATACACATGTGAAATATCAAAGCCCTATCACTTACCATTCAAAAGTTATGCACAAGGTTAAAGTTTTTGTGACTGACGGACAGACGGACGGACGGACAGACGGACGGACGAACCGGTTTTAATGTCCCGCGCTTTCGCGAAAGCGGGGGACAAAAAGACGAGTACAGCACGAGACGGAAAAAAGATACACAACATGTAAACATCAAACACAAAAGACTACACATAAACCGACGAGACCAATGGGTAACCGGTGCCGACTTTGGACGGCCATTTGTCACGCAAGTAGCAAATGGTGTGGTTATCCTGGATAACGTGCGCACAACCCTCTCACTTCTCCAATTACCCAGAGGTCTCGAAGAACTACAATTGTGGTGTAAAACAACCTCCTCACTGTAATATGACATCCCACAAACAAGACCGCGAAACGTAGAGGCCCCAGAGAAACAGATGAATATGTAAATGGATATAAAAAGAGGGCATGCGTAATACAGTTCGTCCTCTGCCGGCTGTAGCGAGCTCATGTATGTAATCACCCGAGGAGTCCGACTGACATTCAGAGAGGACAGGTGGTCGGGGCCCTGTCTTCTCTAAAGAGGTTTGGACAGGGCCCGTCATGGAGTCCCGTCACCACAGTCAGTCAGAGTGCAAGTCTCAAGGATGCGCTTGTACAAGACTGTAGATTGGTCAAGTACCAAGCCTAGTGTCCGTCTGGTGACATTAGGATCATATCCACGGTATAAAAGGCGTTTGATGATTCTGACGCATTTTCGATGGTTATGCTGCCTACCTTTGATCCTTTTTATTTTGTTTAGCATATCATATCGAAAGGCTCATTCGGTGTTTTGCAAATTATAGTATATGATAAGATCAATAAATGAAAGAAATATACAGAGATATCCCTCAGCTTATGAATACCTAATCAAATTAGGTGACGGGGGATTTCTAAATCTATTTCCAACTTCACAGATACATGCTCAGTTGTTGAAACTATGAATTTATTGACTCACTTATAGCAAGAAAAAGTATGTATGTCTACAACAACGATTTGAAAAGATAAAAAGCCATTCACTAGAGAAAAGACAGCCTCTCCAAATTCAATGCGCATCGACATATCGTAATAATACAGTTAAAAGTTGGTCAATAGAGCCTTCGTTTGCCTGGTCTCCAGCTCATAAGACATTTCTGCATAAAGGGGAAATTAGAACGGATGGTATAACTGGGACTTCACCAGGAAACTACCATAAGTACTCGTTGACATAAGTAGGTAAGATATGATGTCCGCGAAACTCCTATCTTAATTTTTCTTCCTTTCCCGAAACTAGTTGACTGATCATTATTCATGAACCTCAGAAAGTGCAATGCATGTATGTTATATATTGTTTTTATTTTCCAGCATGAACATCGACGGCGGGTGCGGCTAGCCAACAGGGGATGCTCACTCCTCCCGGGCACCTGGTCCCACCTCTAGCTTGCTAGGGGTCCGTCGATGTTCAATTTGGTGCTCTGTTGAGATTATCGTCAGGATCTTCTTTGACTCAGATGCTGACTCTTCCTGGGCACCTGGTCTCACTCCCATATCGGGAGTTCGCTTCTTTTCATGTGGTGGAGGTTTTTGTTTGTTTGCTTTGGTTCCTGTTTTTTCCTGATTTTTTATGCTTTCGGTTTATGATTTTCTGAATTATCGATTTTTGTGCTGTATACAGGGATATGGTCATTATCCTTATTTGTCATGAGACAACGACACGCTTTTTATAAATGGTATATTAAAAAAACCCGCGTTTCGTTAGTAATAGCGGAAAGATATTGTATTTACGGTTACGTTTTCAATCGTATTAGAGTGTTCGATATGAAGTTTAATGCATTTGGCGCCTTTTAGTGCGCATGCTGTCATGACGAAGTAAACGGTTATTCATTATCTAGCCGTCGCTCTACACGATAGGACCAACTTGAAATTTTTTGTTACAAAATTTGTATGTATTCTAATTTCTTACTTTGACAAAGTTCTATAATTGCCCATTTTCAGAGATTTTTTTTCCATATGCTTTTTTTTATCTCCGTTTTTCCTCTGGGTTGATAGGTATACATTAGGTTTTTCTATGAGATGATAGAATATTCTACAGAGTTTAGTTTATATTACAATTCATGTATGGTCTGACACTCTATTGAGCGAATTTATTTTGCCATATTGTATATTGTCTGTTGTCATCTTTCACACAACTTGTCATCCATTGTACATGTATACAATTATAATTCTTGAGAATAAACGCCGGCGTCTATCATCAGCGACAGGCTTCGGCGAATTTATGTAAGTGTTTTTCTTTCTAAATCGATTAAGAAGTACATGTATGGTTTTCGGAAATGAGTATTGAGTATATGAAGTGTTGTTGCATTGAATTACAGTCAACTATTTATGTAGTGGGGACATCGTCAACGTGTGTAGAGTAAGAGATTTCATAAGAGGTATAATAGAGCTTTTCCGAACTGTTACAATGTATCGTAATATAGGACTATATTTTAAGTGTTCATACGTTAATTTATATACTTAAAGTAACTTGATAATCGTTTGAAGCGTTTGATGAGTGATGCACATATGGCGATACTGCTTAATATAACTAGGACATACGTTTCCACAATCTATTTTAGCTATCTGATCATTTTAGATTGAAATAAGTGACCTGCTCATGTTTCCAGTTCCTAAATAATTTCAATTAAATGTTTTCTTTTAGTATATAAAGAAGGGAGGAGATATCTAATGATTGTACAGAAATAGTGGTATTAACGTCATCAGCAGATTCATATCATATTTTATTTGGTTTTATGTCAGTGTCTAATCATCATATAAATTCCTCACTGGTAACGTCAACAACGCAATTAGATTAAGTTATATACATTGTCGATACATTCCATAAATATGTCATGTCGTGCTCTATTGTGAGTGCTGTTGAGATTATCGTCAGGATCTTCTTTAACTCATTTGTGTCACACTTATGCCCTTTGTCGTGTGGAGCTCGTAAAAAAGTTCCCCGCGAGGGGTTTGACAGTAAGTGTTTTGAATATACTTCCCTGACATTGTCGCCATAGCACTTTCTATATAGACATTACGTCAGGCAGTGCATAAATTTTATATATTTTCATTTCCATGCTTCATAAACATCGACGGCGGGTGCGGCTAGCCAACAGGGGATGCTTACTCCTCCCGGGCACCTGGTCCCACCTCTAGCTTGCTAGGGGTCCGTCGATGTTTAATTTCGTGCTCTATTGTGAGTGCTGTTGAGATTATCGTTAGGATCTTCTTTAACTCATGAATGCCATAACGTTGTCAGCAGGTCACTTATTTCAATCTAAAATGATACGAGACTAAATGGGAGCATCTTGATAAATAAAAGAAATGGACAGAAGAAGATCTCTCTGCAATCACATGGTTAAAGTATATAATAGTTTTGGGTTTTATACCTGTATCTACACCCAAATTGAGAATACACTGTTAAACTAAGTTGTATAAATTTTCGATACGTTCCACAAATATGTCATGAATGCCATTACGTTATTGACGTTACCAGTGAGGAATTTATATGATGATTAGACACTTACAACGTTATGGCATTCATGACATATTTATGGAACGTATCGAAAATTAATTTGCTTTCATTACATTTGAAGATAGAGATCTTCTTCTGTCCATTTCTTTTATTTATCACTATGCTCCCATTTGGTCTCATTATCTAATATGCTCGTTTTACGTACGTGCTAAGATAAGGTCAATGGACACAGTTTCTTTCTTGTTTTGACAAAACGTGAAATAAAATTGCAAATGGCATGTTGGCAAGGCCCGTAAGTAACCAATTATATATGTTTCTTTACTGGGAGTGAATTTTCTATTGTGAATATTTACTTACCCTCTCTGGTTCACAAAGTTGCTGACCTTCAGTCAGTTTTGGGAAGATGGAACTTCCAGTTCCACTTCCGTATACACCGGAAATTATGCTTCGTCTAGGATTTACTACAAATCATATTTACAAGATATTACTTCGAAAGTCATTTTATGCACATATTTCTATTTTAATGTTATGATATCAGAATGCTGTACCTAATTATCAATAAGTAAGGTTTATTCTACAGTCTCCGACGGCGTAGCCTGAGGAGCAGTTGAATAACCCACTCGTTGCACTGCAAAAGTTTGGCCATCAAACAATTATCACCAATGATTGGATAATTCTTCATTGCTAGCCAAAGAAAACTATTCATGGTAGTCAGTCAACAACTCAGTCAATCATTCAATTATTACTTCAATCATTAATCTAAACTTTGCTACACAATGGAAACTATTGCAACGTCTGGTAAGGTGTTTAGTACCGTCTAAAACGTAGACAGTGCAACAATCTATCTACTTGATTAAATGTATTTTCTGTTTGACAAAGTTCTTAACATATATACGGAAAAGAAAATATAGAACAACTTTCTCAATTCATTTAGTTCATTTTTACCCGATTCTTTCTTCTGAATATCTTTCAAACCCTTGAACAATTTGGTAGTGGTAGGTCGATTCTCTGGGTCCATCTCAAAACACTCCAAAGTAAGTGCATGGATACTCATCGGAATGCAGGGCCATTTGTAAGGCTTAAGTCCGCAGTAGATCACCTAGACATTTGATGAGTTCAAAGATTCATTATTATGAGCTCATACATGTTCCAAAAGAAAACGAAATCTTAAATATAAGAAAAAAATCCAAATCTTCAATACAAAAAAATAAAATCAGTGTTTTACTATATACTTTTTCCAATTTGATACATACAGCTCCGAGCAAATTTCAAATATACGGTTTTCATTTGCTGAAAAATTAGGGAATAATTACTTTTTCAAGGTTACGTAGCAATGGCAACGGATTAATTACACACATGTACAACAAGCCTCATTCAGTTGCAATAAGCAATAACTATCTTCTTAGACAACTATCAATGTCGGAGGCGTCGTGACATCGACCTACCTTCACCATGATATTTTCAGTATCCTCGCTGTATATTTCTGTATAAGGCTGACATCCGTATGTGAAGACCTCTCTGATGACATGACCAAACATCCAAATATCTGACATCCTGTCAAACTTATCCTGTAGGAATGACTCTGGAGCTGACCACCGTGTTGGTATCTGTGTTGGATTCAACACTGATGAAAAGAAAAAAAACTGTTTTAGCCATTTATCCCTCGAAAAGGGCCAATATAACGGACGGGTGTTATTCTAAATGTTAATAGGCGAAACTAAGCTCAAAAGTTACAAAATCAGGGGGACTATACAATTGTTAATACTGAAATATATGTTCTATAGTACCACTTTTCTTGTACTAGACACGTGTTTCGGATATTCAATCATCGTCACTAGTACTTATGTAACCCCTGTAATAGCAGAAGTGGGTAATTAAGGGAGTGAACATGATCATATTATTAAGAAGAAAGATGATATATTGTTTCAAGTGCTAAATTCAGAAGATAATGATAATTATATGGGTTTGAGGAAATTTAAAATTGGTTTCAGTACTCCAAGGTTGCGCTACAGTTTAGTCAAAAGCCATCAATTTCAGTCTTGAAGCATACCTCTCACGTGACCAGATATCGATGTATTGAAGTCTACTTCGGTGTGAATCGCCCTCCTTATAGATGTTAGAACAGCCGATCCTTTCTCCGGACCTTGGGATCTCAGGGAGAATGACTGTGCCATTATATCACGATGGACGATGTTGTGATGGTGGAGAAAGTCTATGGCATTGAGCATTTCCAAACAGCGTCTCACTTTCCAGTCAAATGGCAACTCCTCATTCCTACTTCTGATACTATAGAGGTGCTTCAGAAGAGTTTCTCCACATATCTCTATCGCAAACATTGCAAACGTGCGAGGGCTTGTATCGTAAAATGCCAGCATTTGGGCAACATTTATGTGTTGTTGACTGCCCTGTATGTGTTTTAGAATTTCAAATTCTGTCTCTGTGTTCTTGAATTCGCTATTCTCTCCAGGCGTTAGGAACTTTGTAGGGTACCTTCCTGGAACCAGTACCTTTATATCAACTTCGTAGCTACTCATAAAAGTACCATTCATACAAAGCCATGTTGAGTGGTCAGACCTTTTTCCCACCAAATTATGAGCATTTCTGTCTCCTCCCTCGCGTAGCACCAAGCCAGGAATTTGACTCTGTGCATGATAAAGTACAATGCTCTTGAACTGATCATCTGAAACGGAGAGACTGGACCAGATGGAACATGCATCCTTTGGGTCTATCTTCAGGACGAGTTTCATCACTTCGCATGGCAATTTGGAGTATACGCATTTGGGAGATGATATTATCTTCATTGCCTCTAACAAACTATCTTTGACGTTGCTAGAATGACATGAAAGAAGCTTCTTCTCAAACAGATAAACGATGCCTCTAACGACGAAGTCAGACAGAAAGAACATTGCAGTTTCATATTTCTTGTCTCTGCTTGGATTGACAGTTGTCAATGCATGTGTTATTTTCACGAATGAATCTACTATTGAAGAGGGCATCGTGGAAATCTTCAGCTGCAACAGGAAAGGAAGAGCAAAATTGTTATTATGATCATACGTAGCCCGCTTGTTACTTTACCCTCGTTGGCTTATGTGTAGTCGTTTGTGTTTGATGTTTCTGTATTATGCGTCGGTGTTCCTTGTCCCTTTTGCGTCTCTTTCTGTGCTTGTCTGTTCTGTGTTTTTGCATTGTGTGTTTGGGGGTTTTGCTGTGGGTGCTGCAACTTGGTGTTGTTGGAGATCCCCTCCTTGGTTTTATAATAGTTCAAAACGGCATTTGCATATTCAATGGCTATAGATAATCTAAATTACCTTGTAAATGAATCCGAGCAAGAGAAGGTAAATCTCTGCTGGTGATTCACCCTGAATGTTCTGTGTGAAGGTGTCTACATCCACTCCTGCTATCGTGCTCTCGCTCCAATTTTCTATCAGCTTCATGCCTTGTTTGCTCATCTTAAGCTTCAAGCATTTGCCTATGAACCAATTTAAACTGTTCAGAACAAGCCCTTTATCCTTCTTGCTTGCCTTTGTAACAATATGGTGCGCTTCTCGTAATCTCCATTGAATTTCGATAGGCTTTTCCGCGGTTTGCAGCACTTTTTCTTTGACTAGCAAAATCATGGTGAGATCTGTAAACAACCGAATTCCATCATCTCTCCCTTCATCGTCCTGACTGATGAGATATGATGCAACCTCTCTTAGTGCTTCCGACACATATTTTATTTTAAGTTTTTCAAAGTCCAGTCCAAGCACCAGATTCCGCATGGCTTCAATGACACGATACCGTATCTGATCGTCTCCACATACCAGAAGCTTGCTTAGCTGCTGTAGGGTACCCTCCGACTTCAGACGTGGCAATATGTATCGATAGAAATGGTTTCTTAAGGACCTTTTATCATTCGTTGTTGTACATGCATTAAATGCATCAAGAAAGTCATCTTCTGAGTATTTCTGATCTACAATGAGAATTGCTCTTACGATTTATTACTACATGGAAATATCAAATCTGTTTAATTGCAGGAGATGACATTTCTTGTAATGTACATTCAATCATATTTCAAATCCAAACTAAGTAAATTACATGAAAAATATGTCTTTGCACCAGCTGATAAAGCAGCCAACAACACCATTATCATTTGAAAACGTTACTACATATCAACTTTGATTTCGGAACTTTCGTCTACTAATACAAATATCAAAAGCAATGAAAGTGCATCTAACATTTAAAGCAAGCATAACAGTGAACTGTCTTCATTCAATATCTCTATTTCTAAATTGGATCTCCCAACACTATATTGCATACCGAAACTGCACAAGTCTCCTTACAAATTTCGATTTATTGCTAATTCTAGTAACTGCTCCACTACAATTTTGTCTAGAAATCTGACGTCAGCACTTACTGCTATTAAAGAACACATAACTAGATATTGTGAAACGGTTCTAAACAGGAACGATGTAAATTTATTTTGGTCTATTAAGAATTCAGGGGATGTGATTGAAAAAATGAAATCTGGAAATTTCCAAGCCAATACGATTTCTTCATACGACTTCTCTAATATGTACACCACACTTCCTCATGACAAAATTAATGATCGATTATCTAATCTCATTAAATGGTGTTTTGTTCGAGAGCGAAAAACTTACATTTGTACATCTGAATCGAAGGGTTTCTTTTCCTCGACAGACTACAAATCATACAAATCATGGACATGTAGTGACCTGTGTAATGCCTTGTCCTTCCTCTTTGACAATATTTATCTTAGATTTGGTGAGGATCTATACAAGCAGGTTGTAGGAATTCCTATGGGTACTAACTGTGCGCTTCTAGTTGCAGATTTATTTTTATACACTTATGAAAAAGAATTAATCCAAAATCTTCAAAAGCAAAGAAAATTTGATGAGCTGAAATGTTTCAATAATACTTCTAGGTATCTGGATGATATTCTAACCATTGACAATCCTGCTTTTGAATTATATAAGAATGAAATTTATCCACAAGAATTAACCCTTAACAAGGCAAACCTTTCAAATACAGAAACACCCTTTTTGGACCTAAATATCAAAATTGTAAACGGAAAGATTCATACAAGTGTATATGACAAAAGGGATGATTTTGGATTCAACATAGTAAATTTCCCCTGGCTTGACGGTGATGTTCCAAGATTACCGTCATGCGGCATTTACATATCACAGCTCATACGGTACGCTAGAGCATGTACTGATATTTTGGATTTTCACAGTAGAAATTTACAAATTACCAAAAAACTTTTAGGTTTTCGCTTTCATAAACTAGTTAAGACTTTCTGGAAATTTTACAAAAATTACAGTCAACTTCTTTTAAAATTCGGATCTATACATGCAACAGAGTACATTACTATGGGTATTACACAACCTGTCTTTTATGGTGATATGATAAACAAAATAAAAAGGATCAAAGGTAGGCAGCATAACCATCGAAAATGCGTCAGAATCATCAAACGCCTTTTATACCGTGGATATGATCCTAATGTCACCAGACGGACACTAGGCTTGGTACTTGACCAATCTACAGTCTTGTACAAGCGCATCCTTGAGACTTGCACTCTGACTGACTGTGACGACGGGACTCCATGACGGGCTCTGTCCAAACCTCTTTAGAGAAGACAGGGCCCCGACCACCTGTCCTCTCTGAATGTCAGTCGGACTCCTCGGGTTATTACATACATGAGCTCGCTACAGCCGGCAGAGCACGGACTGTATTACGCATGCCCTCTTTTTATATCCATTTACATATTCATCTGTGTCTATGGGGCCTCTGCGTTTCGCGGTCTTGTTTGTGTGATGTCATCTTACAGTGAGGAGGTTGTTTTACACCACGATTGTACGTTCTTCGAGACATCTGGGTAATTGGAGAAGTGAGAGGGTTGTGCACACGTAATCCAGGATAACCACACCATTTGCTACTTGCGTGACAGATGGCCGTCCAAAGTCGGCACCGGTTACCCATTGGTCTCGTCGGTTTATGTGTAGTCTTTTGTGTTTGATATTTACATGTCGTGTGTATCTTTTCCGTCTCGTGCTGTACTCGTCTTTTGTGTTTTTGCATCGGGTGTTTTGGTGTTTTACTGTTGATGCTGCAACGGGGTCTTGTTGGAGATCTCCTCCCTTCTTTCCATTGAACTGTTAAACGTCTTCAAATTCAATAGCATCATTTAAGAACAGAAAAATCCGCAGCATGGACCAGACACGCACGCCTCGGGCACCCAACCCTCGTCAGTGATCCCCAGTCTAAACAATGTAATATGGCCAAAGAGTGTGAAAATTATTATGTCTAAAATTGTACCGAAAGACGTAACAGAATTGGTGGGACATGATGCTACAGGACCTAGTAGACATATAGCTTTTCTTTGTTTAGATCGCTCTAACATATTCACATGGTAAGAACATCTATATCAAAATAAACTGTTTCGTTTCTTATATAATGCATTCCCCTCGAAGCAATGATTTCCGCAATAATATCGATCACAAAGGTTGAAAGAAGAGTGTTCGCTTCTTATGTTTAAAAAAAATAACTTTTAACGGTGTTTCAAGTAAATTGTATATATTTTTCATGAAATATAATGCTATACCTATGACATCTATAGCACTTTTCAGTACATAAGGTACGGATGTTCCGTCAGCACGGGTGTACGTGTTACCATCCACATACTGATCTGTGATCACAGGAAGGCTGTATATATATGAACCTGGTGATATGGTTCCTGTTAGGTCTAAAGGCAGGTAGCTGCGAAACTCGGACATGGCAAGGCTAGAATCAACTGCTCTGGAGAGAAATGAATTTGCAACATACTTTATCATGACCTATTTCATATTTCTACCCAAGGAAGTACATTTTAAAAGTATATAAATATATATATATTTTTTGAAATGTGCACTTCAACATACAGAAAATACAGGAAGAGAGGGACACCTTCCTTTTTGACAGGGATGTGCCAAAGCATTAAACAGAAAGCACATTATGTTGAGGATTTAAACCCTGTCCGTGAGAGCATGGGAAACGCACTCTAATTAAAATATCCCGAACGTGGAAGAATTGTGTGTGTACCTCCTTTTACTTAGATTATGATTATTTCAAATAAAACGTCAGGTTTCAATGTAAGAAAACCAGTGACCAAAACAAATGTAGTAATCTTCTCTGTGACACCAGCTATTATGTGAACAATCAATTTGGTCTTACCACTGGTACACTATAAGTTCTTGAACACGACTAATGAACTTAAGAAATACACGTTAAATTCCTGTGACTACATTTTGTAAATAATTTTCAAATCTTTGAAAAAATTGAAATTCATGTCCAAAAACGATGGTTTTTGGACATGAATTTCAATTTTGTGCTTCTACATAAATCCTACGCAAAATGTTCACTTACCATAGAGCAGGGATCCCCCTACAATGCTCGGTTGCAGTATCCACAGCAAAACTCCAAAAACACCCTATGTAAAAACAGAGTTGACATGCACAGTAAGAGACACACAAGCGACAAGGAACACCAAAACTATAAAAACATCAAACACAAAGGCAATACATAAACCAACGAGACCGATTGGAAACCAGTACATAATATTAAAACAACGAGACCGATTGGAAACCAGTACATAATGACGTATTTCAACCATAAATGTTGAAAACGTAGTTCGTACTTTCCAATTCAAGAACATTTTTTACAAATTGATTCCACTATTTTCTTTTCTTATGCATCTGGTATATATTTCTATTTCAATATGACAATATCTTACCTACAAATCTTCTGCCGAAAATCACTCCATTCTAGATTAATGAGTAGGACTCCCAACTTAATGTCTTCTACCTAATTACTTTGTTTATGACATCAATATATATAATAATATGTATACTGAAAGGACACAAGTGCTTCATTTTCTTCCGCATCAAAATGAGGTTTGGTCAAATTGTGGGTTTGATATTTGGATAAGCGGAAATAATTGTCAAATACTTCCTTGTCTATCTCCGCTTTCACAGAAAACTCCTTTGAATTACATGGAAATATCTGTGCCTGCTTGGAGAGGACATCCGACACTTGTATGCATCATCGGGCAATACACAATTCCGAGGTATTATAAATTTTCAAAAACGGTGACACTACCTATTCTCTAGAGTACATATATAGTCATACAATTATCGTTTTTCGGGGCAACTGAAACTAGAAAAAGCAGCCTACTGTCCGCGCGGCTCGCTTCGGAAACTGGATAAACGCGATTTTCACTATTTTATTATGCAAATCTTTAAATGAAATTGGTATCCTTCATTAGATATCGTTTAGTCGTAAATTTTGGTATAAGTTATATGATATTCAATGCACGCAATCAAATTTAATAGACAGAACAAGTTTTAGATGGGCCATTTCCCATGCTATTTTTTCTTGTGACACCGTGACGCTCGTCATAGGCTCAATATCAAATTTGGTGACGTCACGCGGTTTTGTCTGTATAATTTGATTGCATAAACCCTCGACCATGTAGCATATACCAACATTTACGACTAAGCAAGATCTATTCAATGATATAGATTTTATTTTAATTTTTGCATGACATAGTTATCAAAATCACGTTTATCCAGTTTCCGTGAGCCGCGTGAACAGTAACATGAACTGCCAACAAAAAAATTAATCGATAATTATATTTTTGGGGTGATGTATTTATACTTGTATCCCCCCCCCTGTAAAACACTGTATAACGAATTTATCCCACCGATGGCTTTTGGTTTGTGTATGTTACGTCAACATGTTTTAAAGCATCTCGGTGACGTCAAAAGCGTAAAGCGTCTTTGTCGAAGAAGGATATTAAAAATAATTTTCTGTCAGTAACATAATACAACATAATATTCGGTTCTTCTCGACCAATCAGATTGCAAGAAATTTGCCAGAGGTGGGATAAAGTATTGCCTCCCGTGCGTTTCGACACTCATTGTTTAGACTTCTGATGATTCCAACATCAGAGTATGAACCGTATTTACTTATTAATCTATAATTAACGTCTTGCATTTATGATTTATTAATAAACAAAACAAGAAGAATCAAACGTAGATGGACTTATAATTAATCGCCTTCTTCACGAAGGATCTGAATTAATCAAGATGTTCTTTAAAGAGCATCATATTGGTACATCACCGTTTCAAGTATCAAATCCTGACCAGCTGTGACGAAGGAATACCATGACAAACACTAATCTGGGCCTTGAGCATCTGTCAAATGTAAAAGTTGGTCAGACTCCTCGAGGAATTCAGCATAATGTTATCGCATGCATCATAATTTTGATTCAAATAACAAAAGTGCTTTCTACATGGGGTCTCGAGTCTTTTTACTGTGATATATGCTACTCTACGGTTAGAGGGAGTTTTAAAAAAATGTCACGCACAACTCTGTCTCAAATCCCACATTTGTATGAATCCCTGAACGATAGTTTCTTAGATATATGTACAGCGTCGATAATATAGCCCCCCTCATCATTGCTTTGGAAGAGCTATTTGTATGACGTAAGGCCAGGTAATATCACAAGAATGAAGTTCTTTTCTTCAGTTTTTTATTTCGCATATTTCATAAAATAAGTGACGATACAACATTTTGGAAGCCCATTATTTTTTCAAGTACAACGTGTACAAATATGAAATAATACAATTATGTAACATGATGGTATTTGGTGAATTGTCACATAATTGTTTCGATCTGTTGTTCCTATATCAATAACATAAACAAAAATCTTCGTCTAAAAATCCAAAAATATGTAGAGAAATAAAACAAAAAAGCTGTAATAACAAGAAATTCATTTTAAAAAATCGACAACAGATAATGTAAACGTAAATGTTTAAAAATGTAAGAGTAAGTAAATAAAAAAGGATTCAGAAAAATTAAGATCAATCAAGTAAAATACGCATTGATACACAAAAACGGTGCAAATAATAGGAAATATCATATCTATATAATACCATAAAGATACATACTAAACATGCTAAATGAATACATAAATAAAATGTCGATTAGAATGCAATATTTCATAAATGTCATGGTACATGTATAAAATATATATAAATCTGACAGTGCTCTCTTTGTTCATGAAGCCTTCCCCAGGAGAAAGGTCTTCTGTAGGATTACTGTGCATTTATCTATAAAAAAATATATATATATAATTTTACTTCTTGAACCTGTAATCATTTTTGTATATATTGCTTATTCATTTTTTTAAATTCTATTTTTCGCATTAGTAATACGGTCTACCAATGAAATCTAAAAAGAACGGTTTCAATCTTGCGTAGAACAGTGTATTTTTTAATGTCCAATATGTTGTCTATAGACTTACCAACAGTACTGTCCCACACGGCAGGTTTGGCTTTCCATGTGACTCCTATCCAATAGACAGGAGCACCGGCTATTATAATGGCAAACGCTGTACCTATCTTGTAGGGTTCCTCAAACAGGGCTAACAACAAAATAACCGCCTGTACTACAAGCTGAACAACGGCATTTACGATATTTACCTGGAACAAAACATAATAATAGTAGTAAGAGGGTGTGCACAGAATTAACTAGCGGTATAGCTAATAGTTAGTAGCCTGTCCGTCCGTGGTAAAACTGCTTTTCACTTTTCTAGAACTATTGAAAAAGTAAACATTATTCTGACGCTGACGCTTGGAATAGAAAATTTAAACTGGACGGAATTGTCAATAAAGTTATCATATCCAACATGAGAAAACAATTGCTGGAGCATACCCTATCGAAATGACAATATAGTATACTTTACTACATAAAACTTCACTATACTAGAAGAAACTTAATTTACTATACTACACAAAACTTAACTATACTCATATTAAAGTGTACTAAAGTATATACTACAGTATTTTTTCGTTCGTATAGAAATGCAAGGGATTGTAAATTATAAATGAGGAAAGACGGACGCACAGATTTATCAAGTAGAAGAGATATATTTTATCTTGTAGTGCCTATGTTTATTTGGTAACGTCTACCTTAGATATAACAGAACTGCTATAACATTGATGGATATATACGTAGAGAAAGCTTTGATACAGACATGCGGACACACAGGAGAACAGATATTATATATTTTATCTTGTAAGGCCTATGTTTATTTGGTAGCGTCCACAGTAGATATATCAGTGCTACTATAACATTGATGGACATATACGTAGAGAAAGCTTGGAGACATACTGACGGACAGACAGAGGAACATACATTTACCTTACAAGGCCTATGTTTATTTGGCAGAGTCCACCGTAGATATAACAGTATTGCTATAACATTGATGGACATATACGTTGAGAAAGCTTTGATACAGACATACGGACAGACAGTGGAAACACATATTTACCTTATAAGGCCTATGTTTATTTGGTAGAGTCCACCGTAGATATAACAGTGCTGCTATAACATTGATGGACATATACGTGGAGAAAGCTTGCAGACATACTGACGGACAGACAGGGGAACAGATAATTACCTTATAAGGCCTATGTTTATTTGGCAGAGTCCGTCGTAGATATAACAGTGCTGCTATATCATTGATGGACATATACGTGGAGAAAGCTTGGAGACATACTGACGGACAGACAGGGGAACAGATAATTACCTTACAAGGCCTATGTTTATTTGGCAGAGTCCACCGTAGATATAACAGGGCTGCTATAAAATTGATGAACATATACGTGGAGAAACCTTGGAGACATACTGACGGACAGACAGAGGAACAGATATTTACCTTATAAGGCCTATGTTTATTTGGCAGAGTCCACCGTAGATATAACAATGCTGCTATAACATTGATGGACATATACGTGGAGAAAGCTTGGATAAACTGCATGAAAATGTTGACGCTTCCAGAGTACAGCATGACTAGAGACCACATGGTCTGAAAATTTCAAATAATGAATATTCAACAGATGAAATGTACTCGTACATGCATAATTTGCAATAAGATTCAGAAAGATAACAACGAAACTTAAATTATCTAGGAAATGGCATCATTCCTCTCGAAGAAAAAAGGCGGTTTTTCAAACTATTGGTGTTTCTATTCCTAAATAGAAGAAAAATCTCCAGTAGGTGCGCTTTTTTTTAAAATGCAATGATACATAGATTCCTTCGATTTTCTGATATGACCCCCATACCCTTTTTTTCTTCAAAAACTCTCTTACCAAAACAAAAATAGCTGCCCATGGCGTGAGATACTGTATGCTCAATGTGCCTAGAATAATTGGCGCATGCCCATTCCGTGCACCGGCAAACAGATTACGCGAGTGGCCCATAATGGCGGCGTTGGCCACACCCACACAACAGAGACCCACAAAGACAGACAGCAGATGTGTCGTCCAGTGGGCTACAAGCTGGGTAAAAGTCTGAAAATGATAACATATAAATGTGCACTATTCTTCATGTTCTTATTCATTTATTTTTTTGTTTTTTGTTTTGTTTTTTTTTTTTTCAGTTTCAGTTTTCACAAAATCATACTAACTTGTCGGTGAAATTTACGATACAAGTAAATGTTATACATGTCAAAATCAAGAAAACAAGATAGTTTTGTTTCCTGATCTAAATGATAAGTCGACTGATATAATAGTAAAAATTTTATAATCTTTACTGCAATTATTTTTTGATCAACCCTTAAAAATACTCACGACGGCGACGGCATCACTCAAAAGGAAAGTAGTTGGTGACAGTAGTGTGAAGTATGCACAATTAACAAGGAGATACTTTATAATGACTATAACGAACGATATGTAAACTGCACGTGGTAAATCCCTGAAAGGAAAATGAATTTCTCTCAAGTCACTGAATTTCTGTGGAAGATAAGTACATGTAAGATTCAAAGTCTTCAAGTTGGTACATTTGTTTTTGGAGTTATCTATTTATTTATTTAATTTATTTTTTCTTTGGTTTTGTTTTGCTTTTTTTTTGTGGGGGGGGGGTGTTCGGTGTGGGGGTAATTATTTTCCTTTCCTAACACTATGCTATAACTTAATATTCTGTGATGACATGTCTGTCCCTAATACAGATGTAAATGTGCTAAATGGCCGATTGGAAATAAAATAACCATTCACCTTCCAGGATTTTTTACCTCCTCTGACAGTCCAACGATGATCTGCCTGTAAATACAAAATTCATGTCACTTTTTTCCGAGGATATGCATATTTTTGGTATAAATATAAATCATTCCTCAATTACAAAATCCCAATTTGTTAAAAGTACGTACAAATGCAAAGTATGGCGTGCGTTTTTGTGGCATGCATTTTATGACGTGCGAAGTTTGAATTTCTTCATACGACATAAATCGTATGCAAACTCTGAAACGTTAACACACTACTCCATACATCAACATTTCAGAAAGATGTGGGAGGCCCTGATTCTCTGACGTATAAAGTAAGATATTAACGTATTAAGTAAGATACAAAGTAAGATATTAACGTAAAAATTAAGATATTAACGTATAAAGTAAGATATTAACGCATAAAGTAAAATATTAACGTATAAAGTAAGATATTAACATATAAAGTAAGATATTAACATATAAAGTAAGATATTAACGTATTAAGTAAGATATTAACGTATAAAGTAAGATATAGAGGAGATGCGTTGAACTGAGCACAGTGGAGCACACTCATAAGAAGGGGTTAAGTAGAAGTCAGCATGCATAACAAAAGGTTACGTTAACACCTTACTTACCATAAATAGGGGACAGCGTGTATAACGTACATGTAAGGTAACGTTAAAACCTTACGCACCATAAGTAGGGGACAACGTGTATAACAAAAGGTCACGTCAACACCTCACTTACCATAAGTAGGGGACAGCGTGCATAACAAAAGGTCACGTTAACACCTTACTTACCATAAATAGGGAACAACGTGTATAACGTACATGTAAGGTCATGTTATCACCTTTCTCATCATAAGTAGGAGACAGCGTGTATAACGTACATGTAAGGTCAAGTTATCACCTTACTCAGCATAAGTAGGGGACAGCGTGCATAACGTACATGTAAGGTCACGTTAAAACCTTACTCAGCATAAGTAGGGGACGGCGTGCATAACGTACATGTAAGGTCACGTTAAAACCTTACTCATCATAAGTAGGGGACAGCATGTATAACGTACATGTAAGGTCACGTTATCACCTTACTCACCATAAGTAGGGGAAAGCGTGTATAACGTACATGTAAGGTCACGTTATCACCTTACTCATCATAAGTAGGGGGCAGCGTGTATAACGTACATGTAAGATCACGTTATCACTTTACTCACCATAAGTAGGGGAAAGCGTGTATAACGTACATGTAAGGTCACGTTATCACCTTACTCACCATAAGTAGGGGAAAGCGTGTATAACGTACATGTAAGGTCACGTTATCACCTTACTCATCATAAGTAGGGGGCAGCGTGTATAACGTACATGTAAGGTCACGTTATCACCTTACTCATCATAAGTAGAGGGCAGGGTGTATAACGTACATGTAAGGTCACGTTATCACCTTACTCATCATAAGTAGGGGGCAGAGTGTATAACGTACATGTAAGGTCACGTTATCACCTTACTCATCATAAGTAGAGGGCAGCGTGTATAACGTACATGTAAGGTCACGTTATCACCTTACTCATCATAAGTAGGGGACAGAGTGTATAACAAAAGGTCACGTTAACACCTCACTTACCATAAGTAGGGGACAGCGTGTATAACGTACATGTAAGGTACGCTAAAACCTTACTCACCATAAGTAGGGGACAGCGTGTATAACGTACATGTAAGGTCACCTTAAAA
The DNA here is from genome assembly GCA_028142955.1 of Pinctada fucata. NCBI lineage: Eukaryota > Metazoa > Mollusca > Bivalvia > Pterioida > Pteriidae > Pinctada > Pinctada fucata. Next base: position 55,273,181 of record AP027113.1, on the reverse strand, counting down.
CCTTGCTCATCATAAGTAGGGGACAGCGTGTATAACGTACATGTAAGGTCACGTTAAAACCTTACTCACCATAAGTAGGGGGCAGCGTGTATGACGTATATGTAAGTTCACGTTAAAACCTTGCTCATCATAAGTAGGGGACAGCGTGTATAATGTACATGTAAGGTCACGTTAAAACCTTACTCACCATAAGTATGGGACAGCGTGTAAAACGTACATGTAAGGTCACGTTAAAACCTTACTCATCATAAGTAGGGGACAGCGTGTAAAACGTACATGTACGGTCACGTTAAAACCTTACTCACCATAAATAGGCGACAGCGTGTATAACGTACATGTAAGATCACGTTACCACCTTACTCATCATAGGTAGGGGGCAGCGTGTATAACGTACATGTAAGGTCAAGTTATCACCTTACTCATCATAAGTAGGGGAGAGCGTGTATAACGTACATGTAAGGTCACGTTATCTCCTTACTCACCATAAGTAGGGGACAAGCGTGTATAACGTAAATGAAAGGTCACGTTAAAACCTTGCTCACCATAAGTAGGGGACAGCGTGTATAACGTACATGTAAGGTCAAGTTATCACCTTACTCATCATAAGTAGGGGACAGCGTGTATAACGTACATGTAAGGTCACGTTAACACCTCACTTACCATAAGTAGGGGACAGCGTGTATAACGTACATGTAAGGTCACGTTAAAACCTTGCTCATCATAAGTAGGGGACAGCGTGTATAACGTACATGTAAGGTCACGTTAAAACCTTGCTCATCATAAGTAGGGGACAGCGTGTATAACGTACATGTAAGGTCACGTTAAAACTTTGCTCACCATAAGTAGGGGACAGCGTGTATATCGTACATGTAATGTCATGTTATCACCTTACTCACCATAAGTAGGGGACAGCGTGTATAACGTACATGTAAGGTCACGTTATCACCTTACTCATCATAAGTAGGGGACAGCGTGTATAACGTACATGTAAGGTCACGTTATCACCTTACTCACCATAAGTAGGGGGCAGCGTGTATAACGTACATGTTAGTTCACGTTAAAATCTTGCCCATCATAAGTAGGGGACAGCGTGTATAACGTTCATGTAAGGTCACGTTAAAACCTTACTCACCATAAATAGGGGACAGCGTGTATAATGAACATGTAATGTCACGTTAAAACCTTACGCACCATAAGTAGGGGTCAGCGTGTATAACAGAAGGTCACGTTAACACCTCACTTACCGTAAGTAGGGGACAGCGTGTATAACGTACATGTAAGGTCACGTTATCACCTTACTTATCATGAGTAGGGTGCAGCGTGTATAACGTACATGTAAGGTCACTTTAAAACCTTACTCACTATAAGTAGGGGACAGCCTGTATAACGTACATGTAAGCTAGGTCACGTTAAAACCTTACTCACTATTAGTAGGGGACAGCGTGTGTAACGTACATGTAAGGTCACATTATCACCTTACTCACCATAAGTAGGGGATTTAGCGTGTATAACGTACATGTAAGGTCACGTTAAAACCTTACTCACCATAAGTAGGGGACAGCGTGTGTAACGTACATGTAAGATCACGTTATCAACTTACTCACCATAAGTAGGGGATGTAGCGTGTATAACGTACATGTAAGGTCACGTTAAAACCTTACTCACCATAAGTAGGGGACAGCGTGTGTAACGTACATGTAAGGTCACGCTAAAACCTTACTCACCATAAGTAGGGGATGTAGCGTGTATAACGTACACGTAAGGTCACGTTAAAACCTTACTCACCATAAGTAGGGGACAGCGTGTGTAACGTTCATGTAAGGTCACGCTAAAACCTTACTCACCATAAGTAGGGGACAGCGTGTGTAACGTACATGTAAGGTCACGTTATCACCTTACTCACCATAAGTAGGGGATGTAGCGTGTATAACGTACATGTAAGGTCACGTTAAAACCTTACTCACCATAAGTAGGGGACAGCGTGTGTAACGTACATGTAAGGTCACGTTATCACCTTACTTACCATAAGTAGGGAATGTAGCGTGTATAACGTACATGTAAGGTCACGTTAAAACCTTACTCACTATAAGTAGGGGATGTAGCGTGTATAACGTACATGTAAGGTCACGTTAACACCTTACTCACCATAAGTAGGGGACGGCGTGTATAACGTACATGTAAGGTCACGTTAAAACCTTGCTCACCATAAGTAGGGGACAGCGTGTATAACGTACATGTAAGGTCACGTTAAAACATTGCTCACCATAAGTAGGGGAAAGCGTGTATAACGTACATGTAAGGTCACGTTATCACCTTACTCACTATAAGTAGGGGAAAGCGTGTATAACGTACAGGTAAGGTCACGTTAAAACCTTGCTCACCATAAGTAGGGGGCAGCGTGTATGACGTATATGTAAGTTCACGTTAAAACCTTGCTCATCATGAGTAGGGGACAGCGTGTATAACGCATATGTAAGGTCACTATAAAACCTTACTCACCATAAGTAGGGGACAGCGTGTATAACGTACATGTACGGTCGCGTTAAAACCTTACTCACCATAAATAGGCGACAGCGCGTATAACGTACATGTAAGATCACGTTACCACCTTACTCATCATAGGTAGGGGGCAGCGTGTATAACGTATATGTAAGGTCAAGTTATCACCTTACTCATCATAAGTAGGGGAGAGCGTGTATAACGTACATGTAAGGTCACGTTATCACCTTACTCACCATAAGTAGGGGACAAGCGTGTATAACGTACATGAAAGGTCACGTTAAAACCTTGCTCACCATTAGGAGGGGACAGCATGTATAACGTACATGTAAGGTCAAGTTATCACCTTACTCATCATAAGTAGGGGACAGCGTGTATAACGTACATGTAAGGTCACGTTAACACCTCACTTACCATAAGTAGGGCACAGCGTGTATAACGTACATGTAAGGTCACGTTAAAACCTTGCTAATCATAAGTAGGGTACAGCGTGTATAACGTACATGTAAGGTCACGTTAAAACCTTGCTCATCATTAGTAGGGGACAGCGTGTATAACGTACATGTAAGGTCACGTTAAAACCTTGCTCACCATAAGTAGGGGACAGCGTGTATATCGTACATGTAATGTCACGTTATCACCTTACTCACCATAAGTAGGGGACAGCGTGTAGAACGTACATGTAAGGTCACGTTATCACCTTACTCATCATAAGTAGGGGACAGCGTGTATAACGTACATGTAAGGTCACGTTATCACCTACTCACCATAAGTAGGGGGCAGCGTGTATAACGTACATGTAAGTTCACGTTAAAATCTTGCTCATCATAAGTAGGGGACAGCGTGTATAACGTTCATGTAATGTCACGTTAAAACCTTACTCACCATAAATAGGGGACAGCGTGTATAATGAACATGTAAGGTCACGTTAAAACCTTACGCACCATAAGTAGGGGACAGCGTGTATAACAGAAGGTCACGTTAACACCTCACTTACCGTAAGTAGGGGACAGCGTGTATAACGTACATGTATGGTCACGTTATCACCTTACTCATCATGAGTAGGGGGCAGCGTGTATAACGTACATGTAAGGTCACTTTAAAACCTTACTCACTATAAGTAGGGGACAGCCTGTATAACGTACATGTAAGCTAGGTCACGTTAAAACCTTACTCACATAAGTAGGGGACAGCGTGTATAACGTACATGTAAGGTCACGTTATCATCTTACTTACCATAAGTAGGGGACAGCATGTATAACGTACATGTAAGGTCACGTTAACACCTTACTCGCCATAAGTAGGGGACAGCGTTTATAACGTACATGTAAGGTCACGTTAAAACCGTACTCACTATAAATAGGGGATGTAGCGTGTATAACGTACATGTAAGGTCACGTTAACACCTTACTCACCATAAGTAGGGGAAAGCGTGTATAACGTACATGTAAGGTCACGTTAAAACCTTGCGCACCATAAGTAGGGGACAGCGTGTATAACGTACATGTAAGGTCACGTTAAAACCTTGCTCACCATAAGTAGGGGACAGCGTGTATAACGTACATGTAAGGTCACGTTAAAACCTTGCTCACCATAAGTAGGGGGCAGCGTGTATAACGTACATGTAAGGTCACGTTAAAACCTTGCTCACCATAAGTAGGGGACAGCGTGTATAACGTACATGTAAGGTCACGTTAAAACCTTTCTCACCATAAGTAGGGGACAGCGTGTATAACGTACATGTAAGGTCACGTTAAAACCTTGCTCACCATAAGTAGGGGACAGCGTGTATAACGTACATGTAAGGTCACGTTAAAACCTTGCTCACCATAAGTAGGGGGCAGCGTGTATAACGTACATGTAAGGTCACGTTAAAACCTTACTCACCATAAGTATGGGACAGCGTGTATAACGTACATGTAAGGTCACGTTAACACCTTACTCACTATAAGTAGGGGATGTAGCGTGTATAACGTACATGTAAGGTCACTATAAAACCTTACTCATCATATGTAGAGGACAGAGTGTATAATTTACATGTCAGGTCACGTTAAAACCTTACTCACCATCCTCCATATATGAATATGCTAAAGAACAGACCCATGGAGATTTTTCCTGGGTCACGTGATGTTCCTTCGAACACATTTTCGAAATTTTCTTTCCGCACTTCCCCTGAAAAGAAATCATTATGATGATGAGCAGTGTAACTTACATATCAGGTTGATGGAGAGACAATGGTTTTTTTGATGAGATAAATTATCAAACATCATGGTAAGTGTTCCATTATAAAGAGGAATTTAAAATTAAATTCTTACATTTTCCTTTTCGCACTGTAATATTTACAAAAGTAGTTGTTTGATCTTTTAATCCTTGAGGCATTTCGGGGAGATTTCACTCCTACAAGGAGTTTACTAAATACTGTCCTTTACTGTTTCAACCACATGTTGGAAATTAGTAAAGGACAAATACTGTAAATACTTGAAATGATATAATTCTTTTTACAATATACGAGGTCGTAACTTTTAACATACAGAATCACTTACCTTTAGCCACAGCTATTGCCCCTCCCAGGATTATCAATAATAAGCCGAGTAATTTGAAGGTAGAGAGAATAGTCTGTACTTTGGTGACGTATTTCATATACAGGCAGTTCAACATCACAAGAGTTACTGGAAATAAATATTGCGAATAATTACAAGTTCATAATCATTTGATCTTATTTATCTTTTTATATTATAATACATGATTATATAAGTATCATATTTACTTCTTTTTTTTTTTTTTGGTATCAGAATTCTTTAGACTGTTTGCTTTTGCTTCTTTGTATTTCTTGCGGTTTTTTTTTTATTTTATTTTGTTGTTATATTTTGTTTTGTTTGCTTATTTCTTCTTTAATAGGGATTGGGGAAGGGGGGTCTGCTTTCGTGAATCACAAACTCTAGGGTCAAAATCATTACAAAAATCATTACATATACAATGTGGATCAACAAAACGTGTTTCATGCAGACATACACGCGAACAGACAAAAATGTATAACCCCCATGTACTATATTTCGGGTAGTAAGGGATATATAACATGAGTTTGGGGCCGTTTACTCAATAGGTAATTGTGAATGATTAATGTAGCAATTTATTTCAGTTACATAATCATAACTTGAAAACCATGTATCTATACAATTATATAAGCTTGCACATAAAAAATCCTTCGAAACCATGCAGTTGTCATCTGGGGATGGGAAGCTTTAATACAATGTGACATAATGAGTGTGTGTGTGTGTGTGTGGGGGGTCCGTTATCTAGTACATCGACCATAGTCTAATCGTTCGTATTTGAAAAAGAGGGGAAAATAAACCCTTTGTTTTCATTCGTTTAATACATTAAATTAAGGAATATAGATAAGAGAAGGGAGGGGATCTCCAACAAGTACATACAAATTCATTCTCGGATGATGGAAAGGTGAAAACAAGGTCATAGAGCTTCGCTTCAATATAATGACCTACATCGTCCATATTTAACAGACTGAGTACATTGAGACTTGCATAATAAAAGCACGACACAATTAATTGATTCCTAAAGATCTGATTATTCACTTCACTCAAACTTTACGCGTCACTTTTTTAATATTTCTTCTGCAAAATACATATACATACAAGGCGGAAATTAAATCCTGCCTCTGCTGTCTCGGATCTAAAATGGGGGGGGGGGGGATGGTTCACTGTTCAGGGATTTCCTTGCTTAATGAATTATCCTATTTTTCTCTAGATGTGTGTCATTTCTTCTGTTTTAACTTTATTTTATATAGATTTTCATATTTGTTTCTAAACATAAAAATTATAATGCTAAAAATAGATAATTCATTCTCTACTCATGCATGCTGACATTTACTTACATAATATCCATCCAGCGAGTAGTTTCACGCCGCTTTCCGGGGGAGTACAATCTGTGTACATCGGTTGTAATATATATAACGATGCTGAATACGACACAAAAGCCCAGAATGGTCCACACACTAAAAGCATATAACCCCATAATATCAGGAATCCTGCTAAAGGTCCAAAAGCTGTCATCACGTAAGCGTACGGGCCTCCAGCATTTGGGAACATAGTGGCAAATTCTACAAAACATAAACAAGTGCCCACGTTTACCATGCCCCCTACCACCCATAATATCAGGTATAAACCTATAGAACCAGCATTACGAAAAATCTCTGTAGGGGAAACAAACACTGATATATGACCAGTCACCGCCACTAAAATAGCTACACAGTGCAGCAAGTTGATGGATTTTTTCATTCGTACATGATCGGTTTCTATGACAACCGTTGGTTCTTTTTTCTCCTCCATTTTTTTTTACTATTCCCCTGTTCTGATCAATCGCCTTTTGTTAAAATAATCACTTTTTCCGCCTTTGATACACAGGCATCGATGCATATATTGTTATACTTTCGGTTTTGTAAGTAAACAAAACAACACTTCATTACGCGTAAAATTCAAAGTATTCTACACGTTCCTACAATCGTCTCGGCTTCGTTGTTTTAAGTTTAACATATTAAAGTTCATTTTTGACAGCTATCATATCCATCAACTCTGAGAATAGAACACAAACAATTCATAAACAAGGATAAAACTATCTACATGTTATGTAAACATTGCTACCGGAAACCAGTTTACCGCATAGAGAGTCTAAAATTAAAACGGATTTTTTCAACCCGTTATACCTAGAGATCTGCAGCGATTATGAAAGAAAGAGGAGGGGGAGGGGGGTTCACTAGAAATTTTATTTGTAGATATTCAAACAGAGGTATGCACCTTACTTTGTAAAGTTTAAACGTACGTAATTTTTTTCTCTCTCTCTAGGCATAAAAATCCTATCGCCGCCTTCAAATTCATGGAAATGAATTAAATCATTTTATCAGCTCTGATCAGTCTCTTAGTGCGATTAATTAATTGAAAAATATCCATTAAAGGTCATTTTCAGTTTTTCCCATTACATTTATTTATCTTTACTGCATATATTTATTTTTTCTCCATTTCTCCCACTTAGAATAAATATAGTTCATTACTTGTTAATCTGGTATTAATGTATGTGTTTCGCTGAGGTCAATACAGCGTAGTCTGGCAGTTTATGTCATATCTTATAACAAGGATAGCATAAATAGAGTCATACTTCTTTCTTAAGTTTCTTCTTTTCTTTTTCTCTCTCTTTTATCTCATTGTTTCGTGTGTTGTGACGTTGGCAGTTAGATCGCGGTGTGTACAATTATGAGGTGAATATTTGTCTGTAAAAAGAGGTTAGGATAATTGAAAAGAGACGAGAAAAAAAGAATAACATTAATATCTTAAAATGAAGAAAAACTTGGGTGAATATTGACACAATATACGACGAATATATATATTTAAATAAATCGACAAAAAATAAAAATGAATAATGAAATTAATGAATGATCTTAAAATAAATAGATAAATAAATAAATAAATAAATAATTAATTAAAGAAATAAATAAATAGATAAATAAATAAATAGATAAATAAATAAATAAATAAATAAATAAATAAATAAATAAATAAATAAATAAATAAATAAATAAATAAATAAAAACAAGAAGGCTTCAAAGGATAAAAGTCTCTCAGGAGATCGTAATCGCCGTTATAGGAATGAGAAAGGTGACTTTGAGCTGGTAAACAATTCAACTTTCTCCAATATTATCTTCACAAGATTAAATTCCAATGGTGGCTTTCACACTGTACATGTGAACGTTTCAGTTTTCAAAAGACTTGAATTTAAATGTTTCACATAAAATGTTTTATAGATCAATCGGGCGGTAAAGATCCGATATGAAGCATTTTCTGTAATCAATAAATACGTATCTACAAACTGCTGATATTTCAATCAACTAAAGAAGAAAGTTTATACTGCTATGGACTTGAAGCCAAAAATTTTGCCGTGTGTTGACGATCAATTTCATATTGGAGACTCGAGAGAAAGCGGTCAGTTTATTCTCGCAAGGTTAATTGTGAGCATAAGAAAAAAATAACGCTTTCTCGGAGGTGATCCCTAAATCTAGCGAGAAAAGTGTTTGATCAGCAAAAAGTGTGAAATTAACTTTTACTTGAGGAATTTTTCTTGAAAAGAGTGACACCGAGCATAGGACAAGGAAATAATCTCAAATCGCTCAAAACGTGGATTTTTTTTCAAGAATATTAGTGCTATGAAAACATGTATTGTACACAAAAACTGATGACTATGTAATTCAAGATGGCTGCTGTCAATTCTACTTTGTTTAATAAACAACAATCAAACATGGAAAATGAAAACGAAAATGAGGAAGCAACCGAAATAGAAGATAAGGACTCAATCAATGATGCTGATGAACCCGAACAAAATACTCCAAACATTAAAGATACCCAGCAACCAATCGAGAGAGTTGTCACTTGCGGTCTGTGCCAAAAATGGCTGGCTAAACCCCGTGTGCTACCTTGTATGCATTCGTTTTGTGAGCACTGTCTAAACTCTTATATTCTAGAGAAATTACCCGTAAAAACAAATGAATCAGAAGAAAACGAATATTTCCATTGCGCAATTTGTAGATATAAGATCAACATTCCAGATGCTAGTATTCCGAAAGAGTTATGGATTACTATGTTTCCTGTACATTCAGTGTTAGTCACTCTGATCCAAAACCTACGTGTACAACATGCTAGCAGGTGTGATCCATGTGACCGCGGTGGCCAGAAGACAGACGCCACAACCTGGTGTCAGGAGTGTGGCGAGGCGCTGTGCACTGAATGCGCCAATTATCACGGGCGCGCAAAAATTCTAATGGAACACTCTTTGTTTTCATTAGAGGAGGTCCGAAATCAAGCAGCAATACTAGCTGATGTCACTGAAATTTGCGCAAAACACAACTGCAAGAGAGTAGAAGCACTATGCTTGAGTCACGAGGAACTGTGCTGTGTAGATTGTTTGACCTATATCCATAAAGACTGCAACCCAGTGCGACCAATCACAGACATTTCTCGAAACATCAAGCACAGTAAATTTGTTATGGACATATTTGAACGACTGAAAGAGGCTGATCAACACGTCACGAATGTAATTGATGACCGGAAATGGAATATTGACGAGCTGAAGAAACAACACGAAAACAATATAGCGCACATTGGCCGACTGAAAGATGAAATTGTGAAACAGATTGAAACACTGGAGTCCAATCTAACACAAGAATTTAACATTATGCACAAAGCATTACTTGAAGGATTAGATGAACAGAAGCGGGAATTTCTGCATCGCCATTTTTCACTTGAAAACGGGAGTCAAGTACTCAGTGCGTCGATTGAACATGGAACAGATGACAATGTTCTTGTGACAGCTCATAAACTGAGAAAATTGTGCCAAGAACATGAACGATACATTAAAACCGAAAGTAGACATGTTCAGTATCACGACTATTCTATGACCGTTTCAGATCAAGTGGAATCGTTCACAAAAGAAGTTAAAGCACTTGCCGAAATTTCTATCAAAAAGTCATCAACAAATATCATTCCAGCGTTTATGAAAGACATGGTTGCCGTTGAGACAGGAGAAATTAATGGCCGAGTTGCCTCTGACGGCGAACAGCCATGGTTCACAAGTGGAACGTTTCTGACCAATGGGAATATCGTCCTTGTCGACTTCCGAAACAAAAAGGTAAAATGCTTTGATGCGAACCAGGACCTACTTTGTGAGCTTTTCGTAGAGCGTCAGCCATGGGGAATATGTGAAGCTGGTTCAAATGAGCTCTATCTTACGGTTCCAGAATTGTCGGAAATCCTGAAGATCCAGGTGACTGATGGCGACTTACTTGAATTCACAGGAGAATCGGTAAAAGCCGTGACAGGATGTCACGATGTACGAATGTACGCGGACCGTATATTTGCCGCCTGCTCCAATGAAATCGTGATTTTGACGAATACCGGTCAAGTGGAAAGGATAATTCCAGTTCCGGATCGGGGCGCGCGATATGTTTACCCGCGGACGGAGAGCAAACTTTGCTACACGACGAATACGGCTTTCATTTGCAGAAACGACAAAGGTATTGCAGAATTTGAATTTACAGATAAAGATCTGAAATCACCAAGGGGCGTGACAAGAGACAAAGAGGGGAATTTCTACGTTTGTGGAATGGATTCCAATAACGTGTATCAGTTATCTCCAGCTGGAGAGCTCGGTAAAGTCCTTCTGACGTCATCGTGTGACGGTATCAGAAATCCCTATGCCATCGGATTTGAGCCGAACAAAACACAGTTCTTCCTAACTCAAATGGATTGTGATGCAGTGAAACTATACAGAATGATAACTCGCTGGTGAAGACTTTGCATCAAAACTCTGGTAAAGATATATTATCTTACAGTTACGGATATGGATAGCTGGAAAGAAAAAATAATTTTATAGGTACTTGATACGTGATGTTGATGTGTTTTGTTTGTTTGTTTTGTTTCACTTTTTTTGTTGTATAGTCTTGATTTCACTTGTAGGAAAAGTTGTGTCAAGATACATTTTTCCAATGAGAAGACAGAATATGTTAATGGTCAGCCGAAGTCTATGGTTGAGAACTTTATCCTGGAGTTTCATACTAGTTCTTCTCCTTCCGGTTTACATAGGAATGCTAGGCCTTTTGAAGTATCAATTGGATCTAGCTCATGGAGCGATTTTCATCAAATGTATAATAGGAACTTATCCATAAAAAATATCATCGAAATTTAAGAAGGTTCAAATGCTAGCACCATCCCTCCAATGCTAGTTTGGTCATATGTTTTATTTGACTACAATGTATGCTACTAAATCGACCTACACAAAATTTGGAGAGCTCTGTGCACTCTTTGCAAAGTAAATGCACAAAATTTAAATTCAAAATATAAAACTAGAGAGCGCTAATAAAATGCATTTGGCTGTGTTTGAAAATCACTTCAATATTCAATTAAGTACCACTGATGAAGATTTCCAATCCGAAACACGTGTCTGGTGCATTAGAACTGGCCTGAAATTTTCTTGAAGAAGGTAATATTACGAATGGTTATCAATAGATTGTTCTTTAATTTTAATGGATTATTTTCAATTCACCAAAGTGCGGAACATGAAAGGAAATTTTAAACGTCATTTGCAAGTAGAGCAGGTGACCATATTTGGCCGTAATTTTCGCACATTTCTTTGAAAATCTCAAAACACAATTCAATAATTGCATTTGCTAGAATTTAAAAAAAATTAAACTCCATTATTGATTGAAAAACTACAAGAATAATTTATTTTATGCAGTTCATTGTTTCCTTATAAAACGTCAAATTATCAGTTTTGTTTCCATGTTTTCGGGTAGACCGAGTACAGGCCAACATTTTATTCTTGAGTTGGTATTTAATACTACGGAAGCCCATTGGCTTCAGAGAAAAAATAAATTTATTGCGTATATACGCAATAACATTGCGTATATTCGCAATAGTATTGCGTATATTCGCAATAGTGTTGCGTATATTCGCAATAGTTTTGCGTATATTCGCAATAGTATTGCGTATATTCGCAATAGTTTTGCGTATATTCGCAATAGTATTGCGTATATACGCAATAGTATTGCGAATATTCGCAATAGTATTGCATATATTCGCAATCGTATTGCGAATATTCGCAATAATTATTGCGTGTATTCGCAATAATTATTGCGTATATTCGCAATAATTATTGCGTATATATACGCAATAAATTGAATGTTCTTCGCAGCTCTAAATGTCTGTTTTAAACGTTTTGGGGGAAAAGTTCGATCTAGGGGGAGGGGGTAATATAGAGCATTAATTCTTCCTGATCAACTTGTGTATTAAGATCTCTGTTTTTAAAAATCTCATATTATCGTCAACTGAAAGTACAATGTTCTTTGATACAAAAAGATGTATCAAGGTCAAAATAAGCATTTCTATGAACATCATATCGTATTAATTATCTTCCATCTATCCGTAAAATTTTCATAATATAAAAATATATATGGAAAAAGATATTATGGCTCTCTACTTATTTCAACCCGATTACTTGAATTTCATTCAGGGCTGGATCCTGGGCGGGACAAATATAGGCATCACAGGCTACCTATCTTTGAAAAATCTGCATGGATTGGAAAACTAATTATATCCGAGTGATCGGAATGATGTTTGATCGATGTTGGTTTATTTTGGGGTTTTTTTTTTTTTTTGGTGAGTTTGTACGCCTTTTAAATGCACCCCAAATATTTCTCCTATTCTCTTTCTTTTTAGTTAAATCAATACCCCAATGTATTTCAGGCGCGGATCTAGCATTTTATCTCAGAGGGGGTCCAAACTAAAGTCATGAAACTTAAGCAGCTCATTTTGATTTTTATCGGTATAAAACGTATGACCTCGTCTCCCCTTTCCCGACTTTCATATCCACCATTTACAGTGATTTTGACATTTCTAGTGCCTTAGTATGATTTCGTTTGTTCAGACAGGTTTGGTAGGATGTGAGGGAAACTTTACTGGTTATGATTCCTATCGGCCAGCCGGAATTTTTTTTAATGAAAGCTTTGTTAAAGAGGGCAATATACGAGGGCTGATTGATATGTTGTGAGTCTCGGTTTTCTGGGATGCAGAAGGTATTCTGCTGATAGATTATCTCCAAAAAGGACAAACAATCAATGACACATACTATGCTTCACTTCTGGCACAGTTACAATAAGCGCCACGGGAAGCTCACAAATTAAAGGTGTGCTTCTCCATCAGGACAATGCTTCTGTTCACAAGACTGTCACTGCCATTGCTGCCATTGCTGCCATTCATGATTGTGGCTTTAATTTGATTGAGAATCCGCCTTATTCACCTGATCTTGCTCCATCAGACTTCCATCTATTCCGAAAACTGGAAGCAGCTATTCCTGGCACCCACTTTCAGTTCGATGATGCCGTCATACTTGGAGTGGATCGCTTTCTGACCAGTCAAGATAAGGAATTCTTTAAAAGTGGTATTGAGGTCCTTAAACACCGGTGGCAAAAGTGTATAAATACTGAAGGAGATAATGTAGAGAAATAATGCAAAATGTCTGATAAAATTCAAATCCATCAATACGAGGCTCACAACATATCAATCAGCCCTCGTGCAAGTATTGCAGAATGTTTCATTTTCTGAATGTTTTTAACTAATAAAACTCGAAGACAGAAAGCTTTTTTTGAAGACCTATACCTTTCGCAGGATAATTGAAAAGAAAAGGGGCACTGGAACCGTTTCTACAAACAGAGGTCCCATCTTATACTTCCATATTCTAAAATCTATTATATTATATAATCAGTAATAATGGCGATAATTCTGTTTTGATGCCTTATTTGGGGTCCAGGGAACGAAGCTTTTGAACTTCTTCACTTCACAGGAGATGTTTCTGTATAGGGGTACAACACTAAATTGCGACGATGTTGTGAAGAAAAACGAAGTTTCGAATTCTGCTGCAAGGGAGTAGCATGTTTCAGATTGGAGGTACATGTACTTTACGCCAAATAATGATTCAAAATTGAAGATAAAACCTCGTTTGAACCACAGGTATGAGGTATCTTATAATATTGGCCAGCTTAGCAATCCAAACTCTAGAAAAAAAAAGTTAAATATCCAATCCTTACGTTAGAATATGCAAATATTGGACCCCGACTTGAAATATCGGGGGGGGGGGGGGGGGGGGGGGTCCGAACCCACGGACTTCCACCCCTTCCCCTCTAGATCCGTTTGTGTAGTTCACTTTGAACAACCTTGCATGATTAATGGACTTTTTTCTTAATCTATTATAATTAATAATTCCTTTTTTACATGATTTCGACATCTTTTCTAGAATCAGTACACAGAAATTGATTTAGGTTTGATTGAATACAATAGATTATAATTGGGTTTTCTAATAAGTCTCTTGTTTAACAACGCACTTAATTGTATTTGCAATATTTCTCAAATCATTTCTTTGATTTATTATTTCATAAGCTTATGACTAGGATTATCTAAATCACATTAACGGTTAGTTTTCAGGTGAACGGTATGTCCCCTCTACCCTCTTGTCATTGTGTCCCGCTATAAGACGGCGGGGCATAAAGTGAAACCCATCTCGGTCTGGCATGAATGTTGTTTCCAGATATGAAAGTTAAAACTGAAAAATAACTGATTTTCATACTAGAAATATGCATAAATTAGCTGTTATGATGGAGACAAAGCAAAACATTAATCCTCCGTTAATTGTGGCTATAACTAGCTTAATGTAGATAATGCCAAAAATGGTGATAATTATTCTTATAAGCTCACATGAAGGTAAGTTATTGGTCACCGTCCTTTGCCCGTTGTTTGTAATCCGTCCGTTGTAGGGTATATTTATGTTCTCGACTTGAACCTCAACAACTGCTTATTAGGCACGGTCCATTTGATATTCTGGGGGGGGCTTGGGTTTTTTTCGAAAAAAATAATTTTGCTCTCAATTTTGATGAAAAAAATTAATTTGCTTATGGTGTGACAGAAAAAAATAATCTTGCTCTTACAAATAATCTGAATTTGAAGAATTACCATAAAATTTTGCTAAAATTCTTGAAAATTTTTCCGGCTCGCTTCGCTCGCCGCAGTTTTCAAATTGTATCAAAATTTTTTTGGCTCGCTTCGCTCACCATATAGTCTTCTATCAAAACATTATTTACTAACGGCAAAGTTCATAGATATCAAAAGTTGTACATATATGTGAATGAAAAAAGGGCTTCCTTAAAAGCTTAAATATATTAGCAATACTAATTAATATGTATTGCTATTAATACATGTTGCATGTATCCCATAGAGTTCAATTTTATGTTCTTGTAAGCTTGGAAGGAGAACTTCAGTTATTCACCAATTTACAGTCCTTCCCCTCAGACCCTCTTATAACATGTTATATACATGTACCTTATATAAAAAATTGAGAATTGTATTGTAAAATCTTTTATCTCTCTGTTTAAAAGTGAATTTAATACTTGCATAAAAATGAACTAATATATTAATATTACGAGTTTTGAGTGAAAATATAAATAATTTCTATTGATAAAACACAAACATTCTTTAAATGTGCATCACTTTGTTAAAAAAAATTTCCTTGCTCCAACTTTGCAAGAAAAAAATTATTTTGCCCCTGTCCGGGGTGAAAAAAATAATCTTGCTCCGACAAAAAACCCAAGCCCCCCCCCCCTGAATATCAAATGGACCGTGCCTTAGTATTCCACCAAACCTTACAGGAGGCACGTACTCAATGTTCTCTGTTAAGTTCATGATTTCGGCCCGATCGAAACCTTGGGATCTATTTGATAGACACCATTTCACCTTCCCACTCCAACCGCTGTACAGAATTTCACCAAACCTCACAGGAAGTAAATGACTTGACGTCCTTTACAAAAGTTATCTTTTCCCCCCTGGCGACCTCAGTTGAGCGATGTAACTCCATTGGGCCTCTTGTTTTGTTTTGTTTTGGTTTTATTCTATTTTGAAACTATTAGTAACATTCTTAAGGAATGAAATATATACATCATTTCTTAATTCTGTTAATCTAAGAAACCAACGATACTTTATTATAAAAAGCAGTCAGAGTTCTGATTTTAAATGGGGGCGAGCAAAGCAAGCCGGAACTTCTCTAATGTATTTATAATTCCTTTTTGTAAGGAATACTATAACTGCTCTTAAAGTGACGAATTATACCCCCTTTGGACGTTTTTCTGTAAACTGACTCATTTATGATTTATCACAGAAAGCTCTGGTAATAAGAAATCTATATGGAAATATAAAAGCCCTATCCTTATAGTTCAAAGGTAGGTCAAAGGTCATGATCAAAGTCACAAGGTCAAGTGTCTTGAATTAATACTTGTTATGTTGAATGTATGTATAAAATATGAAAGCCCTATCACTTAATTACACTTGAAGAAATATTGTCTTTAAGAACTTATTAACCAAAATATTACAACAAGGTCAAAGTAAAGGTCACCAAGTCAAATGTCTTGGTATCAAAATGTGGTACTTACTATGGTTAATGTATGTATGAAATATTAAAGCCCTTTCACTTATATATGAAAAAATATATGCTTTTAGAACTTCATAACCAAAATATAACTATAAGGTAAAAGTTCAAGGTCAAGGTCAACAAATTCAAATGTTTTTGTATTAAAATTTAGAACTTATTATGGTGAATGCAGGTAGAAAATATGAAAGCCCTATTACTTGCACTTGAAGAGTCATCTGCTATAAGAACTTCTTAACCGGACGAACGGACGGACGGACGGACGAAGAGGATGTTTCCTATATACCCCTAAACTTCGTTTGCGGGGGAGGGGGTTCTATAAATATAAATCAATGTCCTCGACTATTACACCGGAAAATTAATTTCTGCAAATAAAATAAGGTTTGTCCTGATACCTTTTATTTTCTCTACCAATCATTCCCGTCATCAAGTCGAACATTAATCAGAGGAGGCTTTGGTTAATATATTTTGGTTCGAACCCCCCCCCCCCCCCCCCAAAAAGGAAGGGGGGCAGGGGTGCTAGATCCGATGTACATTGAAAACTTCGTTTGAGTTTGAACGAAAGATTTAGTAATGATGGACGGACAGAGAAAGTAAACGAAGAACGTAAAACATGATAGGTGGCTGTCATTTCTACTAATAAAAAATGCTCATCATCCAGTTTCAAAATATAAAAAAAACCACATGTACGAACAAATCACATTTTAAAGTTTGAGCGAATGTAGAGGGGGAGAGGGTTAACAAGCAGAGAAAATGAAGGTCATGTACAGCTATTTTGGTCACAATTTACTTAATGTGACAAAGAATATGTAAAATAAATGTAAAATCCGGAGCCCCCTCTCATCCGGCCGCCCCTTTCCAATTTGCCAGAAATACTAATTTTCTCCGTTTTTACGAATGATTTTGTAAATATATTGATATTCGTTACATGCATTGTTTCCATTGCTTTCAAAATCATAGACTGAAACCCCCATCCCCCCAATCCGCTTGCTTGGATACCCTAAAAGAATTCTAGAATCACCCATGTGACCCCAAGAATGTCCCCAATAACTACATTTTTTTGTATAATTTACAATCATTGCGTATATACGCAATAATTATTGCGAATATTAGCAATACTATTGCGTATATACGGAATAATTATTGCGAATATTCGCAATTCTATTGCGTATATACGCAATAGTTATTGCGAATATTCGCAATACTATTGCGTATATACGCAATAATTATTGCGAATATTCGCAATACTATTGCGGATATTCGCAATACTATTGCGTATATACGCAATCGTTTTGCGAATATTCGCAATATTATTGCGTATATTCGCAATACTATTGCGAATATACGCAATACTATTGCGAATATACGCAATAAATTTATTTTTTTCTGTGAAGCCAATGGGCTTCCGTATAATACATGTACCAACTCTAGAATAAAATTTTGGCCTGTTCTCGGTCTAGTTTTCGGGGTGACCATATTTCGCCGTTTTTGTTGATATGTATCCTATTTACACACAAACGGACAAAAATTGTGATTTCATTTTCAGGAAATGTTTCGTCACCACTACTTCTAGAAAATCATGCCAAATAATTTTTTTTTTTTTTTTTTTTTTTGGTTTTTGTAAAAATGCCGGATGTTTGCGTCTACAATTTGGTGTTTTCGTTGAATTTTCCCCATGCACATTGTGATATTTGTGTCAAAATTGAGTGCAGGATAATTTATATCACAATCTATCAAAACATGACCATGAAAGGATATAGAAAAAATAAAATTGACGAACATTTTCGATAACTGAGAAGAAATTAACTATAAAACGGCGAAATATGGTCACCGGCGAAATATGGTTCCTCGCTCTAGAGATGGACCCTTGTCTTCTCACATATCGGAAATAATCTTAGTTGTCCGTTGTTTGATATATGTGTTATACATTTAATGGATAGTGCTTTGTGTGCAGTCGGTTGTTTGTTTTCATGGACCTCTACAGAGGGTAATTGACATTTGTTCAAAATTTTCCTTTCGTTGTCTATTAAACATAAATAGTATCTCTTTGATTGTCTTAAGTCCTCAGTATTTTTATTTACCACTGTGTCACTATCCATGCAAGAGTTTGTATATAACCGGATAGCAATGTTACACAGTTTGTTACTTTGACAACACTCAATACTGTTACTTTCTAGCAACACTGTTTGTCCTGATTGAAAGTTGGTCAGGGTTCTGGGTTGATTGATAATGAACTCGCTTCAGCCAGCAGAGCACATACTGTTATACGCATGCCTTAGAATTTAACTGTCTTGTTTGTGATATGTCACCTTACAGTGAGTGAGAAGTTTTATGATTATATACATCAATTGTTTCTCTATGGAGACCTCTGTGTATCCGGATTAGTGAGAGGGTTGTGCGCACGTAATCCGGATAAATACACCATTTGTTTAAAGCAGATGGTCGTTCAAAGTAGGCGTACATTGGTCTCCTTCAGTTTGTGTTGTCATTAATGTTCGATGTTTGTGTAAGTCTGTTTCGACTGTTTTTTGTCCGTTTTGTTTGATGTTCTAGTGCATATATTTTGTCCTGTGCCGGTTTGTTGACCCCATGGCAATGACCATAGAGTTTGATCTTCCTAAATGACAATATGTTTTACCTATATTTCCATCATTTTTTAGGATGATTTTATTTTACATGTGTCCTCCTTATGACCAGATCATTCTGTGACTTTGACCTTCATGATTTACCTTAATTTTAGAATTTGATAATTGACCGGAATCGCATGATTTAGCTCAATTGGTGATATCCTAATTTGAACCGTATGATATACAGCTTTCATATTTCACATGTTGATTGTTTGTGACAAGACCTTTCATTTGACACCTTTGATCCCTTGACCTTAGAATGTGAACTACTTAAGGAAAAGACACTCATCTTTCTCACATTTTAAGATAATGACCTGCACATTGACTCTGCTCTACAAAAGAAAGGAGGGGATCTCCAACAACACTAGGTTGCAGCACCCACAGCAAAATCCCAAAACACCCATGCAAAAACACAGAACAGACACCCACAGAAAGAGACGCAAAAGGGACAAGGAGCACCAACTCACACCATAGAAACATGAAACATAAAAGACTACACATAAACCAACAAGACCAATGGGCAACCGGTGCCGACTTAGGACGGCCATCTGCCACGAAAATAGCAGACGGTGTGGTTATCCGGGTTACGTGCGCACAACCCTCCCACTATTCCGATTTCCCAGAGGTCTCGAAGAACGCACAATTATGGTGTAAACAACCTCCTCACTGTTAGATGACCACACACAAACAAGACCGTAAAACACAGGGGTCATCACAAAATTCCTTTTCTGTTTGAAAAACTGCCAATGGGGGAAATGTATTTCACAAACACACTCTTCTTGTTCAATGTTTTGTACTACTTATGTCATTTGATTGTCGTTTTCTTGTATGTATCTTGATTTTGATTGTGGCATGAATAAAAACCCAACTGGTACTAGTACTCTACACGAATAGCTAAATGAATATTATTATTAAACACATACCTCAGCCTATTATTTTTTAAGTATTACATCAATCTCTTTCAATAATCAACACGAAAAGAAAATGTAAAAAGACAAAATTTCGCCATCTTTTAATACTTCTTTAACACTACAGACTGCACTACTTGGACAAAAACGTTTTAATTCTTATAAATAAACATTGTATGACAATATGCAGCGAAAAGTAAAGGATCATCGACTTCTGTTTTGAAGGTCAGTTTACATGAATATAAATATAAAACGAAACATGAATAAATTAGCTATGATGTTTACAATTCTACAATAAATATAAAGTGAGAAACACAGAAAATTGTGTCTTTTGAAAATATTACATTATGTTTATCGTAGAAACAATATTGTAGAATATGAACTACAATAGGGTAATATAAAGGATTTTAATCAGTTAACAAAACTAATTATCTAATTGCAAATGCAATTGATTAAACAGTCAATCACGGAATGTCTAGATATAAATGCTAATTATTGAGCAAACCAAACGAGAAATCTAATTTTTCGATTCACCTGCCTGACTCGATAAAATTGAACCGGAATAACAATTATCAGCTAGCTGTCTCAACTCTATTCTTGCACCAATTCTTATAGATATAAATGAATACCAATAAATAAAACATTTCTGTACACGATGTAACAACAGTTATATATGGATAAAAAGCAGTTCTGTACATGATGTAACAAACGTTATATAGATATAAGTACCAATAAATAAAACAGTTCAATAAAGCAGTTCTGAACACGATGTAACAAAAGTTATAATGCACCACTTTGATACTAGAGCACCAAATCACTCGTCATCTATAAATGACATAAAATCCTGAGAATAACCAAACGTCTATAAACAGGCGTACGATATATCTGTAATCGAGTGGTCTTCTTGCTTGATGTCGGCTATGGCAGTCACGTGAGCTGTGTTGTGCTTCTCTGCTGCACTTGGATCTACAGCTGAGGTCTGGTCGGAGTCTGACTTGGAGGCGGTCTGTGCGATCTCTAGGTGATAGGTTGATGCACGAACTTCCTCTGTGTCGGAGGTTAAGCTCTGAACGGTGTCTGCGTGGGAGGCTGAGGTGATGACACGTGGAGAAGGCGGGGTTATGGGTGAGAATTGTCGAAGTGGCGTAACATCCGGTGGAGAATACCAACGGGGTGTGCCCTGCGACTGATGGTGGACAGGTGACACGTGAGCTGGTTCATCATTTTCTGGATGCTGAGTCTGAGTCAAGTACGAGTAGAGACCTTGTACAGGTGTACTGGCGAGTCCGAGATTGTAGTACTGAGATCCATGGGCGAGAGGTGAGTAAAACACAGGCATTGCATGGTACAGCGCAGCGTAGGGGGATTGGTTTGAAGAAACATATGGTGAAGAAAACGAGGCTTTAGAGAGATTAGCAGACATGCAAAGTTGGCTAAGATTTAGGATTGCCTCATCTTGACTGATATTGGACTGCTCGGCACATTCAGTTACCAGTCTCATCAGTCGTTGTTTGCTAGACTCTTGCATAATGTTGGTTCGCGGTGCGTTTGTTCTTCGTAATCTGATTGGTCCACGTGATTTCTGCGGGAGTTTCGGTGTTGCTTCCATGCTGGAATCTGACAAGAAAGGAGAGTTGTTGCGCCGCTCGTGCCACACGTTTTCGCTGTCACTGCAGGGAGAATCCATGGATTGAGACGTTGAACCTTGCTCCGCTAAGAAGGTAAAGCGAGATGACTGACGAGGGAGGAATATTTCTGGCACACCAAGCTGTACGTGAAGGTCACAGGCCCAATAACCAGTCTTTGCCATGTGGTTCTCTTGACGCTTGAAGGCATTTGGTGGCACTTTGCAGAGATCGACAGACCATAGACTTGCCTTTGATTTCAAACTACCTGTCTGAGATGTTCGGACGAAGCATGCATTATGGGATAGGTTGTGGCGCACGGAGTCTTTCCAACCGTCATACTCTCCACGGAAAAACTCGAACATCTCCGACATCTTGTCTTTGATCTGGGCCAAGGTCAGACATTTCTCAGGGGACATGTGGATGGCGTGGATGATTATACCAACGTAACTGTATGGTGGCTTCGGGTGGCGCTTGTAGTTAGCATACCGTAGGAGGCGGATCTGTCTTGCTGTCAGTGGTGGAGATAGAGTGGGCGTGATGTCGTGTCGCTGAGTGGGAGGAAGCTCGTGCTTGGCATCAACTTGAAGATGTGTTTCTTCTGACATGGCATTGCTCTCCATCATCTGTAAAACAAATAACAGATTTTGTAAAAATATTCCATTTTTATCTTATCGGGTTTAATAGATAAATCGGGTCATAACAAAGTAATACCCAATGCTTATGTTTTTAAAAAGTAGGTCAAAGGTCAAAGCCACGAAGTTAAAAAAAGTATCAATGGAAAGGTTTTATCACACATGGAATGCACATGTGAAATATGAAAGCCCTATTGCCTTCAAATCAAAAGTTATGCCCAATGTTAAAGTCTTCAAAAGTAAGTCAAATGTAAAAGTCAAGGTCTCAAGCAAACAAAAGGATTTGTCATGAGGAATACACATGTGAAATATGACAGCTTCATTACCTACAAATCAAAAGTAACACACGATGTTAAAGTACAACGAAAAACAAATAGACAGACAAACAGACGGACAGACCAAAATCTATATGCCCCCGAATAATTTGTTCCCGGTGCATAAAGATATCTTATTATTAACGCGGAGCACGAGCCCGGCGTTTGTTATTGATCGTTTTGTACTTCCGTTCTTGGTCTTGGTGTCAACTCCACAATGAACAATTCAAGACTCGTCGCACTCGTGGGAGTTGCATTGGCGGATCTAGCGAGGTGGATAGGGGGGTTGCAACCCCCCCTGTGGTCTGACCAAAAAAAAAAACCAAGAGAGAGAGAGAGAGAGAGAGAGAGCTCATATTAAAAAAACTTAATCTCTGTCCTTCTTACTTAACAAGCGTTCAACACCAAAGTGTACAACATTTGTGACATGAAGTCTGAATATTATAATGTTGAAGATTTAAGGCTTATAAAATGATATTTGCTCCGATGCGTGTTTAGTTATAAATAGGAAATTGTGTTTACTTTACAAAGGCGTAGGAGAAGGGGGCAGCGGGGGCACATGTCCCCCCCCCTATTTTTCAATCACAAAATGTTATAATGCATTAACATTGCTTAAAATAGCAACATTTTGTACCATAAATCTACAATTTTTGGGTCAATTTTCAAAATTTATATTTGGTCGCTACCGCTCGCCAGTTCTTTATCACCTTTCTGAATAATTTAGCTATTCTGATCCATCCTCAACGTACATGAAGACATTTAACTCAAACTAAATGTACTTGTTAACGATAGAGGGTATAGAAAGTATTTTCTGATAAGTCAATATTTTGCTAAAAAAATTTCCTGGCTCGCTACCGCTCGCCAGACATTTATTCGTGTACTTAAAATTTAGAATTGCACCAGAAATGTTAAAATTTGTGCATGAAACCCATATTTTTTTTAAATCTCGTCCTCCTCACCCCCCCCCCCACCTTATTTTTTTTTATCTTATTTTTTTTTTTTTTGCTTGTTAGAAATTTTGGGATGTTGTGCCCCTCCACCCTCCACTTTTTCAGGCAGAGCTACGCCGTTGCTTTAAAAGATAGTAAAAAAGATATATAGATTATCTTTGTGTAGTCAATAATGCATCCTTTAAGGTATTATTGCGAAACAGAAGCTTTTGATAGTATGCACCCCCCCCCCCCCCTTTCAAAATCTTCAACCCCCCCTTTGAAAAATTCCTAGATCCGCCTATGGAGTTGTTATTATTTGAAGATTCACTCGGTATTTAAAGCGTATTGTGTCCTATTGTTCTAACATTTTAGAAAAAAGGTTTCAAATTTGAAGTGGTCACATGCAGCTTTTATGAAGAGATCGGAGATGCACAGTAAAAACAGAGAAAGGTGTATTTAAACAAAAAAATTGTCTAACTTTAAACATGCCATGCATCGAAAAAGTAAATATCTACAATGTTAAACGTCCTCAAATTCCATAGCATAATTTAAGAACAGATAAATTTGCAGCATGGACCAGACATGGACGTTTCGGGTATTTAACAAATTTGATTAACAGCATATTTGATAACCTATATACCAAAGTTAATCGATGTACGAAACTTATGCACACTTGTCTTTCTGGTAATAATGACGTTAACATACCCCTGTGTAGTTCTGCAGATAAGAAATCTCTTAAATGGTACATAACCTATGCTGATTCTTTTTAAGATGGGAGATCGAATATTAGTCTTCAAAATGTATGGCGTCTTCCATCCGTAATTAATCGTAAAACAAGATATACCGAGAAAATGTACAATGAAATACATAGTAACCATCAAACTTACTTATTGAAATCCCTCTTTTGCATTATGGTGTATATATCTTATTTTTACTACTAGGGATATGATATTGACATTCACAAATCAGTCTTCACTGTTTTAACCATCATTAGTATTTAAGGATATGTACATAGAAAGCCATGCCCCCCCCCCCTTTCCTCAAAAAAGTTAGAAGTCGAATAATGGATCAACTATTATATCATAGAAAGGAGGGATCTCCAACGACACGCGGTTGCAGTACCCACAGGAACACCATCAATCTACCCAATGCAAAAATACAGAGCAGACACCCACAGATAGAGACGAAAAAGGGACAAGGAACTCCTAGCATAACAGATAATACGGAAGTGTTCCAACTCTATACCTTCATGAAGAAAATACCAAACCAATTCTACTGCACCAGACATGTGTTTCGAATATTAAATTCTCATCATTGATGCTTCCGGCGGAGCCACCATAATTCATTTCAGTAGCGCCCTCTTTAATTGTTTGAATTTAGATTTGTATATTTACTTTACAGAGAGTGCGCGCTTCCAAATGTCCTGTAGGGTCGATTCAGTAGCATATCCAAATAAAATCTATGTTCAAAATAGCATATATAGGAGGGATGGTGCTAAGATGTTAACCTCCTTAAAATTCGGTGATAGTTTTGAATGGAATGACAAGTTTTCGAAATAGCAAAATAGTATCTATGATATCAAATCGATTAAGGGCCAAAACAAAGCTTCTCTCAGGCGACAGAGCTGGAAAGAAGTTATTGATACACTTCTAAACATCAGGTCACGGGGAACGATTTAAACTGCTCCACACTGCAACATGAAATAAGTGTTTATAATAATATGAAGGAAGTTTTCCAACTCTATACCTTCATGAAGAAAATGCCAAACCAATTTTACTGCACCAGACACGTATCTCTAATATTAAACTCTCATCGGTGATGCTTCCAGCGGAGCCACCAAAATTCATTTCAGTAGCGCCCTCTTTAATTTTTTGAATTTAGATTTGTACATTTACTTTACAGAGAGTGCGCGGCTCCAAATTTACTGTAGGGTCGATTCAGTAGCGTATCCAAATAAAATATATGTTCAAAATAGCAGAGGAGGAATGGTGCTTAGATGTTAACCTCCTTTAATTTCGGAGATAGTTTTGAATGGAATGACGAGTTTTCGAAATAGGAAAATAATATCTATGATGTCAAATGATAAAGGGCCAAAACAAAGCTTCTTTCAGGCGACAGAGCTGGAAAGTAATTAATACACTTCTAAACATCAGGTCACGGGGAACGATTTTAACTGCTCCACACTGCAATATGAAATAATTGTTTATAATAATATTACGGAAGTTTTCCAACTCTATACCTTCATGAAGAAAATACCAAACCAATTTTACTGCACCAGACACGTGTTTCGAATATTAAATTCTCATCGGTGATGCTTCCAGTGGAGCCATCAAACAGAAACAGAAAACACCAAATACTTCATGAATATAAACCAACGAGACAATTTTGGAAATTGGTGTCGATTCACGAAGGCCATCCACCATGCAAGAACCACATGCTTTGGTTATCCGGATTACGTGTGCATAACCCACCCACTTTTCCGGTTACCCAGAGGACTCGAAGAACGCACAAATATAGTGTAAAGTAATGTAACTATTATGGTACAAATGTCACTAAAGAACTAGAGTTATTTGTATTACAATATAATCTGTCAAGAAAGGACAAGGGGCCTAAAAATGGCCGAGGTCAGAAAATTAAAGACACTTTTATGGGCATAGATGGCATCTTCCTCTGTTATTTGGTATATAAATTATAGTAATCGGAAAATGTTTAGATGCCTGAAAGTGCGTTCTAATTATCATTAGCGTCACGTTGACGTCGTATTTCTGACGCTGTTTTCGCTATTTCACGTTGGCACAAAGCGCTCTCATGTATATATATTTGCGGTAATGTTTGAAACCATCATGTCCATATCGGAGTTCGCTTCTTTCAATGTTTGAAACCATCATGCCTATATCGGGAGCTCACTCCCATATCGGGAGTCCGCTTCTTTTCATATAGTAGAGGTTTTTGTTTGTTCGTTTTGGTTCCTGTTTTATCCTGATTTTGTATGCCTTCGGTTTCTGATTTTCTGAATTATAGATTATGTGCTGTATACAGGGATATGGTCATTATCCATATTTGTCATGCATTGTGGGTCTTTGTATTCCTCGCTTTTTGTATTACTAACATACATAACACACGGGCAGGAACCCGTTACGTCTCCTTACAGTACCGTTGTCAGAGGTATTTAAAGTTCTGCACTTAAAACCGTCCGTTGACATTATGCCACAGGTGAGGATATGAAGGAAACCATCCGTTGTCGTGACAATGAGCATGTGTGGAAAGTATGATTTTCTAATAAACGTTTAAATTTTAGGAGTAATACACCCGAAAATTCAATGGGGGGTAGTCATAACACTAAGCTATTGGTTTATATGCTCTTCTGGTACTGATATACAGTTTGAAAAGAGGAGATCGAGTTGGCGTCCTTTGATCACAACGTCCTGCATATGTGCTATTCTTCCTTTTTCTTGAAATCTTTGAATATTCAGGTTATCTTATTCCAGAAATATACTAATAATAAATATCAATTCTATATAATGCTCCTCTGGTAGTGTCATGATGACGAATTCAATTTTGGACAACTTTTTTTGGACTTTTCTAAAATTAGTCCGTTGTCAATCCATGTTGCGAAAATTCTGTCCGTTGTCAGATGTCCGTTGTCTGCTTTGATATTCTAATGGATGGGATGATACTATGATACCGGTACTTATTAAAATTCATTAATCAATACGCGCAATTTAATTTTCAACCAATTTAGAATGGAGGCTGATTTGCTCAAAATTGAATTCGCCGAATCATCCGTTTTGTTAAGATATCCTTCACGTTAAATTTTATTCGTCCCGTCTTAAATTCATCTTCTGGGCTATGGGTGAAAAGGGTAAAATGGTCACACTCACAGACAGACACACATGCTAACAAACGCGGACAAAAGAATTCACTCGCAGGCAGACGGAGACACCGATATCGACGCTGACATAAAAAAACCACACGAACTTACATACAGACACACACAAATGTAAATAACATCAACTACAATTTTCCTCATCACCTGAGATATACATGTAAGGTCTATATCATACCCCCATCGAAGATCTCTATTGAATGCAAAATTATGAATTTAATGTTTCAAAGAGAAAATCCAAACCATTAATGGTAGGCGAGTGAAATCTGCTTTAGGGGACTTCAAAGACTACAATAAAGTTTGTGTGTGTGGTTTTTTTTTTCGCCGGGGAGCGGTCCCCAGTTAGTGTATAGCAGTTATAGGGAGCTACTATTGGCAAAATTATAATGGCCATTTATTTATTTATTTATTTCCTTTATTTATACAGGATAGCACATTTAGCCACAGGTACATGATTCCTAGAGAGAAAACCATAACCCATCTAAAACGCCCTTTCTCTTCTCTTTATCCTTTGGAAAGAGTAAAGAGAAGAGAAACGGGAGTTTAAGATGTGGTTCTAATTTTTTCTAGGAATCTGGCGCCTGTGCATTTAGCTACAAAATGAACTAGTTTACAATGCGGTTCTGTCTTAAAAATATGTACATATGAAGTAAATTAAGTCCATTATATCACCTTAATGAAATAAAACCTAAATATCACGGTTCATTTACAAAAATACATACCTGTAAAACAACATCAATATACATGTAGTAATTTAAGAGTCAAAGTAATGCTTCAGATACCCGTTTTTAAAAGAAGACAATGTTGAAGAGTTTCTAATAAAATCAGGTAAAGAGTTCCATAAAGACGCACCCGAAATGAAGAAAGATCTAAAATATTCTGTTCTTGCTCTCTTGACATAAATAAGATTTACTGCTCTCTGTCTAAGAGTATTCAGTCATTTATTACAAGTATTTTATTACTATGTACGTTTATATTCATTTTTGTGCATTTGATATCCATTTTGTCCCTTCGATAAAACGGTGCCTAATAACCCATCTGAAGGTAAAAATCTTATTGTTTCTGGAAAAAAAGCATGCGAAAATTCTAGATCAAAGAGCGATTTCATGTAAAGAACGTTCGGAACAATTACGTGATAAAGGCTGAGGCTATCAAAATGTCTTCAATGTCCGATAATTGATGTCTTTGTTTTTAACGCTATATATGACTTCAAAATCCCTTTAACGATTATTGTTTAATTGATCAATGTATAAATTCATGAACTCATCCTACACCTCTTCAAATTCATGAATCATATTTTCAATTTTAAATCTATTCTATACGTTCTATGTTCACGTAACCTGAAAATTATATGATATCCTGCTTTACAGCTTTACAAAAAAAGAGAGCTGAATACTCTAAGAAGTAACTAAGATAATTCAATTGCTCAGCTTTAGATTCGAAATAAAGATTCAATTCCCCATTCATGATCAATTACCGTTAAGAGTCATGACAACGGACCACATCTTCTTGTCTTGTCATAACAACGGACATTCTTTATCAAATAATCAAAGTATACAATAAATATACAATGTAAAAGACGGTCATTCAGATATATTGTTTGTATAATGTTGTCGATAATTTTCTACATAAAATTGGTATATAAAATCAAATAATTAAGAGACTGGATAGTTTTCCTGTTCAAAATTCCGTCTTCGTTGCTGACAGTAGGTCATCGCCAGTTAGATCTCCTCATAAGATAAAAGGAGTTTTATTCATTTCATGGTAATAATGTATTACTGAAGCGTGTGGCTACCCCCCGTTGGCTTTTTAAAATCACCGGTTACCTAATGATTTATTTGTGAATTTACTGAAATTTTGTCGATAATTTTCATGACAACGGATGGTTTCTAACATATCCTCACCTGTTGAATAATGTCAACGGACGGTGTTAAGTGCAGAACTTTAAATACTTCTGACAACGGTACTGTAAGGCGACGTAACGTGTTCCTGCCCGTGTAACAGTTAGACATAACCTCAGACAGTACAAGTATTTAAGATATTGTTTTCAATTTCGTGCGACGGCGTATGTGGCTAGCCAAACAGGGAAAATTCATGCTTACTCCTCCAGGGCACCTGGTCCCACATCTAGCTTGCATACATACATACATGTACGTTTGCTTTTCACTTACTATATACAATTTCATATTAGCGGGTTAAGAAGGGCGTGATGGACGCACAGTCTCTAACAGAGAAAGGGTTTTTCAAAATATGTTGACATTTATTTCTGACTTGTAACGCTGTTCGAACCAAGTTCTAAAAGCTCTTTTGTTTCAAAACTGAAAAGCGTTAAAACAAAATTCAATTCAGTGAATATACATATACTAAGTATTTCAACAGTTGGTATTAAATTTTTTAACATCAAAGTATAATTCCCTAATTTCCCCTGAATTCCTTCAAATTTGCTGGGTATTTTTATATATCGATCATTTTCTCAGTTTTTTTTTTCGGAATCTGTGGCCACCCAGGCGTGTACAAGGTTTTATCAGATAGGTCATGTCAAAAATCAAAAGTAGGTCAAATAATGAGGTCACGAGATCCATGGTTTTGGTATCAATGGAAAGGTTTTGCCACAGGAAATAACATCATGTGAAATATAAAGCCCTATAAATAATCATTTTAAAGTTATACCGAAGTTTTTCAATAATAGGTCAAGGTCTTGATGTAAATAAATTGACGTCAGTGGAAAGTTTTTGTCGCATAGAAAGGTGTTGTCAAAGGGAATACACAAATGAAATATGAAAACCCTATAAGTCACCTTAACAAGAGGCCCAGGGGCCATATTGCACATCTGAAAACACTGGAAACTTGAGGGCAAATATGATTTATACCCCTTTAATGCTTATAATGAGCCTTAGGAAACATGAGATAATCAAAGATGGCATAGCTCGCAAAAAGGGCTGTAACGATTAACCGAAAAGTCAGTTAACCACGTTGAAAATTTAACGGTTCAATTTAGAATTACCGGCTAAAAAATTATAATAGATTCTAAAAATTTAAATTCTTTATGATCATGAAATACACAAATAGCATTCATTTGGAAAGTCTACTACAATACCTTTAAAGTATATTCATATTATCTTATGGGAAAATATGGGGAAGATGCTAATTTAAAGAAAAATGTTGAAGTGCAGAAACATGTAAAAGGAATGAAATTGAAATTTTCAAGATGATTTAAGGAATCATTGTAATAGTTTTTGGATGATCGTGCGTAGCATAAGATGCATAAGTTTTCCCCCATTTTTTGGTCTTGATACCTCGATCAACCAAAAAAAATATTACATTGATTACTTATCATTTCATTTCGTCGCGTTTCAACGTTTATTTCAGCTTTAAAATCGTGTTGCTAACGACGTTGCTTTTGACCTTGCTAAGCGCGCACTTCCGTTTTTTGTTGATGCAGGTATCAACATCTGGGTAATTGGAGAAGTGAGAGGGTTGTGCGCACATAATCCAGGATAACCACACCATTTGCTACTTGCGTGACAGATGGCCGTCCAAAGTCGGCACCGGTTGCCCATTGGTCTCGTCGGTTTATGTGTTTGATGTTTACATGTCGTGTGTCTCTTTTCCGTCTCGTGCTGTACTCGTCTTTTGTGTTTTTGCATCGGGTGTTTTGGTGTTTTACTGTTGATGCTGCAGCGGGGTCTTGTTGGAGATCTCCTCCCTTCTTGTCATAAATATACACATCAAATATTACTATCACTCACAATCCAAGAACGTTACGCTCGAAATAACGTGTTTTCTCACTAAGTGTTTTAAATGTCTTTTCATTGACATGGCGGTCGCCATAGCACTTTTTATATAGAGATGGCCTCAGACAGTGCATGTTTTGTAGAATTGAATATCTGATATTGTTTTCGCGCGGGATCATCGATGGCGGGTGCGGCTAGCTAAACAAGGGATGCTTACTCCTCCCGGGCACCTGGTCCCACCTCTAGCTTGCAAGGGGTCCGTCGATGGTCGACTTGGTGCTCTATTGTGAGTGCTATCGAGATTGTCGTCAGGATCTTCTTTATCGCATTCTAAAGTTGGTCAAAGGTCAAGATCAAGTGGTAGAAAATTTGGTTTCAAGTGAAAGTACTTGTCAAAAGGAATACACATGAAACATCATCTCTCATTATGTCGAATAAGTGGATGAAAGTCAAACATAAAAAAATCAGATTCAAAAATCCACAATAGAAAAAAAAACCCAGTATGAATACAGCGGAATGTTCTCATTGGAAAAACAATTTGGACAAACAGACGGAGATAATGAAAAGGAATTATCTCCAGCGTGACCACCCTGCATTCACCAAGCGAAACAAACCCACAAGAGAGTGACTTATAAATGACATCAATTCATACAAACTCTAAATCGCAATAAAGACACAACAATATTCGCTAGAACATCATACAAAACAATCGTAACAGACGTACAGAAACATCAAACATTAATGACAGCACATAAAAGGAGACCAATGTACACCCGGCGACGACCTTTGACGGCAATCTGCTTTTAGCAAATGGTGTGGTTATCCGGATTACGTGCGCACAACCATCCCACTTATCCGGATACACAGAGGTCTCCTTCGATACAACTATTGTTGCATAAACATAAAACTTCTCACTGTAAGGTGGCATCAAAAGCAAGATACTTAAACGCAGCGGCCTCTTGTAACACAGATTCTTTGTAAATTGATTTTAAAACATCTATAGAATGCGTATAACAGTTTGTGCTCTGCTGGCTGAAGCGAGCTCAAGATCAATCACACAAAGTTCCACAGAAACATGAAGGACAACTTCTTTAGTTAACAATGTAGTATGCATTGTAGGTGGAGCTAGCTGTCAAAACGCGCCGTACTGATTTCCATACATCACATGAATAATGTTACATATCTATATCTAATATATGTATAGTATCCTAGTAGGTAGGACCAAAAGGAAGTCCAAAGACCATCCCAAATATTGTCTTTGTGTTACCAAAAAAAAATAATAATAAGAGGACGTATTGCTCATTGGCCACAGAATTACAAAAAAAATTAATGTAAGTAGACTAGCGACACCCTGAATAAAATCGATAAAGAAAATAGATTTACACTACAATTGATAAATACAGTGTCATTCAATCACAAAGCCTGCAAATCTGGAATCTACCATTACAAAATAGAAACACGGCGAAAACTAAACAACAATCAACTAAAACGTATTCTATTTGTTATAGTATTTATTTAAACTATTATAAATTTAAGACAACTAGAGTTACAATCTACAGCAGTTAACATGTCTGCGGGGCCAAACAAAACTGATTTTACCATCGCCATCAACTATAAATTTCGGTTTTATAGGGAGATTATAAAAAATAGTACAATCAACTTAAACATTCGGCAAAAGGTCAACGGTCAAGGTCAAGAGGTAAAAAATTTTGTTATCATTGGAAAGGTCTAGTCACAAGGAATATTCATGTGAAATATGAAAGCCCTACCACTTACCATTAAAAGGTTATGCCCAATGTTAAAGTTTTTGAAAAGTAGGTCAAAGGTCAAGGTCAAAAGGTCAAAACCATCAATGGAAAGGTCTTGTCACAAGGAATACACATGTGAAATATGAATGCCCTCCCATTTACCATTCAAAAGTTATGCCCAATATTAAAGTTTTTGAAAAGTAGGTAAAATGCCAAGGTCAAGGTCACGATGTCAAAACTTTTGGTATCAATGGAAAGGTCTTGTCTCAAGAAATACACATGTGAAATATGAAAGCCCTATCACCTACCATTCAAAAGTTATGTCCAATGTCAAAGTTTTTCGGGCAAACAGACAGACAGACAGACAGACAACCGGACGGGCCAAAAACTATATGCCCCTATAAAAATAGTATCAATGGAAATGTCTTGTCGCAAGTAATAAATATATGAAGTATGAAAACCCCATCATGAACAATTCAAAGGTTGTACCCGATGTTAAAATGCTTCAAACGTACGTAAAAGGGCAAGGTCATTAGGTCAAAACTTCGGTATCATTAGAAAGGTCTTGTCACAAGATACACGCATATCAAATATGAAATAATTTTGAATTAAATGTTCAATGTTATGTTTTTCTATACAAATGTCAAAGGTCAAACTCTCTAGATCAAACATCTGGTATTGATGGAAAGATCGTGTCTCATTGTACACATGAAATATGAAAGCACTTCTCTACATTTCAAAGTTGTGTTTAATTTTTAAGTTTTTTTATGAACTATGTCAAACGTCAAGGTCAAAAATTGTGTAATCAAAGGAAATTCTTTGCTTCAAGAAAAACTCATGTGAAATATGAAACTTCTAATGCCTACCAGTCAAAGTGGCCAAATATTAATTTTTTTTAATGGTCGGTCGAATGAGCCTCTAGGCCAACATCATATTCGTACCAAATTGTAATATGTTCCTTTACAGAAATAACACAAAATCTACGAATATACAAAAAAAACCCTTCATAACATTTACCGATAAATAATCCCCAGAGTACAGACTACATGGTGTCATCATAGACATTTCTCCTTTTATTTTATTTCAAGCATTAAGATCAGATAAATCAGAAGAGAAAACAAATCGCCCTGTTATTAAAGTTAGATTTGCAAACAGAGGTATTCTGAATCACAAAATTGAATCGTGGTCATATTTGAATCACAAAATTGTCATAAAAAATCCCATCGTATTTAAAAGAAAAGAACCTCCTGTTTCATCTATAAAGCTTACCACCAACAATTGCATCTAAAATTTACAATTACAACAATTATAGTAGTGTATTGATTTACGTTATCTCTCAATACATCCATTTCCTTGCAAATTTTAAACGTCTTCAAATTCAATAGCATCATTTAAGAACAGATACATTTTTAGCATGGACCAGACATGCACGTTTTGGGTACTTAACTCTCGTCAGTGATCCTCAATCTAAATAACGTAATATGGTCAAATAGTGTAAAAAATATAATGTCCAAAATGTACCGAAGACGTAGCAGGATGGATTGGATATGATGCTACAGGACCCACGTTTTTTTGAAATTTTAAGGATTATGGATAACAGAAATTTTCGTATGCGCTGAAGTGACGATCAACCGAAGATGATCGAACTTGGCTACATGTGTCCTCGGGGACTACTGGTCCACCAGCAGTGACACTCACCAAGTGGTACAAATGTTAAACGTTTTCATATTTAATAGCATCATTTGAGAACAGATAAATTTTCAGCATGGACCAGACATGTACGTTTCGGGTGTGTAACCCTTGCCAGTGATGTTCTTTTTGTCGGTTTTCAACAACATGGACACGTTATTACTGGTGACCTAAATACATGTATAGTCAATAACGACAAGTTGAGAGAATTCTTAAGAAACGGCCCCGAGATACAGAGAAAGTAAATCGTTTACATGGAGCAAAATTTTCGAAATTATCATGGACTCATTTGAGGAATATGCAAGACGTTATGCTAAGAAAATGGATGTATACAGCTCGACACCCTTTCCGAATTGATAAAATCCACCAAAGGGTTAAATTTATCTAGAATACAAATGACAACACCAGATTAAAAATAATAGATAGCCACAATCAGCTCTTACTTTCTTTGGCTTTGACGCTAACACTTTAGATTTAGAATTACTTTTACTTAATTGTATGCCTAAAATTCATAAAAATCTGTACGAACAACGTTTTATCGCTGGTTCTTCAAAATGTTCTACCAAATCTGATCGATCTTACTCACTAAAGTTTTATCTGAAATCAAAATGGACTTCAAAAAATATTGTTCGACAGTATTTCTATGTGTGTTTTAGAACATCTGAAATCCACTTATTTCAGTAAAATCCATTCGATCATCCAAGCCTTTCATTTTTCGACACTTTACACAACAATCCCACATTGTAAATTGAAAGAAATATTCGCAAAAAATATAAATAATGTGTTTACAAGCACTAAGTTCAAAATGTTGTAGTTATTCGCTGGATAGGAAGCTGAAAATGTACAGATTCTTACCTAGGTATACAGACGCAGAAAGTTGGTGAGGATAAAAGACCTAATTACCGACCAGACCGATTTCTGACAAAATCTCATAACACCTGAAAACAGTCTCAGTTCAAACTGCTATCGTTTCCCCCTCCCCCCTCCCCTCTGATAGGGAACTGAAATTTTCAGAGATGCTTACCTAGGTATTGACACGTAGACACTATAAATTTGCTGAGAGTAAAAGACCTAATTACCTGGAAGTCAGACCGAGACATTTGCCAATAATTCGTCAATTCTAACAAATGTTAAACATCTCGAAATTCATGAATTAAAAGCAGATAAATTTACAGCATTGGCCAGACATTAGCGTTTCGGGTATTAAACCCTCGTCACTGATCCTCAATCAAAACAATGGAATACGGTATGACCAAACTCTGTGAAACTTATGTTCAAAATATACCGAAAGACGTTTAAAGATGGGGTTTGACGCTACAAGACTGAGGCTTCAGAAATTTCAGAAAATTTTGGAAAGAGAAAGGAGCTGTTAAGATAAGGCGTAAATCAGCCCTGAAAAGTGGAATTTTGAAAATTGAAATTTCAAGCACCTTTTTTGGGTAAAATGTATACCTATACGGCATCCCATCAGAATATGAAGTTATTTTGTATCTGTTTGACATAATATTGCTAATTTTTAGGTCAAAACTTATCTTTTTCTCATAGAAATCAATAGAAAACGGAAAAGTTTTATTGAACATTGTTCCCCCCGGATATACAGAAAGCCACTTTTACTGGAGATGTGTATCCATGATACAAATATTTTGGCAAAGTGGGGTTCTGTATCTCCGGGGGGAACACTACCCCAGAGACGAAAAACTAAAAGTGGAAAGGGGGGTGCATTTTATAAGAATCGATCTTTTTGACCATTAAATATGGCACATTTGACTATTTTTCCTCTTTAATCAATCGAACATTGTGTACTCAATATGATTGAATGAAAGATACAAGAATTAGAAACGAAATAAGCAAGAGTGATGTTCATTTCTCTGTCAATGTGTATTTCGCGCTAAAAGGCTTACATTGTAGCCATTGAATGAAGAATAAGACCGTATTTAAAGTTCCGGATTTCATTATTTACCTATTAAAGGAGGTAGAACGTTCGAAATCTATTTCTGATACACATCGTAGACATATTTGATGTCTTTTAGCTTATATTTATCCATTTTAGATAAAATATTCCAAAATGTATACGTTTTTTGTCGATATTACCGGATTTTCTATCCGAGTGCCCAGGAAGAGTAAGCATCTCCTGCTTGCATGCAACACCCGCCGCTTCAATTCAATTCGCTTCAATTCAATGACTCATTAGCGTCATTTAATAGCTGAAAAATTTACAGCATGGACCAGACATGCACATTTCGAGTATTTAGCCTTCGTCAGTGATTCTCAATCCAAATAATGAAATATGACCGAAATCTGTAAAAGTCACCGAGAAATGAGACTGAGAACTTTTGAACAATTTCCGTCTAAGTTCAAAATTTTATATTAATTCCCAGGATAGGAGATTAATTTTAAGGATTCTTACACAGGTATAGACACGTAAACACTCCAAATTTGCTGAGGGTATAAGACCTAGTTACTGAGAAATCAGGCCGAGAATGTTCTGACAAAATATCATAACACTTGAACAATTCAAAGTCAAAAGTTCAAAATTTTATAGTAATCCCCTGGATAGCTAGGGAGCTGAACTTTTCACAGATTCTTACATGAGTATAGACACAAAGACACTCATAAATATGGTAAGCCTAGTAAACGATAAATCAGACCGAGAACTTTGCAAATATTTCTTCAATTCTGACAAAATGAACAATTCCTAAGTTCAAAATTTTATAGTAATGCCCTGATTGGGAGCTGAAATTTTCACAATTACGTTCCTACGTATATATTGATACGCAGACACTCAAAATTTGGTGAGGGTAGAAACCCTGTGTGCACGAAATCTGGATAACCACACTATATATGCTAATGAGTTAATCTCAACAGCACTCACAATAGAGCAAAAATATATGCTAAGTTACAAATGCATGAATAGAGGAAATGTGTATGTAACGAGCTTATAAATGTAAACGTCTTCAAATTGAATAGCACCATTTAAGAACAGATAAATTGGCAACATGGACCAGACATGCACGTTTCGGGTACTTAACCCTCGTCAGTGATCCTCAAATCTAAACAATGAAATATGCCAAAAAGTATGAAAGTTACTATGTCGAAAAAGCGTACCGAAAGACGTAGCAGGATGGGTGGGATATGATGCTACAGGACCATGTTTTAGAAATTTCAAGAAATTTTGATAACAGAAATTTAGAAATTAGAATGCGTTGACGAAACGATCCACCGAAATTGATCGAACTTGGCTACATGTGCCCTCGGGGACTCCTGGTCCACCAGCAGTGACACTCACACAGTGGTATAAACGTAAACGTCTTCAAATTGAATAGCACCATTTAAGAACAGATAAATTGGCAACATGAACCAGACATGCACGTTTCGGGTACTTAACCCTCGTCAGTGATCCTCAAATCTAAACAATGAAATATGCCAAAAAGTATGAAAGTTACTATGTCGAAAAAGCGTACCGAAAGACGTAGCAGGACGTAATATGTCATTAAAATTGTAAAAGCATTATTAATAAAAGGTCGTTGGATACATGACGTCATTTTCCCCGGGATATCTAGAAAACCATTAAAAATACAAAAAAATATAGCGGAATGTGTAGAGAATGTCAAATTATGCTTGAAAGTGAAAACACTGTTTTAATAGGGTATGAAATACACGAGTTATGACGTCGCAAATACGGCTTGACTTGTTGCGTTTTTAGCTAAAACCCATCTTCTCGCTCAGCAGTGATTACGCCAAATACAGCAAAATATACAAAACACACTGGATCTTCTTCCATATTTATAAACGAGAATATAAAACCATATTGTATAATAAAAATCATATAGATGTGGCTTTAATTTCTCTAGAAAAAACGTCAGATATGTAAGAAGCTCAGACTTTTGCCTATTTGTGTAAGTTTTGAAAATCGTAAATTAAGGTCAGGGTGGCGACTTTTAATAGAAATGAGGTAGAAGAAAGATGGATATGTCAACATGTAGAGGAACACCTCCTCGAACTATTCAGACTAAAAAATCAAAATTTGCCCGTCTCGTTTTTTGGCAATAAACGTCCATTTTTGGCCTATTTCAACATTTACGTCATTTTAGAGAATACCAAATCATAACTTTAGATGCCTCTGCAATGCATGAAATTTCAAAATGTCACATATGCCCTTATTTTTCTGGATGCTTATAGCTTGTGTATGAATTAAAGCCTATTTTGAAAAATTCTGATAAAATAAACAGTTCTAAGGAGTGTATTTTCTTATAAATACGATTTTGCTTGAAGGTCGCCAGGTACACAATTTCTTATCTATGTATAGAGCTATGGTGTTGTTTTATCCTAAAGCAGTCAAACCAATATGACCCGGCTTCGTTTTTGGGCAAAATGACTGTTTCTATCAATAACACAATAATTTGCGCATTTTCACCCAAAAACATAGAGATTTACTCGAAGTTCGAAATTCTAATTCTCTCATTTTTAAAGAGTATAATGAACAGTACATTTGTATATATTCTGGTGTTTGAATCTTTAGAAGCAGAACTCATGCAAAAATGACAATTTTTCTCCTATTTTAGGCGATTTTTCATTGAAAAATATGCATTTTTCCCAAAAATATCCATTCAGCAATGACAATTTCAAGGAATATGTTTTTTCTGAAATAATGTAACAAACTGAGCTTATGCCATTTATCGTCCATGTCGGTTTCAAATATTACGTCATATGAAAATAGAGTTATCTCCCTGTAGTCGCAACCCTAACCTTAAAGGAATTTTTACTTTTCTCAAAAATGGGACAAAAATTCTTTTTAAAAATGTATATACAAATTTTCCAGGACATACAAATCTAATTCAAATAATGAAAATATTCAGAAGATGATTTAGTTTTTTTGCTATTTTACATTAAACACAGCTAGGTGCAGCGAATTGTTATCATTAAAATTGACATTTCCTGAATTACGCGTGTCTGTAGTTAACAGCGTATGATTAAGTAAATACCGGGAGGATTTAAATTTTGAAAGTAAGCCTGAGTCCGCAAATCTTCCTTTTCAAGTTTCTAGACTGCAATTTAAGTATACATTTCATTTCATCAACTTTCTGATATCATCCCGCTGGACAGAAACTCAAGAATGTACTACTTGACGGCCGAAAAAAGACAAAGAATAAGACTGTGTCCAGCAATTTTCCATATTTTAGTATTTTCTCGAAAACGGGACAACTTTTTTTTTTCTTAAAATTTAATTGTGTAGAGATGAGACTATCTAAATGAATAGTGTGAAATAAAATTAGTCAAAAGATGGATTAGTGTTTCTGCGATTTTTGACTACAGTAGCATCATTTACTCTCCTTTAGCGGAAGGAGCTGTTAAGATAAGGGCCGTATTTAGCCCTGAATCTCGTGACTTATTTTTTGCACATCGCGAATCGTATACAGAAAAACATGAATCATTATTGAAATATAATGCATTTGCAGAACTTTTACATGTTTTACATTATGTTAAGGAACTCTTAAGGTTGTAAAATTAAGGTCGAAAGAGGTAGGGGTGCTCGGATAGAAAATCCGATAATATCGACAAAAAACGTATACATTTTTGAATATTTTGTCTAAAATGGATAGATATAAGCTAAAAGACATCAAATATGTCTGCATTGTGTATCAGAAATAGATTTCGAACGTTCTACCTCCTTTAATCGGTTAATAATGAAATCCGGAACTTAAAATACGGTCTTATTCTTCATTCAATGGCTACAATGTAAGCCTTTTAGCGCGAAATACACATTGACGGAGAAATGAACATCACTCTTGCTTATTCCGTTCCTAATTCTTGTATCTTTCATTCAATCATATTGAGTACACAATGTTTGATGGATTAAAGAGGAAAAATAGTCAAATGTGCAATATTTAATGGTCAAAAAGATCGATTCTTAAAAAATGCACCCCCCTTTCCATTTTTAGTTTTTCGTCTCTGGGGTAGTGTTCCCCCCGGAGATACAGAACCCCACTTTGCCAAAGAATATGTATCATGGATACACATCTCCAGTAAAAGTGGCTTTCTGTATATCCGGGGGGAACAATGTTCAATAAAACTTTTCCGTTTTCTATTGATTTCTATGACAAAAAGATAAGTTTTGACCCCAAAATTAGCAATTTTATGCAAAACAGATAAAAATTAACTTCATATTCTGATGGGATGCCGTATAGGTATACATTTTACCAAAAAAGGTTCTTGTAATTTCAATTTTCAAAATTCCACTTTTCAGGGCTGATTTTACGCCTTATCTTAACAGCTCCTTTTGACGTTTGCGCAACACCAGCAACGTCATATTAACAGTCCATTGACATTACGCATTCATTAAGCTAATTTGATGTTTGTAATAGATGTAAGCTTACGACAATGTTTTTAATTGATTGACATTGACGTATACATCCATGCACGGAATTTTATATCACAAAAGTAATCTTTTAATTCCTTGATAATTCGTACCCGATAATAGGAGCTCTTAAATTCTTTGAGGCGTGAGTTTTTGAATGTACATGTATATACATACATATTTACACCGGATAAGAAGATAGAATGCAGAAGGTCTACATATCTATTTCTCAAGAAATAAAATCATTTGCAATCTTTACCATTGTTTTCTTTTATCGA
This sequence comes from Pinctada fucata, assembly GCA_028142955.1. NCBI lineage: Eukaryota > Metazoa > Mollusca > Bivalvia > Pterioida > Pteriidae > Pinctada > Pinctada fucata. The sequence continues at coordinate 55,231,929 of AP027113.1, read as the reverse complement.
CTAAGGGACTCAGTATCTAAGTCAATTTTATCAAAGGGACCCAGAATTTAAGTCAAGTTGGTTCTCTCCCATCTGTTATTTTGAGATAGCGTAAACTCACTCCACTTTTACACAGAGATGCCGCCGATAACTGTCCAATCACTTTTTCATATATTTTTATTTTTTTTATTCTTTTAATTTTCAAGAAATAGCCTGTCGTTTGTCATTATCTCGTAATTCAACCTTTTTTATTTTTCGTAATGAGTCTTTCTCTAAACAGATGAGAATGACGTTGTCAAAATACTTTCGTTTTCTTAGCGGACGTAAAACTGACGTTGCGAAAGGTTAGAGCTAATTTTTTCAATTCACTCGATTTCAGAGACAAATAAGGCTACTGTTGATATAACATTTACCCTCAAATAGAGATGTTTCATAAATTTTCTATATGAATTGCGCTTTTCTTTACACGAAACTAAAGGTAAAGTGTTGTAACTTAAAAATAATATCATTATAATAATAAAGAAATTTACATTTTCATTGTAAAAGCAAAGTACTAGTGCTTATTGAACTTTTTGCGGGATGCCCAATGGAATGCATGTTAGTAACGTCGCTAAGTAGACAATTTACGCATCGCCCAAAAGTAAGCCGTTTTACAAACCTGGCGGTTTTTAAAAATTATTATGCCCATAACCAAAGGCAATTTTTGGTATAAACATTCAGAAAAGATCTTTCTTATTCCATAGATACCAATTGCATTTCAATCTGTTAGAAAATAAGTGAATTACGCCACGTTGAACTTTGGAAACCTCTGAGGGATATATATGCCGGCTAGAGTTACGTTCCTTAGGTGTACCCAACGACTTTAATAAGATATATCAATATAAATTGTAAAATATCAACTGGTATTTGTTAAAAAAAAACATTAATACTAGAACTGCCCTAAAGTGGACGAATTATACCTCCGCGGGACGTTTTTCTCTAAACGAATTCATTTATGACATAACACAGAAAGCTCTGGTCATTAAGAATCTATATGTGAAATATCAAAGCCCTATCCCTTATAGTTTAAAAGTAGGTCAAAGGTCAAGGTCACAATTCCAATAGTCGTAGTATAAGATGAAAGCTCTGGTCATGAGGATTCTATGTGTGAAATATCAAAGAAATATCCCTTATAGTAAAAAAAGTAGGTCAAAGGTCAAGATCAAGGTCATTAGGTCAAAAGTCATGATATCAAATGAAATCTCTCATCATAAAGAATCTATATATGAAATATCAAAGCCTTATCCCTTATAATTTAAAAGTAGGTCAAAGGTCAGGGTCAAGGTCAGTAGGTCAAAAGGCACGGTATCAAATGAAAGCTTTTGCTATGAGGAATATAAATGTGAAATATCAAAGCCCTATCTCTTATAGTTTAAAAGTAAAAGAAGGTCAAAAGTCAAGATCAAGGTCACTAGGTCAAAGTCATGATATGAAATGAAAGCTCTCATCATGAGGAATATATATTTGAAACGGACTCATTTATGACATAACACAGAAGGCTCTAGTCATAAGGAATCTATATGTGAAATATCAAAGCCCTAGCTATCTCTTATATTTCAAAAGTAGGTCAAAAGTTAAGGTCAGCATCACAAGGTCAAATGTCTTGAAGTAAAACTTGTTATGATGAATATCTGTATAAAATATTAAAGCCTTATCACTTATACTTGAAGAGATATTCACTTAAAGATTACCTTAACCAAAGTATTACAATAAGGTCAAAGTTCAAAACCACGGTCACTAGATCAAATGTCTTGATATCAAAATGAAGTACTTGTTATGGTGAATGTATGTATAAAATATTAAAGTCCTGTCACTTATATATGAAAGATATATGCTTTAAGAATTTCTCAACCAAAATATAACTAAAAGGTCAAAGGACAATGGTCAAGGTCACTAGGCCATATGCCTTGGTATTAAAATGTAGTACTTATTATGGTAAATGTATGTATGAAATACGAAAGCCCTATCACTTATACTTGAAGAGTTATCTGCTTTAAGGTCAGGGTGGCGACTTTTAATAGAAATGAGGTAGAAGAATGATGGATATGTCCACATGTCGAGGAACATCTCCTCGAACTATTCAGACTAAAAAAAATTTAATTTGCCCGTGTCTTTTTTTTTTTTTTTGGCTATAAACGTCCATTTTTTTTTTACCTATTTTAACATTTCGTCATTTTAGAGAACCACATCACAACTTTACATACCTCCGCAATTCATGAAATTTCAAAAAGTCATATATATACCCTTATTTTTCTGGATTCTTATAGCGTGTGTATGAATTAAAGCATATTTTGAAAAAATCTGATAAAATAAATAGTTCTAAGGAGTGTATTTTCTTATACGATTTTGCTGGTTGCCATGGCAACAACTCGTTATTTTTATAAATAGCTAGAAGGTCGCCAGATACACAGATTTTTTTCTATGTAAAGATGTTTGGTATTGCTTTATCCTAAAGCAGTCAAACCAATATGACCCGAATTTGTTTTTGAGCAAAATGACTGTTTCTATAAATAGCACAATAATTTGTGCAAAAAAACAACATTTTGACCCAAAAACATAGAGATTTACTCAAAGTTCGAATTTCAAAATTCTCTGATTATTAAAGAGTGTAATGAATAGTATATACTCTGATGTTTGAATCTTTAGAAGCAGAACTCGTGCGAAAATAACAATTTTTTTTTCCTATTTTCTGCGATTTTTCATTGAAAAATATGCATTTCCCCCCAAAATACCCATTCAACAATGAAAATTTCAAGGAGTATTATTTTTTTTCTGAAATAATGCAACAAACTGAGCTTATACCATTTATCGTCCATGTCGATTTCAAATATTACGTGATATGAAAATAGAGTTATATTCCTGTAGTCGCAACCCTAACCTTAAGATCTTCTGAATCGGACGCACGGACAGACGGACGGGCGGACAAGGTGTTTCCTATATGCCGGGGGGGGGGGGGGGTATAATGAGCAGCGTATCATAGAAGGAAAGGTCTTAAATTTTCATTAACACGATATATTATCTAAAGTTTTGAAACGCCAAAAACAGTAAACAAATGAAACTAAATACCATTGTGATGACAAGCATGACAAAGTTGTGACGCTACGCAAGAATCTACTGGTCTATGTGTCTTATTATGATAATTATTCCATGATTTTTTCAGAGGTTGGAGGGTACAAGATAGCATAGAGGTATACTGGAGAATTATAACAATATCCATTTTCCAAGACCCTGGGGTCTTGGGCAGAAACCAAATGCCAGCTAGACCATAGACCATTAAGAACAATGCAAAAAAAAAAAAAATAACTTTCTATCCCTAATTCTTTCAGAGGAGTTGAAGGCACTAGATTACATAGAGTTATAAAGGAGAAAATTACCACACCCATTTCCAAGACCCTGAGTGTCTAGGACAGAAACCAAATAGCAGGTGCACAACTAGGTAATTGACCAAGTACAATGCAAAATGAAATTGACATTCTATCCCTAATGGTTTCAGAGGAGTTGAGTGCACAAAATTACACACAGTTATATTGAGAAAAATGACCACACCCATTTTCCAAGACCCCGGGGGTCTAGGGCAGAAACCAAATGCCAGGTGCACAACTAGATTATAATCACAGTACAATGCAAAAAAAGAAAAAGCCTACGCTAACGCAGCAAAATACTTCCTTCGGGATTAATTTAGTCTGGGATGTATCACTGGGTTGGGTGCACACCCCCCCCCCCCCTTGATCCTCCAAAACCGGCCTAACTTTGTAGCATTTCTTGCGCTCTTTCAGATAAAAAAAATTGTCTCATGGAAATTTCCATTGCAAAAGTGGTGTTTTTTGGGAAAAACATGTTTTTTTAGTCAAAAATCACTGAAAATAGGAAAAAAATTATTATAACTTTTATATGGTTGATGTTTTTAAAAATTGAACATGTTGAAAAGTGTGAATGTATAGTATTTTTGTTGCTCTTTCAGATGAAATAAGTTGAAAGTTCCAATTCCTAGTTTTACTATATGTTTTGGGGTAAAAATTTCGAATTTTTGCCAAAATTCACAGAAATTTTCATTTATTCCTGCTTCTCAGCTCCTCAATATTACATATGATCCTTCAATGATGATTTAAAAAGCATTTTGAAAGTCTCCTCTTTCATATGACATATGTTTTATATTCTTATTTTTTTTAATTTTTTTTTTTTTTTTTTGCAAAATCCTCGAAATTAATTATTTTCTACAGATACCTGTATTTTCAATTAGAAATCTCAGATTTCTGTATATCTATTTAACATGTTTAAAGAACCCTTATTTATTATGAAAGCAATGATTGAAAGCTATTTTCTAGTGTAACTTTTCACACTCTTTCAGATTATATATGTTTTTCTAACATTTCATTCAAAATCAAAGTGTTTTTGGGGAAAAACGTATTTTTTTTTATTTAAAAATAGCTGATTTCTGGAGAACATTTATTGAATCTATAGAACTTCTTGAAATGATAGCAGGAATGTATTTTGAACTGTAATTATTTAGGTTCACTCATAAATTACATGTATAAAACATAAGAGGTATATTTTCTCCTTAATTTTGGGGCAAAATGTCTGTTTTTGTCTAAAAATAATAGATTTCTGGAAAAATAAAGCTAAAAATCAAATAGCATATATATAACTCAAGAGAGGAGCTCAGGAAATGCAAACATGACGTGTAACATCTCAACAACGTCTCCAATTAAGAATTGTTTACGGACAGACGGACAAACAGACAGACGGACAGACAGACGCCGGACGAAGGGTGATCGCATAAGCTCGACTGGTCCGAGACCAATAGAGCTAAAAATCAAACTGCACATAACTCGAGAAGAGAGGAGCTCAGGAAATGCAAACATAACGTGTAGCATCTCAACAACGTCTCCAATTAATATTTCGCCGGTTCATGAGACAAACCCGGTCTGTTCATACGTCAGTCCGTTCGTCTGGTCCCCCCTCTCTATATAATCGTCCATATTGAGGAAAGGGACTCGATTGACTAAGTAAAATGAAACGAAAAATCCCCCAATTAAAGACACGTCCATCCTGAAGGGAGATACTCACTGAACTGACAACGCGCGGGTCAGTGTGAATAGAAAGTCATATCACGAGAGGCCCACATAAAGGAGGTTAAAAATACAGACTGTAAAAATTTAAAATTATAAGGTGTTAAAAACGAATCTAGCTACCGCGTCGTCAGTTTCGGAGATTGACCCCCGGTATAAATAGGGCGTGTTAAGAAATAGTACCCGTGAGGGAAGATCAAGCAGAACCTATCTCATAAACATAGCAAGTAAGGACTCTAAAAATTGACAGGAGTCTGAAGCTCCTTGAAAGCACTAGTACTCAAAACCCGACATCCCCATGTTCAACGGCGACCCGAATTTTCATATATTGAACGTAATTAACACATAGCTTTAAGCGTCCATGCAGGAATAGTGGCCGCGGAGCAGCATCAAACATGGAAATGGTGTTTTTTGGGCGGGGGACATGTTTTTTTAGTCAAAAATCACTGAAAATAGGAAAAAAATTATAACTTGTATATGGCTGATGTCTTTAAAAATTGAACATGTTGAAAAGTGTGAATATATAGTATTTTTGTTGCTCTTTCAGATGAAATAAGTTGCAAGTTCCAATTCCTATTTTTACTGTGTGTTTTGGGGTCTGGTCAGTCCGTCCGTCAGTATGTCCGTCTGTGTCAACATTTTGGTCAAGCGTTTTTGGTTAGTTGTGAAATAACTATAAGAGGTAGTAAGTTAAAAATGGAGATAGACCAGTGATTTTTTTCAGTAATTTGGGAATGGGGTCGGGGCCCTTGCAATTGGGAAAATTAACGACATTTGGGAATATTTGGGAAGTACTAAATATCAAATCAAAAGTAAAATGACAGTTTATACAATCAAAAGTTAAGAATTGAATGTTTAATCATATAATTTTCTTTAAATATGATTTAATTTCTTATGCTTACAACAATATGGCAAATAATTAGTAAATTTGCTACTTTTGAACCAGTTATTTTCACTATTTTCGCTGATAATTCCATCTGAATGAAATTGGGAAATTTTAGAGTCACAATTGGGAAAAAAAGATACTATTTTTCATTGGGAATGGGGCCGAATAACGGCCCCAAAAAGGGGAAAAAAATCCCTGTAGACATTTGTGAGAGGAACTTAAGACACATACGGTATATGATATTGTCTTTGATCTTGACCTTGAAGATTGACCTTGATCTTGACAAATGAGATACAGTAACTGAATTAAGTTTTACTGTACTTACTATATCACATATCACATGTAAACAATGTGTGAGGATAGACTGAACATAATTTGTTGAATTTAGCTCATAAATTGACATTGACCTTGAAGCTTGATCTTGACCTTGACCTTGAAAATGAAATTTAGAGGTAGGCTTAGTTGTACCAATATTACATGTACATGTATATAAGATATCACATTTAAACTAAACATGAAGATAAATCATCATCTAACTAAATGTATGCATTTACTTTGTGTTGTTTGACCTTGACCGTGAAAAAATGTAATATAGTTTTAGACTTTAACATGACCTTGAAAAATAATTTTGAATATTTTGAAAAATTACTATTCAGGAAAGAGCATTAAATATTGAAACGGAGACTGAGAATGTGATAGATGGACAATATTGATATCAGTGATTGACCTTGAGGCTTGACCTTGAACAGGACCTTGTACCTACGTAAGAATATGTGAAACTTCCAGCTCCCTATCCAGGGGATTACTATAAAAAATTGAACATAGAAATGTTTAAAGTGGTATGAAATTTTTAAACTAAGAAATAGTTCAGGTGTTTTGAAATTTTGATAGAATTGAAGAAATATTGGCAAAGTTCCTTCCTTTCTTCCTGTTTAATAGGAAAAACATTAAGAATAGGAAATATTCTGTAATGCATAAATATTACCCCCTATAATATTGGGATCGATCGTCGCAGATATTGTATAAGAAAATAAAAACTGTGTTTGTGAAACACGAATGCACCCGTCGGCATCTTTGTTATGAACATAATTTTCTGTTATTTCAATCAAAAGTTAAGGTCACGAGGTCAAACAGTTTGGTATCATTGAAAGACCTTGTCACAAGGAAAACACATGAAATATGAAAGCCCTATCACTTACATTTTGTACGGTTAAAAAGTTATGCCAAATGTTAAAGTCTCTGAAAAGTACATTCTAGGTCAAAGTCAAGGTCACGAGATTAAAACATTTGATATAAATTGAAAGCTCTTGTCACAAGGAATTCACATATGGAATATGAAAGCCCTTTCCATTACGGTCAAAAAGTTATGTCCAATGTTACAAGTTTTTGAAACTAGATCATTTGAAGGTCAAACTCACTCAACGTCAAGGTCAAGAGGTCAAAACTTTTGCTGTCAATGGAAAGGCCTTGTCACAAGGAATGTACATTTGAAATATGAAAGCTCTATCACCTATCATTCAAAAGTTATGCCCAATATTAAAAGTTTTTGCCTCGAACAAACAGACTAACAGGGTCATTATAAAAAAATGTCCAAATTTCAGTAACTCGATACTGGAATAAAATCTGCTTTACTTCCGCTGGTTCTTCTTGTCAAATACATTGTAAGGCTATGCTACCTCTAATTTAAGATACTTTTTGAATTCCAGCAACACCATTAACCTTGCCATATTCACATGAAAGTATAGCAAATGTAACGTTACATTTTGTACTTTCAGGGTAACATCACCGAACATTGATTGTAACATGAGAGACATTTGGACATTAAAATCTACAGTATTGCTTCTCCTTTTCAATAATTACTTCTGAGATACCACATACAATCTATTTTATACATTTTCTTACTAAATATATAAATAAATATACAAGATTAATTTCTTATACAAGTAACATTATGGACATTGCGTAGTAACATCACGGAAAGAATATTTCAGCTTTTTTTAGGAGGAATCGTATTCTACCTCCGTTTAATTGCTCAAAAGACCTCATTCTCGTTCAGCATACAATGTAAGGTGTTGTCACGATTAAAGCATATTCTTACAACTCTTTTCAGAGTAAAATGAGATTCTGTATGGACAAAGTAACACCATGGACACTTTTTATGTAACATCATGGACATTCTTAACTTCAATCAAATCTTTTTGAAGAATGCTAGTAAATATTTCATATGTCAAAATGAAATTGTATAAAACTTGAGCCGAACTTTGTCAAGAATATTATTCTGACAATGAAACAATTTTCTTTATGTGTGCAATTTCCTTGATATTACCATTTTTGTCCTTCATATTACCATGAAATCCCTCATGTTACTACCTTTAATTTTTATCTACTATGCATTGGATGTAAAAGAAAGTCAATCTCTTATACACAAGAGATTTCCTTTATTCGTTTTCCTACTTTAATGATAAATTGAGAATTTTTTTTTTTTGTTTTTAATATTTATATCTATTACATTTTTCGAGTACATTCTGTTTCAATTACCTTTTGCCAATTTGTGAAGGCATTTTCCTTTGATTTCCATCCGATAAGAAAATTTAAGTTTAATGTCCAGCATAGGTTTTTTTTAGAACATTGGAACTTGCAAATGCAATATTTGATTTTCATAATATTATCTTGAAAAAAATATTAGAAAATTTTCATGATTCATGGTGGTAACGTCACTGACATCAAACATTCTTTTTATATATCTTTGCTTCAATAAATATAAAATATATTGAGTTTCTATCAAGCCTAACATTAGTATGTGAAAGGGAACAGATCTGTTACTCTAATGAATGGAAATTCAAGTCAAAATACTCAAATTATTTTTTTTTTTTCGATATGATTCGATTCAAATTGTGACATTTATTCTAATAATGACCCAACAGACAAACAGACGGACAGACCACAATCCATATGCCCCCGAATAAATAAAAATTTCGCTCGCTTCGCTCGCCGATAAAAAGAATCAACATATATGAATCACCTCAACTTTTCTGAAAAAGTAATACTGTAACCTGAAGGCAATAAAGTCGGGAAAGGGAGGGACAGGGTCATATGGGTAATTATTAAGGGCTCCGGGTTTTTTTTTTTTTTTTTTTGGTTTTTTTTTTTTTCATTCATGAAAAATACCCATGGAGTGGCCACAGTTTGGACCCTCTCTGAGGTAAAATGCTAGATCCGTGACTGAAATTTTTATTAAGGAAATACACATTTAGTGAATGTTTTCTGTAACTCAAGGGGACGGGGGGGGGGGGCAGTGTTGTAAAAAAAAATTCTTTGAAAATGCGTGTTATAACCCAAATATTGATCTCATTATACATTAATTTATCCATCCTGGCAGTAGATTAAGATGTGGTCCAAGGTGTCATATCTAATGAAAGTTATTGAATTTTTTCAAATGTCGCATTTTGAATTTCGAATTTTTTTTTCTCGGCAGATTTTACGCCTTATTTTTACATCTCCTTTGGCGAAATACATATAGCCTTCAAAATGCGAGAGAGTATGTAATTACGAAAATATATCAAAATTATTATGTAAATCCATGGCCTCAACCTTGAGAACCAAACGTAACTTTTGTATATCTAAAAAAAAAAAAAAGATTTATAGGTTTATCAAAAAATGAAAAATACCAGGGACGTATATTAAATTTAATATAAGTCCCTGAAAATCTGTAAAACGCAAAAATTTGGTACAAATAATATTAGGTTCTCATCTCATTGAATGAAAACATTTAAGAATCAACAGTTACTCTATTCAGAAGTTATGGTCAAGATTAAAAAAATTCAAAGGAGGTTTGAGCTAAAAAAAAAAATATATATATATATATAAATATATATGAAGTCACAAGGTCAAACAATTCGTTGCACTGTGTAGGTAACAATAGATATGTCATCTCACGAGAAATACATCTGCCAGGTGAAATGTGAAGCCATATCGCTTCTATTCGAAAGACATTTATATTTTTTATTTGACAAACCCAATAGAACGCAGAAAATGTATAAAATCATATTAGTATCCAGCTATCATTAAAAAATATCTTCTTTTTTTTTTTAAATTGCAACACAAAGAATTTTCTTTTGCAGCGATATTTTGTTGTCTAGTTTTATTTTGACCCTTTTTTTTTACATTAAATAATTTTTTTTAATAATAAGTTTTTATGAGAAACTATTTTGATTTATTTGACTTTTTTTTTTTTGTTTCTTCTTCTTTATTTTTGAATTTTTGTACATTTCAATTTCATCAAACAGATTTATAAGTCTTTGATTCCATGTAGTAGACTTAGAACTTCATCTTTTAAAAGAGTCATGAGATTTATATTCAAGTTTACGATTCTTTTATTGACTTTTTAAAATAATTTGAAGGAATATCAATCAGCTTACTAACTCAATTGATTTAAATTACATATTAATGAAAAAGAAAAGAAAACTTACAATTTCTTCTCTTTTGCTAGGAACGTCTGCTTCTATCTTCGTAATGATTCGTAATGACGTTGTCTCTACAGCCACCCTTAATGTAGGGTGTGTCCATTTTATTGTAGGTAAAAACAATGGTAAAATCTAATTAACATCATAGGTAACGCCTCGTTTCACCCCTGTCCAATGGACGGGTCTGTGTCCAGGTGGTTCAGTTATTTTAGGTGGCTTCTTTTTGCTACCAGCGGAGACCGTGTGAAAGTTACTGAAACTTCCTGTATACCCGACTACCAAAATAAGTATCAATATGTGCGATTAAAGATTTAATTTTGTTTGTTTATCTTATTTATTTATTTTCTTTCTTTTTTTGGAGGCGATTCATTTAAAATAAAATAAAATAAAATAAAATAAAATAAAATAAAATAAAATAAAATAAAATAAAATAAAATAAAATAAAATAAAATAAAATAAAATAAAATAAAATAGATAAATAAAGAAATAAAGTACATTTTGACTTTTGTAGTTCATATATTCATAGTTCTGGAACATTTTGACTTTTGTAGTTCATATTTTCATAGTTCTTGAAAAATATTACATACATGCTTATGCATGCAGACCTATATATCCGTTCTATTTAAAATGAATTGTAAATAGAAGCAGAAACTTTGAACCAAAAAAAAAAAAAAAAAAAAAAAAATAATAAAATAAAAACCCAAACGAACAAACAAACAAAAAACGTTGATTTCATAGGGGACCTATATTTTTTTCTTATACCTGTTTTTTTTTTTTTTTTTTTTTTTTTGTATGAAAAGGAATTTGAACTACTAAATGATATTTACAACTTTTAAAAATTGTCATATCAAAAACAGGCCAATTTAAGCAACATGAATTCAGAATTTAGAAATTGTCACAAATATTGAATTTCGTCACAAGCTTATCTTGAATATATTTATTTTATCATATATTTGTATTTATTAGGGGTGTAACAATATATCGATATATTGCGATATTTAATAGATTTGTATCGCTTGGCGATAAGAATACGGAAGGTCGCAAGTTTATACGAATGTTCTCTAGCACTTTTCGATTGTATCGCAATATACCGTGCCCTTTAAATATAGATTATATGAATACACTTTGATTGTATCACAATATACCGTGCCCTTTAAATATAGATTATATGAATACACTTTGATTGTATCGCAATATACCGTGCCCTTTAAATATAGATTATATGAATACACTTTGATTGTATCGCAATATACCGTGCCCTTTAAATATAGATTATATGAATACACTTTGATTGTATCACAATATACCGTGCCCTTTAAATATAGATTATATGAATACACTTTGATTGTATCACAATATACCGTGCCCTTTAAATATAGATTATATGAATACACTTTGATTGTATCGCAATATACCGTGCCCTTTAAATATAGATTATATGAATACACTTTGATTGTATCACAATATACCGTGCCCTTTAAATATAGATTATATGAATACACTTTGATTGTATCACAATATACCGTGCCCTTTAAATATAGATTATATGAATACACTTTGATTGTATCGCAATATACCGTGCCCTTTAAATATAGATTATATGAATACACTTTGATTGTATCGCAATATACCGTGCCCTTTAAATATAGATTATATGAATACACTTTGATTGTATCGCAATATACCGTGCCCTTTAAATATAGATTATATGAATACACTTTGATTGAAAACAAGCGACCCATGATGAATTATAACAAAAGCAATCATTTTCAGGCCATATTGACAAATCACTGATTTTGAAAGAGTTTTAAAAATTTTTTAAATTTAATTGCAAAAAGGCTATTTTTATCCTAGAAATGACCTTTGCCTTTTATGATTGACCTAAAGTGACGTTGGTGCTGAAGGGGCTATCCCAATAAACAATTGTTGGATCTATATGGTGACATTCTCATCAGCATGCAGCCTTTATACACACACTGTATATACATTCACCTGAAGTTAACAACTTAACACCCCCCCCCCCCACACACACACACACTTTCGGCACATTATTCTCATCAACGCCATAACAAATCTCAAAACTCGTAACATGTCATTTTTAAGATTATGCATTTTCTATCACTGTAAAACATTTCAGATCATTTGGACGGAAGACTGATTTTTACACGATTTTTTAAATTCTTATTGAAAAAAAGCTATTTTTAGCCTGGAAATGATCCTGACCTTTGATGATTGACCTTAAGTGACCTTTGTCCCAAATTACATGTACATACATTTTAGTGAAATATGGTTAAATTCTATTGCAGGGTTTATAGGAGATGTGCTCAGACGGACGGACAGACCGTCCGGGACAGACAGATTTCGAAAAAATAGTCGCCGGGGTAGTGAGGGACTTATTTCTCTTTTATTGAGATATTTCAAGATGCAGCAATTTTTCACGATGCAGCTTTACGAAATATAAGCTTTTTTAAAACTCTTAGCAACGAAAACTACACATTTGTCCACTGAAAAGGGGAGGGGCATAGACAAAAAATCAATTTCTCTATAATTTTCAGAACTTGGCCCTGGCGGGCATTGCATTACATGTTACAATATATACAATTCAAAATTAAAATAAAATTATACACGTATTTGAGACACATGAAAGTAAATATAATAATGATGACCAAAATTAATTATAATAATTTCAAATATATGTCATCGATGTTTGGTTCTCCTATGCCCTACGCAGAAAGAGAAGCGTATACTAGTATATTTAAGGAATGAGTGTCTTATTTTTTGCGTTCCTGGCTTTTACACTCTGGTTCGACAGGTGCAAATCTCGTGAACCGCGAAGCGGTTCTCGAAAGATTTGCGCCTGTCGAACCAGAGTGTAAAAGCCATGAACGCAAAAAATAAGATACTCATTCCTTATATTTACATTCAGAAACGTCCAGATGTAAAACATCTTTGAAAACATCCTCGAAATTTTATACAAATTAGATATAAAGTTTTCACGTGTGTCAATTCTCCCTACCATGAAGGGCAAGAAATACTCCATTGCAAAGGACCAAAATATACGGTTTGATATCAAAAGTGACTGAAAAATTTTTATTTTTAAAATCTTTTCACGATGAGTCTTAATTTTCTCATAAACAATTTGAAGCAAATAAGGCCTTATTTATAAGAAGAGAAGTCAGTGCTGCATAAATTCATTTCGGTAGCGTCATCTACATTGAAGTACACATGAACTCTGTGAACTGTTACAACGGTTTCACAATGTAAATACTAGTTGTAGATATCTGCTAACACGTTTTCATGATGATTTTTAACTTTCTATAAACAATTTGAAGAAATAAAGCCTTATTTATAATATAGTAGTCAGTGCTCCATGAATTGTGCTGCATAAATTCATTTCGGTAGCGCCACCTACATATACATATGAACTCTGTGGAAACGGTACATATACACGTTTATACAGTTGTTTTACACATTTCAATGATTTGAGCGATTTTTTTGGTTGACCCCGTCTGTTTATTTTTCTTTTATATCGTCTCATTCCCCGTACATATGTTGGGAAGCTCCTTCTGCTCGCAAATTCTGCATCAGAATGCCCCGCCTCACTGTTTGAAATTCTTGCACACACGTTATGTGATTGAGCCCAACCTGTGTTCATCGTGAAATGAACGTCAAAATTGAATAGGCGTTTAACACAGGAAATCTGAACTTGCAATGTAAATATAGAATTGTATATCCCATACATATTGTTCAATTTCTACCTAGGACATTAGGGACGATGTTTACGACAGAATGACGGAATCTTAACAAAATTAAATGTATTATTTAAAAAAAGAAAAGAAAAGAAAAGACGAAATAAAAAAGATTTAAAAGACAATCTAGCTCGGAGAATACCAATTTCTATTCATTTCCAGATATGTATATACGTCTATGATCTATAATTTATTCAGGTTGATGACAAATGAAAATAAATATTGATTCGCCTTTTCTCGTTTTTCAAGAGGTTTTTTTCTCTTTTCTCTTTTTTTTTTTGGTGAAAAATAACATGCAACCAAGGACTTATAAACAGATATAAGTTCTTGATGCACATATGGCAAAATAGCGCTCAATTTCCTAATTTGCATAGCGGCCATATTGGATTCCGTAGGCTTCATGTTCTTACTATAGGAGTCTATGGGGAGCAAATAAAAAATTGAGAATACTCACGATTTCAAGACACCAATCAAATTTGTCCACATATAGGAAGAAACTCTATAACAATCTGAATTTATAAATCCACATCTTTGATAAATTAACGAATTTTTACTTCTGTCACTTTTGAGGTGAAAATTCGAGGCGATACTGCCCATACCCCCAATGTTAAAAAAGTCCAAAACTTGTCACTAGCCGCACTTTAACTTTGTTTATCAATAGGAAATCTTAGGAGCTGTGTATTTGTCCACATGGTTTCGGATAGATCGCGATATCAAATTCCGGATTTTGTCAACATGAGAATCATAAAATGAAATTAAGTTCTGTCACTTTTGGGTTGAAAAATCGATATTTTGAGAAATAGGCCTGTCATATTGATGGATTTACTTTATCGGCTTTGACAGGATAAAGGTAATCTTGTGTTCATACGTAGAGTGGGCAAATTTTTTGGTAATAAATAAGCTTAAATAGATTAGAAACAGTTGTATTTTGCCATGGGCGCATTCTGCTCTTTGCATTTATTTGATCTGATGTATTTAAAATGTATTGTTTTTCCTGGCATGTCGGGTCATTCTTGTTTGAGATTTGGCGCGTTTCAAACATAGGTATATGACGTAATACAATCGGCATATGAATACATTTGCATGTATGAATAAATTGAGCGCTATTTTGCCATATGAACCTTGGACGTTTTTTTGGCTTTTTCAATTAAGGAAAACTTCAGAAAACAGAAATTGTGACTTCAGAAAAATGAACTCTGAATAAAAATCAATCATATTTATATTTTGTAGAATATCATATATAACGAGACGTCTGTTACGGTCACGCAACAAAAACCTTTGAAATGACCCCCAATCTTGCAACATATCACGAACAATAACTCTACTTTCGGTTTCATGACAGCAAAATAAAATGCAATGTGGCAATCGAGAGAAACAAACCATAAATGCATGATATATTCACTTGAATAGCGATCTGCTGAACTGTTTGCTTAAGAACTGTTATATCCCGTTTGTGTTTCCAAGATGGTTTAAATAGAATTCATTTTTAGCAAACATCTCGCGTTTCCTCTGACAGGCTGACAGCCACCAGAAAGTGAAGTAGGTCTATACATCTACCTGTTACCTGTTACTGAGTAAATCTTGCATTAACAAGATTCATTTTCATTTTTAACAATACTTTGTAAAACTGTTATGGCCTGTTATGGGCGATGAAAATGTTCAACAGTGGCAGTTTTGGTAGTCCGACTTGCAGACCTACGACGGTGTTATCTGTTTTTTCGTCTTCGGTCTGACTGCTATGCATAGGCAAAACTTGAGAATTTCTGTGCGAAAAAAATTTCGGCAAGTCGTCCTTTTTATGACAAATTCCAGTCTCTTCAACCAAAAAATAACTCACCCAGTCCTCCTGCCCCTAAAAATCCCCTCTAAGCCTGGTTTCACCTCTTCTTCTCTTCCGATTTTCCTCTGATCGACAACAATTTGTCATGCGCACAGAGGTGAAACCAGGCCTAGAGGGGATTTTTTAGGGGGAGGAGGACTGGGTGAGTTATTTTTTGCTTGAAGAGACTGGAATTTGTCAAAAAAGGACGACTTTCCTGAATTTTTTTCGCACAGAAATTCTCAGGTTTTGCTTATGCATAGCAGTCAGACCGAAGACGAAAAAACAGATAGCACCGTCGTAGGTCTGCAAGTCGGACTACAGTTTTGGTTAAATAATATGAATAAAGGCGAAGCCTTATGTGCGAGCGGAGAAAAATACACCAAACATTTTGTAAAACCTTATTAAAACCTTGATCTCAAAATCGAAAACTTTTCGAAATAATAACCCTGGGACTCCAGGAATCCCTCCCCGCGGGTCAAGCTGGACCTCCTCTTGCCACTGCAAAAAAAAAAATTAAATAATAGAAGGGGCTATGAGGCACCCCCAAGGGGAACGGCCTGGCTAGAGTACTCTGTAACGGGCAGTTGGCGAATGAGTTCCCCGCAATATAACATCAATACAGCCAACTGACCCAATAGAGGGTTGCCAGGTGCCCAAACAGAAAGAAAAGAAAAGAAAAAAAAAAAAAAAAAAAATCTGGACCCGTCCCATCAACTTTACACAGACGTAGATCATTAGCGAGGGAGTCTGAAATCCCTCTTATATCCTCTCTAGTGACCTTGAAATCCATTTAAAAAATTCTAATCTTTCTTCTTTACTACATAATATTATTTCGATCATATCTATTTTGTTTGTTTGATACATTGAAAAGTGTTAGAAAATCGCGGCAGTTTTGTGTTACTTTTCCTTCTTGTGTTACTACAATAATGTACCGTTCTTGCACGTGAAAATGGGCGCACTGCTACCATGACGTCACATATGGAGGAATAATGACGTCAAGTATACTACAGAGTTACGTACCGTTGTGTCGTCATTAGAGATAAAGATGGCGGATTAGTTGCTGCTGAATTTCTGATTTTCAGACGAACAATTCGGCGAGTTTCACTTAATTTTATTACGCCATAAAATAGAAGAATTCTATCCATTGCGACTTTGTCAAGGTATGTTCTCCTGCTCTGTCGTTTAAGGGAATCGAGTCACTTTTACCCTTATCCTCGGTCCTGTTACCATACTTTTTCAGCTCCAAGTATGTATATCTTTTGCTCGTGCATTTTCCCATACTTACGTATACGCGTTACCATAAATGCGAGCTTCGCTCGCTATTAATTTAAGCTCATATTGTGTCTAGGTAGGAGCGCTAAAAACATTTTAGAGTTGTATATTGTATGTAAGTTCTGTCCTGTTCTTCTCTACACTGTAAAAAACTTGAAATTCTTCATTCCTTGTTACATGTAACTTTGAATGACACTAAATTTTCAGAATGGGTAAAACCAGGAAATCAGCTGTAAGAATCCTGGAGAATGCCGTGCAGCCTAGAGCAAAAGAGATTAAACGTTCCCTGTGCTCCGTCGGCTTTCTGGTTGGAGCTGTGAAGACATTTGGATGTATCATCTTCTACTACATCTTCTCAATTGGACTTACTTTTTATAACCAAAGATTCATTAAGGTACGTTTTCAAAGATTCTACACCTGTATATATGCACATCCAATGTAATTCCCTGAGATGAAACTATGAAAAGGAACATCTTTCTATTTTGCATGAAACAGTTCGAGACACCACAATGCATAAAATCTAAAGAAACATGTCGCAATGGCTGTTCTAACCTGCAAACTTAACCTGCAATAACCTGAATTTTAAAGTCACCTTTTTAACTAGATAAGAAAAACATGATTTCAGAAAACAAGTATGAAACAGACAACTGTTGTGCATATATAGAATAAATGTCATAATTTTTGTGTTGCTATGGTTATGCAACACACAGTAAGTGCATTTATAGCATGAAACGTGCTAACGCGCATTACATGTATGACGAATGCACTCACTGTGCAAATTTTAAAAGACTTTTATTCTCTGTATCAGTGTTTATGAAAGGTGCCAGCTTGCTGGTGATTTCTGATGTTTTTTATACCCCCTGCAAACGAAGATTTTTTAGGGAGGGGGAGGTATATAGGAAACACCCTGTCCGTCTGTCCATCTGTCCGTCTGTCTTGTTAAGAAGTTCTTAAGGTATCCGTTGTTCAATAGAGTCATTCATCATCTCCTTCGTAGAGTACGGTAAATTTTATGCCTGGTAAGGTACTATAGACTATATATTTTCTGAAAAGTAATGATGCCCTGGGTACAGATTTAAGACCCCCACTGGTCTTGAAAATCAAATGGAAAAAAACTCTTATACAACTTCGTTATTTTGCGTATCGTATGTTATCTACAGAAAATAGAAAATTTAAGTGCTTCATCAGTTATTCCCCCTTGTTTTTCTGGCCCCAAAATTATTAATTCTGAGTAGTGGGCATTATAAACTTTCAGAAAATATATACTTTATAGTGCCTTACCAGGCATAGGAAAATGCCCCATTGTACATCGGGTACCTTAAAGCAGATAACTGTTCAAGTATAAGTGATAGGGATTTCATATTTCATACAATCATATATACTACATTTTGATACCAAGACATTTGACTTAGTGATCCTGAACTTGAACTCTGACCTTATAGTTAAACAATGTATTTTGGTCAAGAAGTTCTTAAAAGCATATATTTTTTCGCATATAAGTGATAGGGCTTTTATGTTTCATACATACATTCACAATTACAAGTACTACATCTTGATACCAAGACATTGGACCTAGTGACCTTGATATTTCACATGTATATTCCTTATGATTAGAGCTTTCATTTGATACCATGACTTTTGACATAGTGACCTTGACCTTTGACCTACTTTTTAACTATAAGGGGCTTTCATATTTCACATATAGATTCCTCATGACCAGACCTTTCTGTGTTATGTCACAAATGAATTCGTTTAGAGAAAAACATCCTGCAGGAATGGGGGGGGGGGGGGGGGGGGGGAGCGGGGATGTATAATTCATCATTTTAAGGGCAGTTCTAGTTTTTCAGGTCCTCCTGAGTTTTTGGAATTTTTCATCATGTTAAATAGAAAAACAACCAAAATAATTAGAAATGTCCTGTGGTTTCTCAGACTATTTCGTAAGGACTGCTGGATGCTAGAAGCAGGTACATTGTACATGATTTCATAATTAGCCATTGGATTTATGCTATCATATCAAACAACATGATGCACGTTGTAATTTTTGTGTAGCCTGTGAAGCATAGAGGTTATTAGGTCAAAAATTATGGTATGTTTAGATTGGTCTTATCACAAAGAATACACATGTGAAATATCAAAGCCCGATCACTTACCATTTAAAAGTTATGGGCTGTGACACCCAAAGTGTGACAGATAGACTTAGGGATCACTTTGTCAATCTGTCCGATTGTCAGTACGTCCGTCAGTCCGACTGTCTGTCTATGCATGTGTATTCTTTGTGATAAGACCAATCTAAACATACAATAATTTTTGACCTCATCAGTCTTCATGAAAACTTTTTTTGACCACTAGCCAGCCGGGCTAGTTGAGTGCCAAAATCTACTAGCCACCCAAAATTTTCACTAGCCATTGAAGAAAAATCAAAACGCTATAAAGAACCATCGTTTCCTCAGCAAGATCCGTTGAGTTGGCAAAAATTCACACATATATAGAGTATACATAAAAATTGAACGAAGTTAAACGGAGAAAAAAAAAGAACTTATTTGAATCATACTCGCTAAAAGGCCGGACGTTGCTTGCGGCGCTTGGCCAGTAGTTATAAAATTTTCGTAAGAATTTTCATTTCAGTGTTCAGTCGAGATTTTTGAAATTGTTAGATATTTAAATGATCATGTTATACTCGCATATTTGTCAGTACCGTAAAATAAGCCGTCACGCCGCACTGAAAACAATGCAATGTTGTTACGGAAATATTTATCTTGTATCTTAGGACAATATTTTAATAAACAGAATTTACAGGAAAAGGTTATAATATTTCATTTGAAACATGTTCAATAAAAGAAACATTTCATACTTAACCAGCAATAAAAGTTGAGACGCAACGTGTACTTTTTACGGAAAGAAGGCGGCGATTTTACCCCAAGTATAAGACGAGAAATCGCCAGCCGTGGGCAAAGTCACTAGCCAGTCGGGCTAGTTCAGCATCAAATTTTGGTAGCCCGAGGAAATATTTGGTAGCCAGGGCGGTCGGGCTAGTGAGTTTTCACGAAGACTGCCTAATGACCTTGACCTAGATATTTGATCTTTTTTCTAAGAATTGCGTATATCTTTTGATTGGTAAGCCTAAGTGATAGGGCTTTAATATTTCACACATATATTTCTTATGATGTGACCTTTGTTTTGTTACCAAAATATTTACATAGTGACCTTGACCTAGATGATTGACACTCTTTTCTGAAAATTTGAGATTGACCATATCTTTCAATTGGTAAGTAAGAGGTCTGATATTTCACATATGAATTTCATTAGACAAGACTTTTCTAGTGATACCAGTAATTTTGAACCATGTGATCCACCTCCTAGAATAATCCGCTTCACAGGCGACACAAGCATTCCTTGGATTGCTATTTGTGATCTTTATTTGTTCAAAGATTTGATATTGTGACCTGATCTGATAAAATGGTAAACACAAATTTTCATTTATCTGCAGCATTTCCAGATTCCTCTATCCTTAACCATGGCACATCTGGTTGTGAAGTTTATACTTGCTGGACTTTTCCGTAGCTTACTGGAATGTTATAATAAAGAACCTCGAGTCATGCTGGGATGGAAGGACAATGTCAGGCGTATTGCACCTACAGGTAAAACCTCTATCACACTTAGACTGTGCTCTCAGGGCATTTGCACGACATTCAAAATTTCACTGCTATGGCTCTGCTTGGAATTCTGTTCCCATTGTGTTCTTCAGTTTTCCACGATGCCACAGGAGTGGAGTGAGAAGGCCGTCCTATTGTGATGGGATTTTAAGAATAGAATTACTTAAAAAATATATTGTTGTGATATTTTTTGAGAGAAAGGAACAGATACTACATATTATAGAATGTTTATGTAATTATTCTGTACTACTACAATTATACTGCTTTGAAATATTTATCTTATCATATCAACAACTTTAATAGTTTGCACATATAACTGCTACTATTTTTAAATTTTGTGATTTATTTTTGCAGGTTTTGCCAGCATATTTGATATAGCCTTATCCAATTGGAGTTTTGAATTTATAACAGTTTCATTGTAAGTAGAGTTAAGTTTTGTCCATTGTAGTACATGATATATTGATGTAATCATATAATTTATCATTCTTAGTCAAATTAATATACTTGAAAACATAAGATCTCTATTCTGTACTATATATACCTTAACTGTACAAAAAAAGGAATGTACAGCAGTGATTGGGATAGGCAATCAGGTGAATGTGACAATGGCCCCATATCCTGGAATATCAACGTCCCATTTGCAAAATGAATGTACCATTTTTGAAAATGAATTTGCCATGAGCAATTTGGAAAAAGAAAACCAAACAAATCAGAGCATGTAAAGAAAGATCTCCATGAGTTTTTACGGGTCAACAATAATGCATATGATTTATATGATTAAAGTTCAATATTTAATAATTTCAGGTACACCATGACAAAATCAACTGCTGTGATATTCATATTGGGATTTTCCTTGTTATTTAGATTAGAAAGACCAGTAAGTACATGATTATAGGAAATACATGTAAATAAACCTTGATACATGTACATGATAAGTTTGAGAAGTTTGAGTGAAAATGATTCAGGCAACAATGAATTTGATGAATCCTTCCAATAACTAGTATTCTTCAAAATAAAATTAATTTCTCAGATTCATGGACAATAGACAACCTCACTGATTGAGTAATGAATTGTAGAGTGTATGTTTTATCAACTGATGTCAGTTTGATACCAAGAAACACCTTATATTTTCAATACTAGTAACTGAGCATACCTCTTCAAGAAGGATTGATTACAACCCATCACTTTTATTGAGTTTTCATTATTCTTTTCACTTTAAAACCATATGTTATGAAATAATGATTTATTTATGTCTGTTTCAGCGGCTGGTTCTGATATTCGTGGTGTTATTTATATCGATTGGTCTATTTATGTTCACATATCATTCCACTCAGTTTAACCTTGAGGGATTCATCATGGTGTTGTCAGCTTCTCTACTATCTGGTCTCAGGTGGACGTTAGCTCAAATTGTTACACAGAAAAATGAGATAGGTCAGTTAGATCTTAAACATGTGGGGCAATGCAGTTAATGTTTTTGAAAAACTTTCTAGAACTTCTACAGTATTTACAAGGTGAAATTTAATCATTTCACTAAATTAGTAGAAAACTGAAAATTCAGAGACTTTGAACATGTTGAAAAAAAATCTTTTTGCCCCATATGTTTAATTTAATATTTTAAACTATCTTATTTAAAGATTAAAGTGATGAATTATTACTTCAGAATAATTCTTTTAAAAATTAATGCTGCACATAATGTAAATAGAATTGTTAAATACATATATCTAACATGACTTGTTAATTTCTAGGTTTACACAACCCATTAGACATGATGTACCACATTCAGCCTTGGATGATGCTAGGGTTACTTCCCTTGTCAGCTTATTTTGAAGGTATATTAGTTTCTACAATTTGGAAAATTTACATACATGTATAAAGGATTTCTTACTTGCATTCTTTGTAGTATGAAGTATTTCCCATTTGGAATAGTACCTGATATGAAAACCATTATGACATCTCTGTGTGTTTTATGTCTACATTTCCCTACATTTTTTGTAGATTCTGTAGAACTTTATGACATCACAAGGTAATTACTTCAGATGTATGACATCACAAGGTAATTGCTTCAGATGCCCGTACCCACATCATGCATTACTCTGTATCACAAGTAGAATAGATATGTTCTCATATCAAAATGCATCGTCGGAAACCCACAGCCTATTGCCCTACGATTATAGGCCGTGGGTGTAATTGTAAGGGATTTCTCATTTTAATGCGTCATACAATTATGTATAGTAACCAATGAAATAGTCCGTTTGAATAGTATCAGCTCTTTTGTGTTGGAGGGATTTTGTAACGTTCGTTCTGATTGGCTTACATTCCCTGCTAGAATCATTTCGGAATACGAGGGCTTCCCAATAGACCGTCCCACGGTATCTTATGTAGTAGAACAGAGAAGATGTGATGGGTTTCCGATGATGATCAAAATGTGGATTTAATTTTTATACACATAAGTTTTCCTTTATATTTCAGGCCAAAGTTTAGCATCATCAGAGAATTTCTTCCGATATTCAGGATTTCTCTTGCTTGGCCGAAACATCGGCTTAGTGTTAGTTGGAGCACTACTAGCGTTTTTCTTAGAATTCAGTGAATTTTTACTAGTAGCTACCACCTCTAGCCTCACGTTATCTATAGCTGGTATATTTAAGGTAAGTTACTACTAGCATTATTCTTAGAATTTAGTGAAGTTTAACTAGTAGCTACCACCTCTAGCCTCACGTTATCTATAGCTGGTATATTCAACATAAGTGACTACTAGCGTTTTTCTTAGAATTCAGTGTATTTTTACTAGTAGCTACCACCTCTAGCCTCGTGTTATCTATAGCTGGTATATTCAACATAAGTGTCTACTAGCGTTTTTCTAAGAATTCAGTGAATTTTAACTAGTAGCTACCACCTCTAGCCTCACGTTATCTATAGCTGGTATATTCAAGGTAAGTTACTACTAGCGTTATGCATAGAATTTAGTGAATTTTTACTAGTAGCTACCACCTCTAGCCTCACGTTATCTATAGCTGGTATATTCAAGGTAAGTTACTACTAGCTTTTTTCTTAGAATTCAGTGTATTTTTACTAGTAGCGACCACCTCTAGCCTCACGTTATCTATAGCTGGTATATTCAACGTAAGTGACTACTAGCGTTTTTCTTAGAATTAAGTGAATTTTTACTAGTAGCTACCACCTCTAGCCGCACGTTATCTATAGCTGAAATATTCAAGGTAAGTGACTACTAGCTTTTTTCTTAGAATTTTTACTAGTAGCTACCACCTCTAGCCTCAGGTTATCTATAGCTGGTATATTCAACGTAAGTGACTACTAGCATTATTCTTAGAATTTAGTGAAGTTTAACTAGTAGCTACCACCTCTAGCCTCACATTATCTATAGCTGGTATATTCAACATAAGTGACTACTAGCGTTTTTCTTAGAATTCAGTGTATTTTTGTGTCGCCTGCAAAGCATAGCGACACTTAGGGATCACTCTGTCCGTTGTCCGTCTGTCTGTCCGTCCGTTCGTCTGTCTGTCTGTCTGTCTGTCACACTTTGAGTGTCACAGCCCATAACTTTTGATTGGTAAGTGACAGGGCTTTGATATTTCACATGTGTATTCCTTGTGACAAGACCTTCCTACACATACCATAATTTTTGACCTAGTGACCTTGACCTACATATTTGACCTACTTTTCAAAAAAAAAAATAAGAATGGATATATTTTTTGATTGGTAAGTGATAGGACTTTGATATTTCACATGTGCAATTTTGTGGCAAGACCTTTCTACACATACCATAGTTTTTGACCTTGTGACCTTGACCTAGATATTTGACCTACTTCAAAAAAAAAGATAAGATTCGCTATATCCTTTGATTGGTAAGTGATAGGGCTTTAGTATTTCACATGTGTATTCCTTGTGACAAGACCTTTCTACAAATACCATAATATTTGACCTTTTCACCTTGACCTAGATATTTGACCTACTTTTCAAGAAAAGTAATATTGGCTATATCTTTGATTTGTAGGTGATAGGGCTTTGATATTTCACATGTATTTTCTTTACAATGCCATTCTACACATACCATAATTTTTTACCTTTTGACCTTGACCTAGCTATTTGACCTTCTTTTCTAAGGTTGTATATATCTTTTAATTGGTAGGTGATAGGTCTTTAATATTTCTTATGATGAGACCTTTTTGTTACCAATTTTTACGTAGTGACCTTGACCTAGATGATTGACACTCTTTTCTGAAAATTTGAGAATGACGATATCTTTTTAGCTCACCTCGACGAAGTTGAGTGAGCTTATGCTATAACCCCACGCGTCCGCATCCGTGTCCGCGTCCGTGTCCGCGTCCGCGTCCAGTTAAGAAGTTTGGGGTAGCTCAGTATCTGACAAAGTACTAATGCTACAGTAACCAAACTTGCACAAGTGATTCATCTTTGGATGCTGAGGTGAACCCATGCATCAGATGCAGCATCTGACCTACATTTTCCGCTTGAGTGACTTGGTTAAGAAGTTTGGGGTAGCTCAGTATCTGACAAAGTACTAATGCTACAGTAACCAAACTGGCACAAGTGATTCATCTTTGGATGCTGAGGTGAACCCATGCATCGTATGCAGCATCTGACCTACATTTTCCGCTTGAGTGACTTGGTTAAGAAGTTTGGGGTAGCTCAGTATCTGACAAAGTGCTAATGCTACAGTAACCAAACTGGCACAAGTGATTCATCTTTGGATGCTGAGGTGAACCCATGCATTGTATGCAGCATCTGACCTACATTTTCCGCTTGAGTGACTTGGTTAAGAAGTTTGGGGTAGCTCAGTATCTGACAAAGTACTGATGCTACAGTAACCAAACTTGCACAAGTGATTCATCTTTGGATGCCGAGATGGACCTATGAATGGGATGCAGCATCTGACCTACTTTTTCCACTTGAGTAATTTCGCTTTTAAAAGCCAATATTGAGCAAAGTATAAGTGCTACATGTACCAAACTTGCATATTGGATGTATCTTTGATCAAACTTTCATAAAATGACCTTGACCTACTTTTTCTGCTTGAGTGATTTTGCCTTGTAAAGCCAATATTGAGCAAAGTATAAGTGCTAGATATTCCAAACTTGCATATTAGATGTATCTTTGATCAAACTTTCATAAAATGACCTCGACCTACTTTTTCCGCTTGAGTGATTTTGCCTTTAAAAGCCAATATTGAGCAAAGTATAAGTGATACATGTACCAAACTTGCATATTGGATGTATCTTTGATCAATCTTTCATAAAATGACCTTGACCTACTTTTTCCGCTTGAGTGATTTTGCTCTATAAAGCCAATATTGAGCATAGTATAACTGCTACATGTACCAAACTTGCATATTGGATGTATCTTTGATCAAACTTTCATAAAATGACCTCGACCTACTTTTTCCGCTTGAGTGATTTTGCCTTTAAAAGCCAATATTGAGCAAAGTATAAGTGATACATGTACCAAACTTGCATATTGGATGTATCTTTGATCAATCTTTCATAAAATGACCTTGACCTACTTTTTCCGCTTGAGTGATTTTGCTCTATAAAGCCAATATTGAGCAAAGTATAACTGCTACATGTACCAAACTTGCATATTGGATGTATCTTTGATCAAACTTTCATAAAATGACCTTGACCTACTTTTTCTGCTTGAGTGGTTTTGCCTTTAAAAGCCAATATACATGTACTAAGAAATATGTTTGAATTGAATTTTGCTGTCACGAGGTGAGCTTCGTAATCTGTGATTACCTATGTTTATTTGTAATTAAGAGGTCTGATATTTCAAATGAATTTCATTTGACAAGACTTTTCTACTGATACCAATAATTTTGATCCACTTTCTAGAATAATAATCAAACCGCTTCGCAGGCGACACAAGCATTCCTTGGATTGCTATTTTTAGCTCACCTCGACGAAGTTAAGTGAGCTTATGCTATAACCCCACGCGTCCGTGTCCGCATCCGTGTCCGCGTCCGCGTCCGGTTAAGAAGTTTGGGGTAGCTCAGTATCTGACAAAGTACTAATGCTACAGTAACCAAACTTGCACAAGTGATTCATCTTTGGATGCTGAGGTGAACCCATGCATCGGATGCAGCATCTGACCTACATTTTCCGCTTGAGTGACTTGGTTAAGAAGTTTGGGGTAGCTCAGTATCTGACAAAGTACTAATTGTACAGTAACCAAACTTGCACAAGTGATTCATCTTTGGATGCTGAGGTGAATCCATGCATCGTATGCAGCATTTGACCTACATTTTCCACTTGAGTGACTTGGTTAAGAAGTTTGGGGTAGCTCAGTATCTGACAAAGTACTGATGCTACAGTAACCAAACTTGCACAAGTGATTCATCTTTGGATGCTGAGGTGAACCCATGCATTGTATGCAGCATCTGACCTACATTTTCCGCTTGAGTGATTTGGATAAAAAGTTTTGAGTAGCTCAGTATCTGACAAAGTACTGATGCTACAGTAACCAAACTTGCACAAGTGATTCATCTTTGGATGCCGAGATGGACCCATGCATCGGATGCAGCATCTGACCTACTTTTTCCGCTTGAGTGATTTTGCCTTTAAAAGCCAATATTGAGCAAAGTATAAGTGCTAGATGTTCCAAACTTGCATATTAGATGTATCTTTGATCAAACTTTCATAAAATGACCTCGACCTACTTTTTCCGCTTGAGTGATTTTGCCTTTAAAAGCCAATATTGAGCAAAGTATAAGTGATACATGTACCAAACTTGCATATTGGATGTATCTTTGATCAATCTTTCATAAAATGACCTTGACCTACTTTTTCCGCTTGAGTGATTTTGCTCTATAAAGCCAATATTGAGCAAAGTATAACTGCTACATGTACCAAACTTGCATATTGGATGTATCTTTGATCAAACTTTCATAAAATGACATTGACCTACTTTTTCTGCTTGAGTGGTTTTGCCTTTAAAAGCCAATATACATTTACTAAGAAATATGTTTGAATTGAATTTTGCTGTCACGAGGTGAGCTTCATAATCTGTGATTACCTATGTTTACTAGTAGCTACCACCTCTAGCCTCGTGTTATCTATAGCTGGTATATTCAACCTAAGTGACTACTAGCATTTTTCTTAGAATTCAGTGTATTTTTACTAGTAGCTACCACCTCTAGCCTCGCGTTATCTATAGCTGGTATATTCAACGTAAGTGACTACTAGCATTATTCTTAGAATTGATCATTACTAGTAGCTACCATCTCTAGCTTCACATTATCTATAGCTGGTATATTCAAAGTTTGTGACAACTTGTAAGATTTTTTTTTTTCACTATTGAGAATTATGAATCACTGCACAAATAAAAGCTCTAAGTTTGTTAGAATGTTTATTTTACTGAAACTGCTCATGCAGTATTAGTGAAGTCCCTTGTTACTTCTACACATACATGTGCCCTCTGATCTATTTTATTTAGTCTGTTGCATTCTCAAATCCCTAAGAAATAATCTGTCAGAATTTATGAATTGATGAAATATGGTAATCTTCATGAAATGTTGGCATTTTCCTGCTATTGACCAAACATGTTTGAAAATTAATCTTTCAATTTTTTTTCATTCATGTAGGAGGTATGCACACTGTACCTGGCTTCCACCGTTAACGGAGACAAAATGAACGTCTTAAACGGCATCGGTCTGGTAGTGTGTCTATTTGGAATCTCCCTCCACGTCATACTGAAGGCAGTGTATAGTAAGTCATTACCTTATAATGCTCAGCATCAACATCATATCAGTAGAAATTTTTAATGTGTATATTCTTATTCTGTAAAAAAAGCCATGCAAAGAATATGATGTTTCAGAAAATCTGTCAAGTAGTTCTGTTAAGATTATTCTGCATTTTCCAGAATTTGTTTCTAGTAGATATACTTTTCCTTTTTCTATTGATTTCAGTTTGAAAAAAGGACATTTAAGCCTAAATTTGAGCCTTAAATGCAAAATGAATCAGTCTGCAGAATGTTTTCACAAATGTTCTTTCGAATAATTGTGGGAAATTTCATAACTCTTGATTGTTTAGTTCTACATGTACTTTATTTAGCAAAGTATTGTTTCTGAATTTATATTAAGTATATAGAAATTATATAAGAAAACATAGTACAATCTAAATAGAAAAACTTAACGACATTTTTTCCACGATGAAAGTTACGAAAAAACCTGAATTTTTTCGTCAGAACTTTTGTGAAATTGGGCACTGATGTCTAACTCAAGGTACTCTACCAAGATTGTAAATGTATTTTCCAACCAAAGGGCAAGGGGCGGTAAGGGGGTTTCTAGGCCCAAAATTGTTGTTAATTCCTAAGATTTAAAAATATTGAAATTGATTCTAAAATTGGTACAAAGAAGCTTGTCTGCAATAGATTCAACATGAAAAATGTTTAATTTCATTTTTTTCGTTGGAGTTATCCCCCTTTGAAATCACCTATGAAACCGGAAATAAACAAAAAATCAATATATTTTCACATTTGATAGCAAAATTAGACTTGGCCACATGAAAACAACAAGTTCATATTTTTTCTGTATATCCGTAAAAGTATTTTGTAAATGCTGTGAAAGTATGAATCTGTTGTTTTCATGTGGCCACATTGAAAAAGGAAGGAAATCAATGACTGTTACCATGCGAGCTGGTCGTTTTGGAAACAGAAAAACACCTTTTAACTTCTATAATACAAGAATTATTTGAGTAAAACCATTGCAATTCAATAGATTTTGTTCTGTTGTAATTGATGATATTGATTATTTATTCCCACATGCACGAAATCAAATAATACAGACAAAAATGTCTTTTAAATGTTTATTATCCTCGTAACGTAACGGATATTCAGGACGACGGAATGACGTCATACTGAATATATGACGTCATATATGTTCGCGACTTTGATATTGCTTGTATTTTGCAAAAAAAGTTGTCATTTCATATGCACATTGAATCGAAACGACAGAGTATCTAAAAGGGTACTAGTACAGTCGGCATTTATAAAATGTCAAACTTTAAGCCAGAATCAACGAATTAAAATATTTAAAAAAAAAAAAAAAAAAAAAAAACCCTGAACAAGAAACAAGAAAAAGGAGAAAAACTAAAGAAACAACATCAACACCCCCAGCACACACAAAAATCAACCAAACAAACTATTATATTAAATGAAGATGTGAAATATAACCCTCCGTTTAAAAAAAAAATATATATATATATATTTATTTCATATCAAATTGAGAAATGAAGGCCATGTAAAATAGACACCACCGCGTATGATTTGCCGTCCACGAGATTTACTTATTTTTGCAAATTCAGGGGGAATTTCCAAATATCTGCCATGTCTCATTTTCGACTTAGAAAAATCTTTCTGTTTTATTGAAAATTTGTTATA
Organism: Pinctada fucata; assembly: GCA_028142955.1. NCBI lineage: Eukaryota > Metazoa > Mollusca > Bivalvia > Pterioida > Pteriidae > Pinctada > Pinctada fucata. The sequence goes on along the minus strand of AP027113.1, from coordinate 55,201,589 downwards.
GAAAATATGTTGTCAATATTTTTAAAAATGAAAATTGTCCAAACGGACACGGCGCGTCATTTCATGGTAATGGACATTCTGCGAGTATTGTGTACATACATGTATATATCGATATTGTTCAAGCCTTGTAGTTGTACATAAATCATTTACAGTAGCACATTCTGTATCTTCATAACTTTTTCCTTCCTTTTTTTCAATGATGGATATTTCAATCAGTAAAAGTACAATCCACGAAATGTATAACATAGAAATAAAGAATCATCATCTTAATTCGGGGAGATTTATTTTAACATATATTTAGGGGTTACCATGCGTGTGTTTTACAAAAACTGACTGGGTATCGGCGAATCCTATGTCAGAAATTAAGTTTTACCGCGAGGATCAGGGCGTTTAGAAAGTAGGAAATATCCTTACTTAACCAACAGCAAAACGTACTTAATGAAATAATCAATCTAACTAAATTCAGCTCCCTTTATTTCGTAATCTATGTAGTTTACGAAATAAAGAAAGCTGAATTTTAACTAGACTGTAAAATGATGCAAAAATACAGTAGAAATTATTGAGTGCTGAACTGGATTCTGGAAGGTATTATAGGTGGCGCTATGATACACAATTTTATGTTTAAATTATTGATTACTAATAAACTTTATTAGCATACTTTTGAATTTCTTAATCGATCCCTTTTCGATGTAAAAACAACGTGTGTAATTATATAATCATGCAGTGGCGAATCTAGGGTCTCAGAGAAAGGGGGGTAAAGACAAGTTTTAAAGAAAATTGTTCATAGAAAAAAGGGGGATAAAAATCAAGAAAAGTCTTATTGAGCGGTACGGCAGCCAACACATAATTGAATTATTTATTTATTTCAATATTTTATTTATTTCTTTTATTTTTTGATAAGGGGTGCATCAAATTGTTGTGTTGAAATTGAGACATGCGAGGCACTTCTTGAATCTGGCGAGCGGTAGGTAGCCAACGAACTTTTTAAAATAGAAAAAAACATTTCTATTAGAAAAGACAATGTTGACCACCACAAAGAGGGGATCGGAGCCCGCTCATACCCCTCTAAATTTGCAAATCAACACACATTAGAAAAGATATCACAATGCAAAGTAAGCTGAAAAAAGCATTAAATAGTGCCAACAATTCTGAATAAATGACTTTGTGCGAAGGGGGGGGCTTCGTTTTTTTTGCTTTATCTGGGCTGATCTTCTGGGATGAATCGGACGAGAAAAAAAAATGAGCCGGAAAGGGGGGGGGGGGGTTAAAATAGGGTCTACTGGGTTACATGCACCGGAAATACACACACATGTACTATTTAAGGCCTTGGTGAAAAGTATCATTATATTAACATTATTATGTCACTTAAGATTTCCATAAGTCAACAAAGGCGTGTCCAAATTACCCCTCATTATATTGTAGTGAAACCTACCATGTACATATACTAGTATTATATCCTGATATTGATAGTTTATCTACACAATTAATAGCATAAAAAGTATTAGAATATAGCAGCAAATTACCTATAGACAACGTCACATTACAATGTGATCGTAACGTCATATGACGTCAAAATCAGTGTAAAATATAGCTGACCATCCTGTCTCCAAATTAGTGCAGAATCGCAACGGGATGTCCGATTCTCAAAATTTAAGTTGATTTATACTCTGTAAATCCTGTATTTTCAATGACCAATGTTTGTCCCAGTTTTGAAATTGGGCCGATTTTGGCTCTTACCGCCCCTTGCCCTTTCTAAAGATAATATCTGCCAGCAAATCTGATTGGTTAAAACATTTTTGATTTCTCCTCTGGATCTTATGTGCAAGCAGTATTATAGAAAAACAGGTGATCAAAAACATGAAAAAGATGATTTGAGATTTTTTTTATATTACTTGTCTTTTTGTTGTTGTAGGAAATTCAGTAAATCATGCGAAGGGGCGTTATTCTCGTGAGGAGGCCATGGAAATGCTATCAACAAATGGTATTTCTAACGATCGTATGTCCGATGATGAAGAAGAAATATTTAACGCCTACAGGGACAGGTAGCAGATAGCTTGTTTGTAGTGTTAATGAATTAAACTGAAGCGCTATGGGACCAACTTAATAACTTATCATTTCATTTGGTTGTGTTTTGAAAACACGCAAGGCTGGAGAATAAATCTCTTGTACAAGAATGTCTGAGTGAAGAGTGTCAATGAAATGGATATATTACCATGTATCTCATTTAAAGAGAATAAAATTCATCTTATCCAGATGTTCATAACATTGAACAAAATCTGTAAGTTTCAGACCTTTAACTGCACTACATGTATTTGTATAAGAGTAAGTTCAAATAAGTTTTAAATTATTGTATTGAATAAGGTAAATACAGTGAAACCTGTCTAAACCGATATCGACTCGGACCAAGAAAAAATATCGGTATGGACAGGTTATCGGATTACACAGGTTTAACAAAATTAAAGCTTCCTGATAATTTCTTGAATTTATCTTAAGTTCATATTCCTATGGAAATCTTCATCATATAACTGAAACAGTAATACTTTAATTATTCTCTATCATAAACTGTTTAAACTTTTAGTCTTCTTTCTCATAAAGATTCTATTCTCTGTACATTATAATGAATTAAATTTTGAAATATACAATACTCCATGAAAAAGATTTAAGTCAGCTGTAAATGGCTAAGAAATTTTGATGTTTTGTACCTGATGATCTGTTTATATACAAATTAAAGGCTTATTATAATACAAACTATTAAGGCACTGTCCATGGCTTGGGCAGTTTACTAATAGTAGAGGTAAAGTCCATTCAGGTATAGCTTTAATTGATCAGCTTGGAGTGATAATTAATCAAATCAGAGGTTGGTCCAGGTAGGTGTCGTTTTAACATATCGGTTTATACAGTGTCAAATACATGTATAAAATACCATTGGGACGAAAAATTTATATCGGTATTCAGAATAGGCAGTGTTCGGTTTACACAGGTTATTTCATATAGAAAAAGATAGAAAATTCTTTGGGACCAAAGAATGTTATCGGAATACTAGATGGGTTATCGGATTAGACAGGTATCGGTTAAGGCAGGTTTCACTGTACAAATAACACTCGTACATGTATAGCCATAGGATTGCAAGTGTTATATTTTGATTTTCTCGCGTGTGATATTTATTGTTATGACATTTTCCTCCCTCAAGGAGCTTAATCTCTGTATGATAGTGACAAAGCAAGGGTTTCCCCTGTTTGAATGAAATTTCAACTTGTGCCTAAATTGAATTACATGTACATTTTTGGAGTTTTATCTATCTAATTTAATGCCAACTTTTTTTGTATATGATATTCAGTCATTTTTGTTTTTCAAAAAAAAAAATCTTTTCCAAGGGACTTAATCATAATTTTGTAATCATAATTTTGTAATCATAATTTTGTAATCATAATTTTGTAAAGGAGATCAAGTAAGATATAGGTCACCTTTGTTCATGTTTGTTGCATAAAATCAGTCAAAACTGTTTTAGTGACCACCTCAGTCTTGAATGCTTATTTTTGCTCCATTCCAACATCATTATTTTCATCCAAACTGTTAGCGCTAGATAAACGCTACTGTATGTTATGTTATATACAGAGCGTTAGTGCAACAGGTTCGTTTGGTTGGAAGATTAGTTTTAGAGGAATATTGTGCCCTGCATTTTTCAAATCAGCTCATCAATTTACTCAACTTTCCCTAGGCATGGATAATTTTAACTGTTAATGTTTTAAAACTTGTAAATTCACGAACATTTGTTTTTGTCTCAGTTCTATACAGAAATGTCTGCCATTTTTCCGGATGTACAATATCCGATCAATTCGACCTTTGCGCATTTCAATCTGTATGAACCTCTCCTTTGTTGGTGCTCTCACTCTATGGGGTCATGTATTTCGCATGTACTGACATTATAAACCTGAAAATTAACAAGAAAGAACTTGGAACATTTGAAGGAATGATTTTGTATACGTTGTCTTGGTTTGACCTTGATCCATTGAGGTGAGTGCTCCTACAAAGGAGAGGTGCTTTCCGATTGAAATATGGGTAGGTCGAATTGACTAGATATTGTACATCCGGTAAAATGGCAGTCATTTATGTTTAGAACTGGGTCTAAAATAAATGTATGTGGATTAACAAGTTTTAAGACATTAACAGGTAAAATTATCCATGCCTAGGATATGCTTAGACCACAAGAGAGTCGTCTTGAAACAAATGGGATGTATAGTATTTTTCTTATAGGAAATAATTTGCGCGCATACATGTCTGCGCTCACCTTCCCGTGAACATTACCGTTTTCACCAAAGCGATGATATTTAATACATCGCTTTTGCATCTAAAGCTACCAAACTGTAAACATATACATGTACACAGCCAATTGTGCTTCACATGAAATTCATATGAAATGAGCATCATGTAAATTTCACATGAAAGTTCATGTAAAATTCATATAAATTTTACATAAGATTTATGTGAAAAATATTTCACATGAATTTCACATAATTTTCCTTCACATGAATTTCACATGAATTTTTCTAAGTGACCGTCACAGGAAACTGAATTCACATAACATCCATTCAAAAAATCTTCACATGAATTTCATGTGAAAAATTTCATGTAAATTTCATGTACGTGCTCGTTTCACATAAATTTCATGTAAACTTTCATGTAAAGTTCATGTAAATTTCACATGAATTTCACATGAGGCACAATTGGCTGTGTACCTGAACGTGAATTCAGGAACCAGCTGTTTTATATATGAACCTTTCTCTTTTGTCCCAGGGAAGGTCCAAATAAAGCATTTCCATTTGTATTCATCTGCAGAATGCACATTTTAAAAATAGAAATTGTGTTTTAGGAGTTTTTACACATTATTCTCCTGATGTTTGGGAAGAAAATTAAGCAAACATGTATTACAATATTGACAATTTCAACAGCTTAAAATTTGAGTGCAATACATGTATTTCTTCACCATTCTATATTGCAATTGTTGAATATTAAGTATTATTTGGATTTAAGTATTATTTGTAATTTCATAGCCCAATAGGGCAGAAATATAGATTGGCAAACTTATAACATTTATCTAATGCGTTAGTGCCATATTCATAATATAGAATTTGAAATAAAATTATGTACTTTATCTACCATAGCTTCATCATTGTGCAATTCTTAAATATCAACACTAATATTTTTCAAAATTTATGTCATTGTCATATTCGCTGATTTGAATGATAAGGTAAAATTGTTTTCATTCAATAAAAAAGATGACAGTTTTAAATGAGAGTTTCATTTGAATTGTTATTATTTGGATTAACATTGCATCAATTTAGCAGATGTGTTTAGATTAATTTATTCATTTGTCTGAATTTTAAGGACCCCTCATCCTAATATATGTAGAGTTCTACCTGATAAATTTATACACATTCTCTTAATTCCCCAACAAATACTGTTGATTTTATAATAAGGGATCTTCGGAATGATGGAGTACTTCCTTGTATGAAACGTTTAATGGCTCATTTGAGCCAGAATAGCAAGTTTGTATAGCATTCTTTTATCTATTGTATTTATCATTGAAAGAATAGGTTTAAAAATGGAAATAAGTCACATAATACTAGTTGATACTTGCAAGCCATATAATCAAAGTTATCATTTTATAAATGATAGTTGCTATGTCTTTCGGTACATTTTTGGACATCATAATTTTCATTCTCTTTGGCCATATTACATTGTTTAGATTAAGGATCACTGATGAGGGTTATTTACCCAAAACGTGCATGTCTGGTCCATGCTGCAAATTCATCTGTTCTTAAATGATGCTTTTGAAGACGTTGAACATTAACAACTTCACGAGTAATCCGGCTTCGACGTTTAAGTTTCATATTTTCCCATATCTGCATCAGAAAAGATGCATCAGAAAAGAAGCATTGTATTTGTCATTGCTATTTTAGATACAAATTGTCCTAATGATGCGCTAGGTGCACGTTGGTATCTTTGTCTTTCATATTCGGTATTTCATGTTTCAATGTGATTGTTGCCGATGGAGTGTTCTTTCGTATTTCAAGTGAATTACTCGTTTCTTCCTTTTAAATTCAGATGTATACCTGCAATTCAGTATGTTCGGTACTTTGGGTATATGTTGAACACTTTGGGTATTTCACAAACTGCCTGTTATGGTGACCTAATAAACACAATAAAGAGAACCAAAGAAGACAGAATTTCCATCAAAAATGCATCAGAAGGATCAGTCGCTTTTTAGCTCGCCGGGACGAATGTCCGGAGAGCTATTGTCATACCCCCGGCGTCGGCGTTGGCGTCTGCGTCTGCGTCTGCGTCTGCGTCTGCGTGCGCGTGCACAAAAACTTTAACCTTGCTTATAACTTTTAAACCAATACAGATTGGGCTTTCATATTTCACATGTGCATTCCTTGTGACAAGACCTTTCCATGGATACCAAAATTTTTGACCTTGTGACCTTGACCTTGGAGATTGACCTTCTTTTGAAAAACTTTAACCTTGGCCATATTTTTGGAATGGTAAGTGATAGGGCTTTGATATTTCACATGTGTATTCCTTGTGACAAGACCTTTCCATGGATACCAAAATTTTTGACCTTGTGACCTTGACCTTGGAGATTGACCTACTTTTGAAAAACTTTAACCTTGGCCATATTTTTGGAATGGTAAGTGATAGGGCTTTGATATTTCACATGTGTATTCCTTGTGACAAGACCTTTCCATGGATACCAAAATTTTTGACCTTGTGACCTTGACCTTGGAGATTGACCTACTTTTGAAAAACTTTAACCTTGGCCATATTTTTGGAATGGTAAGTGATAGGGCTTTGATATTTCACATGTGTATTCCTTGTGACAAGACCTTTCCATGGATACCAAAATTTTTGACCTTGTGACCTCGACCTTGGAGATTGACCTACTTTTGAAAAACTTTAACCTTGGTCATATTTTTGGAATGGTAAGTGATAGGGCTTTGATATTTCACATGTGTATTCCTTGTGACAAGACGTTTCCATGGATACCAAAATTTTTGACCTTGTGACCTTGACCTTGGAGATGATTGACCTACTTTTGAAAAACTTTAACCTTGGCCATATTTTTGGAATGGTAAGTGATAGGGCTTTGATATTTCACATGTGTATTCCTTGTGACAAGACCTTTCCATGGATACCAAAATTTTTGACCTTGTGACCTTGACCTTGGAGATGATTGACCTACTTTTGAAAAACTTTAACCTTGGCCATATTTTTTGAATGGTTAGTGATAGGGCTTTGATATTTCACATGTGCATTCCTTCTGATAAGACCTTTTTTATTGTTGTTGTTGCAATTTACATATGGTTGCCACCGGCGAGCTATGTTGTCATTCTGACAAGTCTGGTTATACCGTGGATATGATCTGGTTTCACCAGAAGGAAACTGAACTTAGTACCAGACCAATCTACAGCCTTGAACAAGCTCATTCTTAACATTTGAACTCTGACTGACTGTGATGACGAGACTCTATGACTGGCACTGTCCAAACCTTGTTAGAGAAGACAGGGCCCCAACCATCCGTCCTCTCTGAAAGTTGGTCTAACTCCTTAAGTGATTGCACCTTTTAGCTCTCTCCACATGGTAGATCACGGACACTTATGCTTTTGATGTTCATGGACCTTTTGTTTTGTTCATTACCCTGATTTTGGTCATAATACATTGACTAGATTGTGGATCACTGACGAGGGTTTATTACCCGAAACGTGCATGTCTGGTCCATGCTGTAAATTTATCTGCTCTGAAATGATGCTAATGAATTTGAAGACATTAAACATTTGTATGCCTTAGGTTTATGCTTTTCTTAATTATCGATTTTGTACTTTGTATTGGGATATGGTGATTATCCATATTTGGATCATTCCCTTTCCTTGTCATTTTGAGGGTATTTTATCGATTTGCAACATCGATTCTTTGTGTTTTGCATCAAATTAAAACAATATCTTTATTCATAAGTTTACTTTTAACAACATTCTAATGAAAAAAATCAAAGTTTCATTTATCTATAACAAAATAAGACAGCACAACACACAAACAATTCAACCGTCAACACGCACTCATCGTTACAACAACAACAACAACAACAACGGAAATCAAGGGAAATTGAAGTTATTCTATCAAGTTTGTTTTAGACTGAGTCTTCTCGCCTTTAGTAAAGTTTTGTATATTGTCAGCAAACCACCTCTTCTTATCTGATAACGACTTGGCAGGGCCAGTACGTTTCCTGACACACAAGACTATGATGAATATGATGTTCAGAGCCACAGACAACACTAGGAATGCTAGAACGATGGATGTGGCCTTCCTGCTCAGTCCATGGTGGTGGTACCAATGTTTAGGGGCCGGAGTTTCCCTCTCCCTGTACGCCTCATTAGGGCCAACATCTGAAATATATTAGAACGTTATAGCGAAAGAAAATGATTTAAAGGGTACACAGAAGTAGAGGCGATGGACTTTATGAGGAGGTATACATTCGTTTATCTGTTAGGATAACAGAATTTATTGTGAAATAGCTTAAGGCATGTGGAAATGTCCCTCCCCCTAAACTTTCGGAAGGATTTGAGTGATGTGACAGTTCTACCGAATTGAAGCGGCGGGTGTTGCATGTAAGCAGGAGATGCTTACTCTTCCTGGGCACCTGGTCTCACTCCCATATTGGGAGTTCGCTTCTTTTCATATGATGAAGGTTTTTGTTTGTTTACTTCGGTTCCTGTTTTATCCTGATTTTGTATGCCCTCGGATTCTGAACTTCTGAATTATCGATTTTGTGCTGTATACAGGGATATGGTCATTATTCATATTTGTCATTTGTCACCTCAATCTAAACATTGATATATTTTGTCCACAAAGGACTAACCGAGAGGCGTAGCGGGATGGGTAGGAAATTATGCTGCAGTACCGCCACTTTGTCTCGAATATAGTTCTTTCTATCCCTTACGTCCACAATTGGCTCGTTTACTCCTCCTTATTATGTATATCATCTTATGTCACTGCTGGTGGACCAGGAGTCCCCGAGAGCACGTTTAGCTGAGCTCGATCATTTTCGGTAAGATCTTTTCTTCAAAGCATTCGAAAATTTTTGTTATCAAAATTTCTTAAAATATCCTGTGCTGAGAAACACCGAATCCTCTTTCATTTTACCAATATCAATCAAGTTATTCTACAATTAAACTTACGCTCAGGCCGCACTGGCAATGCAGGATATTTTGGTCTTTGAACCTCCACAACGTCGACTTCCTCTACGATAGTTTCCTGTACAGAGATTCCTTTCTTAGCTTCAGGGAGTCTCCTCGGTGGTAATGTTTTAGCCTCTATTTTTGTCGTCTGCTCCGGTGCTTTTGTGCCTTGACGCGTTCTTCTGCCTTGTCTTATAGTTTGCAAAACGTCATCTGTCAGGAAGAAGTTTCCACAAGTCGGGAATCCCGGTGGTGTGGGAGCCATGTCTGAGATGTCCCCTTCTTGAAGTATCAATGCCATTCCAGCAATCTGGTGTATCTCAATATGACAATGCATGAACCAGAATCCTGAAAACATAGTATATGCACAACAAATGTAATCCCCTGAGATGTAACTATTGAAATGAACGTGCTGCAATTCGTATGTTAACGCTCGTGACGTCACAATGCATAAGATCTAAAGAAACATGCCGCGACGGCTGTTCCAACCTGCAAACTGAACCCGCGGTGACCTGAATGTTAACGTCACCTTTTTACAAAGAAAACACGATTTCAGAAAACAAGAATGGAACAGACAACTATGGTGCATATAAATAGAATAAATGTCATAATTTGTGTTTTGTTACGGGTATGCAACACACAGTAAGTTCATTTATCGCATTACATGTACGATAAATGCACTTGCTGTGTGTTGCATACCCGTATCAAAACACAAATTAAGACTCTTATTCTCTATATGATAGATTTGCTCATGCGAATTTGGAAACTTATTCTTGGAGTTGGTTTAATTTCCACTGCTGCTACCAAATTGTAAACTGATGTGACGACACAGTGCTCCAGCGTATATTCTAACATCCCGTGGAACTCGTAGGAAACTTTCATTGTACATTTGGTATTTTGGCGATACGAAAAAAAGTGTTATACTCTGCTTTACGATCAAGCACTGAATAGACGGACCAGATAGATAGAATATCATCTCGTCCAATAAGCAAAGCTCATTTGAAAAGATCTGTAATCATGAAAACATTCTAGGCAACAAGATGATAATATGTAGCTAGAAAGAAGCAATGCATACAAGCTTAGTGTACCTGGGTTTGAAGACATCATTCTCAGAACCACATATCCCCCTCTTGGTACAATGATGGTATCCTTTAATGGTGGGTTATCTAAATTTATACCGTCCACATTTCCATTCTTCCATGTCTCATCCGCCCATCTAGGTTTGTTACAGCTCGGTGTCTCGCAGTAGATATCCGGGTTTTGTTGTAGGATTCGTCCCGTTTCCGGATCGTAGTCTGGATATCCAATTTTTAACACGTGGAAGTGGTGACCATGCATGTGAATGGGATGCGGCATACCACCACCAGCGTCATCTGTTATGCAATTATTATTATCAAGTTTTGAATGTAGAACTATTAATGTCATGTAATCAAATGTACTATTCATTTATAGAAGAGACATGTGTCTTATGTTAGATCGTCTATAGTTAAAAAACTTCTTTAAATCAGAAATGTTCCATTTTCGTTGACGAAATAATTAAGCACACGGAAAAAACTATCACCGTTTTTGTTCTTTCAAGAAGACAGAACTATTTAAAGTGTTATTTAAGGCTTTCACATTTAACTTACCCATATTGACAATGATAACTTGTGTTGTCTTATCAAGGTCCAATTTGACCGTATATGTACAGCTACAGTGGTCAGAACAGTCCAGTTCCTCGCAGGACTTAGTGAAGTTGTCTCCTTCAGGGTAAATCTACCAATCCATACGTGATATAAATGTTTGGTTTTCAAAGACCTTTATCTGCTTCAAAAAGTGTCGTAATCAAGAAGAATGTCGTCAGATTATGTATCTAACAATATTTCAACATATCTTTGATTTTGGGGGAAAAGCCTTGACTAAAACTTTTGTTTTCATTTTTCTTAATTACATGATAAAGTATATGAGAGAATAGAGGTCTACCTGTGGAGGGGCGGCTGGGGGTACAAAATTATGTCCGTTAACAGCTGACGTAAAAGCCACCTCTGCAGAGGCTGAAATCACATGAAAATAAGATACATTAATTCATCGGATATATACCTTTCATATTATATGATTAGAGTGAAAGAAAGGAGGGGATCCCCAACAACAGCAACACCCCAAAAGCCTCACTGCAAAAACATAAAGCAGTCACGCACAGAAAGAGATGCAAATGGTACAAGGAACGCCAAATCACATAGAAACATCAATACAAATGACAACACCTAAATCAACGAGATCAATGGGAAATCGGTGCCAACTTAGGACGGCCATCTGCCACGTCAGTAGTAGACGGTATGGATATCCAGATTACTTGCGTACAACCCTCCCACTTTTCCGATTACCCAGATGTCTCGAAGAACGTACAATTGTGGTGTAAAGATAAGATATGTTTTTTCGCCATAAAACAGAGAAAAATGATGAATATTCTAGTATTATAAATATAAGATGGAGATGCTTAAACTTGTTACCTTCTTAAAGAAAACTTCGAACCAATTTTGATGTACTGAATTAAAATCAGGTAGTCAAAAGTAAGAAAAAAAACCTGATAAAAACGAGAACATCTTAGAGCGCGGTGAGACAAATTTATCCCATGAAATTTCATCACTGCACAATGTTGCAAAACCGACATTTCTTCTGTTTATAAAATATTTTTTAAAATATAAAATAGGAATTTTCCGAAACTTAGATACCTACACGAAAAATGGAAGTTGAGGAACACTTCCTGGAATGTTTCTTCTGATTCAAAACGAGGCACAGGGAATCTGGCAATTTCATCATCTGTAGCTCTGAGGTCGGCAATGGAAACGCAATCTATGTTGAAAGAATCTGGAACCCTCCTATTGATATAAATGATAAATCTCTATTGTAAATGTGGGTAATCGATAAAGGTAAATAAAAATAAAATAAGTATATATCAAACTATTTCATCAAAATTGCTGTAAACTTGGAGATTTTCGTTTGGGGGTAACTTTCGCTCTTTTTGCGATTATATTGTTATCGCGAAAATAATCCCGCGTAAAAATTGCAAGCATTATAAAAGACTTAAGGGGATATATTTTCTATTTCGCGAAAATTGTACCATTGCGTCGGTCATTTCGCGAAATCCCCCCTCCCCAGCGAAAATGACCATGGTTACAGTAAGTCAAATATTTTCTTTATAGCTGAATGACTAGAGCTAGGAACCATATTTCGCCGGTGACCATATTTCGCCGATTCATAGTTATTTGCTTCTCATTGGTTATCGGAAATATTTGTCAAGTTTATTTTTCTATATCCTATGAGATATGACCGTAGACGTCATGTTTTGATATATTGTAACCTCTCCTGTACAAAATTTAGACACCCCCCCCTCAAAATGTGGAACATTTAATGAAAACACCAAATTTTAGACGTAAACATCCAAAATGTTTACAAAACAAAAAAAATAGAAAACATTAAAGTTGGCATAATTACTTTAAAGTAGTGGTGACGAAATATTTCCTGAAAAGAAAATCACATTTTGTCTGTTTTGCGTGCAACTAGGATTACTTATTAACAATAAAGCCTACGCTCACGCAGCAAGATACGCCCGTTGGGATTTTTTTCACAACACCAAAATATCTAAGTCCCATAACTCCATAAGGACAAATTGGATGAACCTTAAAATCAAAAGGCGGCTTTCTCTTCAAAGTCTGATCAAAATGTACAAATATCATGAAAATCTGTTGACACATATTCAAGTTATTGCGTTCCATGCACCTATATTTTGCCCTTAGCTTAACATGTATGTGCATATACCCCCCCCCCCCCCCTTCCTATTACACACAATATCTCGCTTATGCGACCAAAAAATTAAAAACCCGTTACATATGTCAAAGAGCATCCTTTCTACCTTAAGTATACAAAATTTCAAAACATTTCGACCAGAAATAGATTTTTAAATAATTTTTAACTATTTTAGTATATTTTCACTGTATTTTAAAATATCTAAGTCCCATAACTCTGTAACGATATATCGAATGAACCTGAAAATCGAAAGGCGGCTTCCTCTCCACAGTCCAATCAAAATGTATGAATATCATGAAAATCCGTTGACGCATATTCAAGTTATTGCGTTCCATGCGCCTATATTTTGCCCTTAGCTTAACATGTATGTGCATATAACCCACCCCTCCCCCCTTCCTATTACACACAATATCTCGGTTATGCGACAAAAAAATTAAAAACCCGTTACATATGTCAAAGAACATCCTTTCTTCTTGAAGTATACCAAATTTCAAAACATTTCGACCAGAAATAGATTTTTAAATAATTTTTAAATATTTTAGTATATTTTCACTGTATTTTAAAAATCTAAGTCCCATAACTCTGTAACGACAAATCGGATGAACCTGAAAATCGAAAGGCGGCTTCCTCTCCACAGTCTGATCACTATGTATAAATTTCATAAAAATCCGTTGACGCGTATTCAAGTTATTGCGTTCCATAGGCGGACGGACAGACGGACAGACGGACGGACGGACGGACGGACTTCGCCATACCATAATACGTCCCGTCAAATGACGGGCGTATAAAAACGGCAAAATATGGTCACCCCCGAAAACATGGAAACAAAATATTTTGACGTTTAATAAGAAAGAATGAAAAGAGTAAAATAAATATTTTCTGTAGTATTTCAATCAAGAGCAAAAGCATTTATTAATTTTACCTCCAAGTATCAAAATTTTCTAAGAAATATACGAAAAATGTGGCGAAATATGGTCACTTGCTCTATAAACGATGATACAGATTAGATTACTATGGTGGATTCAGATCTACGAACTGTTGCATGCTGATTACGCCGATTACAAAAAAAAATATATGAACAGATGTTAAATAAGGCACAGAGATTCTATGTTGGCAGTGGTGTTAAATCGTCTAATATCTACTCAAAATATTCTAGAAGACACCTACAAAAGTATTCTTTATTTTCCTCGTACGGTAATAATGTTGTGTAGCATATCGAACACTCACTCAAAAGGGCAGTTGATGATTTTACATTTGTTCTCTTCCGTACAGACTCGTCTTTCAGTTGTAGGCTTACTGTTATTAGCTCCCACGTACGATAAGATGCCAAGGACTTGGTTTGGTAGAATGGCCTCCTACCAAATAAAAAAAAATATATATATATTTAAGAAAAATGATTTTAACAAATCAAGGTTGTTGTGCTCACAGTAGAACGCACTTACATCCCCAAAAGGCGTTTCATTTGATTGAATGATAACATGATGTGTTTGTGGAAACATTTATGAAACATTTCAAATATTTTTCTGACACACATTGAATATATCAATATTTAAAAATCAAGATAATTTTGTGTTGAAAGGTTAAGTTGATAATGTATTAGGTTACAAAAGAAGGGAAAGATAGACAGCAAGAGCTAATAAGCGTCAATGTCAGATTCCCAACCTTGCATGCTAAACACTTACACCACCGGAATTTTCGGTTTCCAATGTTTCAAGTCGTATCCAATAGTTTCCAATGGCCTTGTCTGCATAAATCATGACGTCAGCTCTTTCTCCTGTGTGAATGACTATAGATTCTCCTCCTGCCGTCTTGACCTGGTTTCCATCTGTAGATATCACTTGGATATCATGCTGTTGTGGAAAATTTAAAGCAGGTTAAATTATTTTTCAATTATGCTTAAACGTCTGAAAGTGCGGATGACTTTTGTTGAGTTAGAAAGGCGTAAATTTCTGAATTACTATAAACTGTCTTTTATTCGCGGCGACTTAAAGTCGCGAATACGAGTGAGATAACTGGTTCGCGACGTTTGATTTTCGCGAAATCGTATATTCGTATTATACTAAACATTCGCTGCGTTCTATTTTCGAAAATCGAAGGACCTCGTGAATATCGCGGAAATGAAACGCTCGAGAATAAACGACGGTTTACATTATTACGAAGACACAGTCATATTGATTTCGTATGTGGCTTAAAGTATACCAAATAAGAAATACCAATAGTAGTTCAGAGATCTACGGGAATATGGCATTTAAGTGTGTGTCTCTCCATTAGCAAGGCAATCGCAAATCCACGAATGGAGGCAGAACCAGGTGCTCGGGAGGAGTGCGCGTCCTATGACTGCATGTAGCACTCACTTCAAAACAATATATTGTTACCACACTTTATCGTTATATACATCCCTACAGAGACGTAATACGATTAAACTGTACCTGATCTACAGAGAGTCTGAACGCGAAAAGCATGCCGGTATTGATGACTCTGAACCTGTAGTACTCCTGTTGATTCACTTTGAAAGTCTCGTAAGGTAACTCGGGGATGTCCGTTCGTTCTGGATCCTCCGTCAATAGGTAGTGCTGTCCTAGAGAAAATAAAAAGCTATATATTTGCAAAAAGAACATTTTCACATAAAAGTTATGAAGCAGATCTTAATACATCCCAGTGACTTTCCAGTCTTCTTATGCCGTTGCAAAAACTGTTTAAAGGGCAAGGGGATTCAAATGCTAAAGCAGCCTACCTCTACCATTGATAAGTGCTGATTCAAAATTAGTCAGTCCAACACTACCACCATCTGGTTCCCTGGTCCCTGAATAGCAGACAGACTCGTTGAATCCTTTTGAAAAACTAAAAAGAAACAAATTACAAATATAGATTATGACCATATCCCTGTATACAGCACAAAATCGATAATTCAGAAAAATCAGAAACCGAAGGCATACAAAACCAGGATAAAACAGGTACCAAAACAAACAAACAAAAACCTCTACCATATTAAAAGAAGCGAATTCCTGATATGGGAGTGAGACCAGGTGCCCAGGAAGAGTAAGCATCTCCTGCTTGCATGCAACACCCGCCGCTTCAATTCGGTAGAACTGTCACATCCGATTACTTCCATTTCGGAAGACATAGAGTATATCTTTGTTTGGATGGCTCAAACGGTCCATGACAGAATATCACCCACCATTCTGGAGAGTGGGGCATCATAGTGTATGACGAGTTCCCCATATCGACCGTAGAACTTCCTCAGTGACGATGTTAGTCGGTCACAAACATATCCTTGACTGAGAAGCTTATCTGAAAGACGCCTAGCTCTCAGAGCAAAACCCGTATATTTGGTACTAGCTCTGGCATAGCGTATCAACTGAGATATGAACACGCCATATGCAAACATTGGAATCAAGGTAAAGAAGGTCCGTCGTCATATGCCAAATTGATACCAAAGGATAGCTTTTGTTGTAAATGAGTTAAAGAAGAACTTACGATAATCTCAACAGCACTCACAATAGAGCACAAAATAAAGCATCGACGGACCCCTAGCAAGCCAGAGGTTGGACCAGGTGCCCGGGAGGAGTAAGCATCCCCTGTTGGATAGCCGCACCCGCCGTCGATGTTTAAGCACGAAAATAAAAACAATAAATGAAACTCATGCATTGTCTGACGTTGTCTATATAGAAAGTGCTATGGCGACAATGTCAGGAAAATATATTCAAAACACTTACTGTCAAACCCCTCGCGGGGAACTTTTTTACGAGCTCCACACGGCAAAGGGCATAAGTGTGACACAAATGAGTTTATTTTACTAGTGGTTCAAACAACAAAGAAGGGAGGAGATCTCCAACAAGAGTGTCGGATAAAGTTTTGTTAATGGAGTTGTACCAATAACAATGAGCCACAATAAACGGGAACTCGTCTTGCGAAGATTAAATGAATAGAGATATGCCATTAAATTTACCATTTAAAATATATGAAGATAAGGTATATAAAACTAAAATGTTATTTTAAGTTTACATTTGAAAATGCTATGAAGATGAGGAAAATGGATCTAAAACATTATATCCAGTAACATTTCAATATAACTTACGTTGTCAATCCCCAGTTCAGTTCCTGTTTGACTTCAATGGAAGCGTCTAGTTTCCAGTCATTAATTACCATGACGTAATCACCACTGAATTCAGGGTCTCTAACAGTCTCATTGCCTTTACTGGCCTGTAAATGAATATCTTCAATGATACTTTCATCTGAATAAGCTGTTCTTTTGATAATGAGTTAACCAGTATCATTTTCACATTGAAACTCATAACATGAATGCTCCTCATTTTGTACATGTATCTTCTTTAATTCGCTTTTGGATGAAGAAAACCTGAGCAAATAACCTAGGTTTTGGTCAAGAGATATCCATAGATACTTTTTAGGACACTCTATATAGATATCCAGTAAGACCACGACTCAGCGACCACAACGGACGGTCTGTAGGAAATACTTGATGCTTGTACAAATCACAGATCGGGTCCAGTACCATATAAAATTTTCGTTGCCCATTTCGGGAATGTATTCTTAGTATAATAAGATATGAATTTTGTTTGTGCAATTTCGAAAAAAAAAGTTTAATTTACCTGTAATTCTGTCTATCAAATAATCGTGAACATAAGACATGGGAATCCTTAGTGATACATTTTCTGAATCTAGAAATCTCAAAGTCTGATTAACGATAGCTGCCTAAGAAGGTCAGTGAATTGTTTATTTGTAAATTTCTTACCTCCTTTTCCTCTGGTTCAGGTCTGGGTAGGACCACCAGCGCTCCGGCCATACCGTCCGTCCTCTGTGTTCCTAAGTGGGAGTGATACCAATGTGTACCCTCAGGTGAGGCTAGGAAGCTGTAATATGATAAAGATGAATATGTATATGCAAAGTGCCGAAAACTTACAGCATTGAGAACTTATGTATCTCTGTTTACATCCAGATTTCTAAACGGAAGAAATAATAACAGAAAAGTTGGTATGGATAGCACTTTGAGCAAAATAATAGATTTTAAACACTAAATCATCTCTTTTGTCCAGAATATTTACAATAGTAAAGAAAATTATCTACACAAAAAGCTAATTTGACACATTCGCTGTTTAAGACTTACGCAATGGATGTTGCAAACTACATACGATACGATCTAAGTCGGCATCAAGAGCCCATTTGTCTCATTGGTTTATGTGTAGGCTTGTGTATTTGATGTTTCTATGATGTGATATGTGATCTTTGTCCCTTTTCATCTCTTGCTGTGCATGTCTGCTCTGTGTTTTTGCATGGGGCGTTTTCGAATTTAGCTGTGCATGCCGCAGGTTGCTGCAACCGAGTGTTGTTGGAAGGAAGGAGGGGTCTCCAACAAAACTCAGGTGCAGCATCCACAGCAAAACACAAAAAACACTAAATGCAAAAAAAAAAAAAACAAACAAACTAAAGAGCAGACACGCACAGAAAGAGACGCAAAGGGGACATGGAACACCAACATACATCATAAAACACGAAACACGAAAGACCTAACACAAAACAAGACCAATTGGCAATCGGTGTCGACCCAGGACGGAACATCCCCTTCTTCCTTCAATTCCCATTGAGATAATTCGATTTTTATCTTTTGCAGAACATGTTAAATGCTTTATTTCGTTTTGTTCAAAATTATATTCGAATTCTGGTTTTGTGTTTGGAGTTCCCTCTCTCCCTCATTCCTTCACGCATTCCTTCACTCATTCCCTCGCTCCCTCCCTCACTCACTCACTCACTCAATCTCTCACTCACTATTGTCAAAATGATAAGTGCTAAGCAAATAGTTATATGTTAACGTCTTCAAATTCATTAGCATCATTTAAAGGCAGATAAATTTACAACATGGGCCTGATATTCTGGGTAAATTCTCCTATCTTTGAGTTATAACATTAAAGATCTACATCGTTAGGCAATGGAATGGATTTAATGTAGTAACCTTTATCATGTTTCTAGTTGAATGTACTATATGACAGTGACACAAGGTGTGGGACCGTCAGGTATAAAAATAAGATGACGTCGTTGTTATAATATAAGTTATCATATTAAATCTATAAAGGTTACCTGATAAGGTATCTGCCCTGACCCGAAGGCAAAAGTGGGTAACCTTGTATAATCATCCTTACAGTAACGTTTATCAATTTTGAAAATTATACAAATATTGTTAAAATGTTTTTGAAATTTAGACATATGAAACAATGCATTTATAACTTTTACGGATGATTTCTTGTGAAGACGTATTTTGAATACGGATAAACTCTCAGACATCGCAGCGTTCACTGTGATTCTGCGGGTTTTTATTGTCTTTGTGGGATATTACATACTACGTCCATCCATGGTGTATTGGTCTGTACCACGCTGTGCCAATTTATCATTTATCAAAAATATATACCTATATTGGAATGTCTCTCCTGGGTTGATTGGGCAGTGTGAGACTGTACCTACTCCGTCCATCCATGGTGTACCCGTCTGTACCATACCATGCCAGTGTATTGTTATCCCGTCCATCAGTAGATTGTTTTTTAAGTTTACTATTACCTATTTCATGAATAAAGTATGCTTGATGACTTTTTTATCAATGATACAATACAAAATAATCTCTTATTTCAATTTTTCTAGTTTTTCCCTTTTCAATTTTTGTTGTTGTTGTTTTTTATTGAATTTTGTTTCCTACTTATTCTTTTTGATGAGACGATGCAAGTACTATTATCACAAAGCAGAATATTCAATTTGATTTTTAATAGCAATTCTCTGTAACCATTTAAACAATTTCGGCACGCATGGTCTCCGATTTTCATGAAATTTCACACATAAGTAGGGACCAATGAAAAGAGGTAAATTAGACAAAAATTTTATTTCTAGGTCATCTGGTTACCATGGCAACGACCTTTAAAGTTGAGAAATTGGCAAAACTGAGCTACTTTGAAGCTCTATAATTTGGTTTATATACGAAATTTCTGGAAGAATTTCTAAGCATCCTAAAGATTAGGACCTAAAATTTTAGATAAGCTCAATCGTAGTGTCTGATATTGTCAAAAAGGCTGATTACCATGACAACATAATTAGCTAATTTTAATATATTGATTTCAAAATGCTGTTTGTATTTTCCAATTGTCCTTCTCTCTTGATGGGTATATGATAAAAAAATGGAATTTGTTTTATAGAATGAGCAAATTCAAGATAAACCCACTTGTTGCTATGCACAAGAGTTACATTGACAACGGTAACTATGGTCTTTAATATTACATATTTTGCAACTTCAGACTTATTTTTAAAAATTTTTAATCATGATGAACAGATGAGAAATGTTGGAATATATCCTACACATTGAGCTTTTTCAAAAACCCTAAAAAAGCTATTAGGAAAATTTGTTACCATGGCAACCATTTTTTTTTTTATTATTTTTAGTCATTATTAATCCCAGACAGTTCAGATTTATTCTTAATAAAGATCGAGTAAGCCTCTTTCAAAATACAAGAAAAAACTTTCAAATAATTAATGGTTGCTATGGTAATTCGGCCATACAATAGAAATATATGCATTTTTTGCTGTTTTTCGAAGACTTTTCCCCAAAAAATGAAACAGGCTTACACAACTTTTTTTTTACATATATTATAAAGGAAACTCTAAACTTTATTTTATATTTAAAAAATGTCAAATTACTTAGATTTGGATGCCCGTATCCAAGGACTCAAATTGGGCTTATGTACAATTTTACACAATCGTTCCTACAGCAACAGGCTATTTCCTGTATATTTAAAAGAAAAATTCTTTCATGTTTTGAAAGATCTATTTGAATACATTCATTAATTATCATTACTTTGAACTGAAATTCAATGATCTAGGAAAAAGGGGTCTCTAAATATTGTCTAAAATTGCTTTCATTTTTGCGATTTGAGATCATGTTGCCATAGCAACGTACACAAACTTTGTTCCATGGTGATTTTTTATGTATTATTTGCATAAACAACTGAAAAATGTAAGTAATTTATCATTGAATTTTGAAAAAATGTCAAAAACACTACTTTGATAGGGTACCTGTGTTGTTGCCATGGAAACATATAGATAAGACCATAAACCCAACATTATTTTTACTTAACTTGAAAAAGCAATAATAGTTAACTGATAATTCATTACTGTTTGTTTTAGATTATGCTGCATAAATGATGTATGCGAATTCAAAAACGCCAAAAAAAAAATGCATTTTTTCAATATTCAAAGTCCGTTTCCATGGCAACCGGATGAGACATTAAGAAAATTTTTATCAATTTTTTACTTTTGGGTCAGACCCAACCCTATATATAAATTTCATCAAAATCTGAGACATGCCGTGCCATGTGTCCTTCATAAAAGTGCAAATGCTTACAGAGAATAGCTATTAAAATCTTTCACCTTTCATATTGTAAACGGTGATAAAGCATATACATTTATGCTCTTCAAATGATGAAAAATGAAGTAAATAATTACTAAATGTCTCCTTTACTTCTGTCTATAACCGGATTGACAGGATTGCCATTAACGATACATATTATTCAAAGCAATTTAAGTTTTAAACCAAGACGTTGAAAATGTAAGACACGTGAAAATTTCTATGAAAAATGCAAATAACATATTTGAATTAAAGGAGGAAACATCCTAGCGCCATCCCCCTAAGCTACTTTGGTCATAAATTTTAGTTAACATTGCTTTTGTACCGTCCAACCAAACGGTACCATTTGTACCGTCCAACCAAAGATTATACTTCATATCTTCCAAAATGGAAGTAACCGGATGTGACAAAAATTCTACCAAATCGAAGCGACGGGTGTTGCATGCAAGCAGGAGATGCTGACTCTTCCTGGGCACCTGGTCTAAGTTCGCTTCTTTTCACGTGGTGGAAGTTTTTGTTTGTATGCTTTGGTTCCTGATTTATCCTGATTTTTTATGCCTTCGGCTTACAATTTTCTTAATTATCGATTTTGTGCTATATATAGGGGTATGGTCATTATCAATATTTGTCATTCTAAATCGACCCTACAGGAAATTTGGAGTCGCGTTTTCTTTGCAATGTACATACACATATTTTAATGATGAAAAAAAAAATTTAGAGAGCACAACTTAAATAGAGATAGCTGTGTCTGAAAATCACTTCGGCATTAATTTTAAGTATCAATGAAGAGGATTAACTATACGAAACAAGTGTCTGGTGCATTATTATTATTGGGGAGGGGGGGGGGGTGTTCTTCAAGATGGTAAAGAGTTGGAATACTTCCATATTATTTTAAAAATACGTGAGCAGATACAGTACCTGTTGTCCTTCGTACGCTGTGAGAGTCGGTCCTGGTACCTGACCATTGATGGCGAAAACTAGCTTATAATTACCATCAGCAAATAGTACTTTTTCATCGTCTAAAAAAAAAAAGAATTTCTAGAAAACGATATGGATTGCATATAAACGTTCTTTTATACATTACGTTTGGAAACTGTTGATACCCCTGAGAAAGATAATCTCTTGGAAGAGCTATCTCTCCTTATTGTTACTTGTTGGAAATCCCTTCCTTTGTTTTAGAAAAAAAAATCAATTTTTCATATTTCCTTCAATTGTTTAAAATGCTATTACAAAAAGAAAAAAACAACAACATTTGTACAATTGTTTTTCAGTACACTTATATGGTATGAGATGATTTGAATACATATTAATGTTCCTAGTATATACTCACAAAACCACGTTTTTTTCTGTCAAATAATACATAACTAATGAAATAACTGCGTAGACTTTCAAAATAACTAGATGTATATGGAATGCAGTTTATGGACGAACAACTTAATTGCCTTCGTATGACTTCAGATTCCCTCCTTTCTTGTGATTTTGTTTTTGTTTAACTTTAAGAATTTTAGCACGTCATATGTCTATGCTAATCTTTTCTTGGTATTCGCTTTTGTTGACCTTCATGAAAGCCTATAAAAGAGCATGGACCAATTCTGAATATTTTAATGCAATATGAAAAATGCGAGAGGTGACATGTGATTTATTGAGGATGCGCTATGAATATTGTTTCTTGTAATTCAAGAAATAAATAAATTCATCTAAATTATTGTAACTCCAAAAGACATGAAGAACTTGAGGGCGGTCTTTGTGACAATTACTTTAAAATTGATGTTTCGAGAAAACAATCCTTATGTTTACATTTTACATGTTAAATGATTTCTTTCTTTCCTGTTTCCTTCCCATTTCAGTTTGCATTTAAAATGTCATCGCGGAGGGAGAACTTCATTTGATGTGACAGCAAAGGAACATTTGACATCTTGTAATAGCTTCGAAGTAGTACCTTCTGTGCGGAAATTTTTTAGAAAAATGAACAATTGTACTTTGTCTTTTGATTGTTTCTTGAAATCCCCTCCTTTGTTTGAAATTTAGAAAAAAAATGAACAAAACGATTCTACATACCATCAGTCCCATTAAGCTCTACGTATTGGTCACACCCTGTTCGTCGATACAGGGAACCGTTTCTAACTACCACTGGTTCCCCTCTCCCAAATGACCCGTCAGGTCCACCAAAATATATCATAGTTTCTACATAGTCTACTGTCCAATCGAACACACATACTTCTTCCTCAGGGCCACATTTAGGAACCACATTGTGGTCAAACCCAAACGCCAGGCCAACAACCGCCAAAAGCGCTAAGGCCCCGGTGGCTTTCTGCATTTCCGTATAATGAATTCAGCTTGAATCGTCCTTCGGTGTTAGATATAGGGATATATCGGCGTACGTGACAAAAATGTAAAGTTGATTTTGATTGGTGTTATCTCATTTCACTCGTTGTGATATTACACCTGTGCTTAATTCACAAGGTCGTATGGGATTAAACAAGTACCATGACCATGCAGACGACGATATATCACTATCATGTCTCCACCGATAGGGAGTCATTTGTTTATTTCAAAACAGGAACCTTATATTTCTTTTAACTTGATTTCAAGGGTTCAAAACATAACAAACAAAATGTTTATGATGACTATGAAAACGCACTGTGGCACGTACCTTAAAGGATAAAAAGAATAAAATAAATGAATTGCAGATAAATTAAGTAAAAAATGACAAATAACAATATTTCCTTGGGGGAGGGAGGGGCAAAACAAATTATTTACTTCTTTTTCTGAAAAAACTAAGTAATACAGTGTCTTCAAAATGCGTCAGAATCATCAAACGCCTTTTATACCGTGGATATGATCCTAATGTCACCAGACGGACACTAAGCTTGGTACTTGACCAATCTACAATCTTGTACAAGCGCATCCTTGAGACTTGCACTCTGACTGACTGTGACGACGGGACTCCATGACGGGCCCTGTCCAAATCTCTTTAGAGAAGACAGGGCCCCGACCACCTGTCCTCTCTGAATGACAGTCGGACTCCTCGGGTGATTACATACATGAGCTCGCTACAGCCGGCAGAGCACGGACTGTATTACGCATGCCCTCTTTTTATATCCATTTACATATTCATCTGTGTCTCTGGGGCCTCTGCGTTTTGCGGTCTTGTTTGTGTGATGTCATCTTACAGTTAGGAGGTTGTTTTACACCACAATTGTGCGTTCTTCGAGACCTCTGGGCAAATGGAGAAGTGAGAGGGTTGTGCGCACGTAATCCAGGATAACCACACCATTTGCTACTTGCGTGACAGATGGCCGTCCAAAGTCGGCACCGGTTACCCATTGGTCGCGTCGATTTATGTGTAGTCTTTTGTGTTTGATGTTTATATGTCGTGTGTCTCTTTTCCGTCTCGTGCTGTACTCGTCTTTTGTGTTTTTGCATCGGGTGTTTTTGGTGTTTTACTGTTGATGCTGCAACGGGGTCTTGTTGGAGATCTCCTCCCTTCTTCCTCTGTCGTCGGCTGGTTCTTTGGCATAGTTTTTATGTCATTTTTCGAATTTCATTCTTCATATGTTCACTTTCTTATTTCCTCTAATCCGGCGTCGAGCATTGCCGTTTGCACTAAGTTAATTAAATAAATTACAAAATAACATATATATATATATATATATATTTCAACATCTTAAACCACCATATTGCTCTGTAAGACACAAACCCTTTAAGAGCACAATCCCTCTCCTCTACAATATTAAACGTCTTCAAATTCAATAGCATCATTTAAGAACAGACGAATTTGCAGCATGGACCAGACATGCAAGTTTGGGTACTTAACCCTCGTCAGTGATCCATCATCTCAACTATGTAATATGACCAAATATATAATATGATATAATATAATATGAGTATGAAAATTATGATCCAAACATGTACCGAAAGACGTAGCAAGATGGGTGGGATATGATGCTACAGGACCCGCGTTTTAAAAATTTCAAGAAATTTGGTAACAGAAATTTTCCAATGCGCTGAAGAGAGTACTTAAGTCTATAATAAAATCCAAGGTCGGACACTTCCTTTATAATAGCTATACTTCTCTTTTGTACAAAAATCGTGACTTCAGCTACTAGCTATCTGGATTTGACCAGTGTAGTATGACTTTTTGATTTTTTTTCCCTTCAATTTGAGATAACCAAAAACTGGGCTGTGGGATCAACCTTTAGGAAGGAATATGGAAGTGTTTTCAAACTAATTTTAATGCTTAAGACACTTGTTTAATAATATGGGACTCATTGCCTAATTGATTTTCAGATACAATCAAAAGTAACAATATGGCCTATCTCCCCACAATGATTATGCCATTTAATTGTTCATATTAATTAAGAACAGGTATGTGGAAATTGCTAACTTGACTTTACTGTGGGAATAACTCTAAGTAAAATACTTGCATTTTAAGTTCGAACTTCACATTGAGAGAAATAACTTTAATTTGATTCCCGCTATGCTGAGAACACTGCAGTAACTGACACAGCTGCAAGAACTAAGTACTCTTTGTTTTCAATGCGAGTTAATTGAAGGCTAATTAGAAATCTCGCCGTCGAAGCCATTACGGTTCCATATTTAAGAATACAATTTCCAAAATGTTTTTCTAATCAAAATACAATAACTGATATTGTGCATGTGTTATCAATTTCTATAACGTGACCACGGTCCACGTAAAAACAAGACCCAACGTTTTCCATGCGAGTTGGGCTCTCATGCTGCTATGAACATCATGTAACGCTTTTCATAAACATATTATATGAACTTTTATTCGGACTTGTCCTATGTTTCAAAATGACTATTTAATATACAAAACGAACTACACCCTAAACCTGTAAGTCCATAAGGCTATACAAAGCTCACTTTAGCAGGACCTCTAGTTTGATTTTTTGAATTTTGTATATCTACTTAGCAAAGAGTGCGCGGCTCCAAATTTCCTGTAGGGTCGATTTATTAGCATAGTTAGATGAAATATATGACCAAAGTAACAATGGAGGGATGGTGCTAGGATTTAAACCTCATTTATTTTGATATTTTTATTTTTGAATGAGATGGCAATAGTCTGAATAAGCAAAATAATTCAAAATGTTCAATTGATAAAGGGCCAAATCAGAGCTTAGAATCTTAGACGACAGAGCCCCGGAAAGAAGTGATTATTACACTTTAAGCATTCAATAGCGGGGTACGAGCCTAAAGCCCCCAATTGTGTATAAAGAAAGTGTCTACCCATGGGGTTTTTAATGTAGACTTCTGAAGGAAAAGGTTGGTGCTTAGGTAAGGGTTTTATGAATAAGCTATAGTACCTGGTCCCTGTGGTTTTATATAAATTCTCAAGTTTCGACTGTTTAAAATCAGCCGTATCTTTGCTTTTCTTCATAAGATTTAACGAAATGGAGGCCGAAGACAGATAACAGATGAAAAGGAATTTAGATTAGCCTTTTCGTACTGCTGATTTTCTTTTAATAATCATTGGGTTTTTGGTGAAAGTGGCAAGACAGTCGTAAGAATGTTTCAATGGCAGCAAACACGTCGAAACCTCGCAGACCAAATTTGAGACGCGGGTCTTGTACGTCGGATGTACGAAACAAAAATTTTGCACACGTGATCACGGTGACAGCAGAAAAACACTTGGCTGCAGCAAGGCTTATGTGAAATGATTAACTCAGATTTCTTGTTGGTTTATTGTTGGTGTTTGAAGAAGTGACAGTGAATAGTGAATAATTTGTCCACATTGAGACATCTATTGTTTCAAAGGAAATTTTGAATAGATCTGAAGAAAATGCTTTCTATATGATGATGCTTTCCATTTCTATTACTATATTTTTCTTTCATTTGCAAAATCTGGTTGGAGGTTGTTATTTTCACAGTGCAATATTTCAACTGAAATAAGTGCATGTGTATTTCATAATCATACTATGTAAATAAATCTTATATCAGATATCTATACGTTTATCATATGATTCCAAATCATACGTGCACGTGCTCAGTGTTGATCATGACTAAATATAAATTTTATTCTATTTCGATAGAAAAAGGGATAAAAAAATAAAACATACAGAAAAGTCACATGTAGATAGAAAGATAAATGAATGGCAGATCGATAAATAAATGGGCAAATAAATAAGTAATGATGATGAATTAATCTATTTAACATCAGTGAGTGGAAGTCAAACACAATACCCTGATTATAAAAAGCACATGACAATCAAAAGGAAAACAGCTACCTGAAAAAATATAAAGAAGATTTGCCTCACGTGAAAAGAAAATAGGACAAGTCTAACAGACGGAGATAATAACACAGCTTCTAAGAAAGACGATAGACAGCTATCCCGAGAGTTAAGTGCAAGTATGGATTACTTTGTAGGTGGCGCTTTCTAAACGGAGTACAGTTTAAACATATTCAAATATCACATGAATGGTGCAAATTATGATATCTAAGTAATTAGGGCCACAGATGAAGGACACATGTTAATTTTTCTTATCTTTCTTTTAAAAATATAACAAATTAACATAGTGCATGAAACCATAGCACCCCTCCCCAAAATGAAAAAAAAGTACATGATCTACTGGTACAGTATTTCAGAACGGCTGTATTATCAGATAAAGTCACTGTACCGAAAGGTTTGCACATTTTTCAATAATATTTGATTTTTCCCTCTTTTCGATTAATTATTTAATCTCGAAATTGCGGACATGTAAGATGTCAGATTCATAAAAGGGTAGATGAAATTATTATTGGAACAATAACATGAATATATTTGGTAGATTTTTTATGGGGGGAGTGGAGGGGGTAAAGGGGAACACAAATTTTGCACCCTGCTAGTGATAGTGGGGAGGGGGAGCAATTAAGCTTTATAGTATATAACGAGTACATATGTAAGAAGATAAAAAAACCTCGGACGAATGCACTTAAATTATTCTTTGTACCCATTCGGATATGAAAATGGTGAAATATTTTATCAAATGTCACAATAATCATAAAAACATTGATAAAACTAATCAAATGATACAACACTATATAAAAGCGACGATGATAATAAAACTGAAAATATGTTTTAGTAGGTAAGAAAAATGAGGCAATGTGGGTGACAGAAACTAGGTAGTTTGACTGAACAAGATGATGGCGGAGGTTATAAAATAGTGCAGTATTAGGTATAGGAGGAAGATCCCAAATTGGCAATATAGAAATAAATAGTGAACCATATGCGCATTTCTTCAGTGATGATCGAGACAGAAAAGGAGGAAATCCAAGTATAAAGAAGGGAGGAGATCTCCAACAAAACCCCTTTGCAGCATCAACAGTAAAACACCAAAAACACCCGATGCAAAAACACAAAAGACCAGTACAGCATGAGACGGAAAAGAGACATACGACATGTAAACATCAAACACAAAAGACTACACATAAACCGACGAGACCAATGGGTAACCGGTGCCGACTTTGGACGGCCATCTGTCACGCAAGTAGCAAATGGTGTGGTTATCCTGGATTACGTGCGCACAACCCTCTCACTTCTCCAATTACCCAGAGGTCTCGAAGAACGTACAATTGTGGTGTAAAACAACCTCCTCACTGTAAGATGACATCACACAAACAAGACCGCGAAACGCAGAGGCCCCAGAGACACAGATGAATATGTAAATGGATATAAAAAGAGGGCATGCGTAATACAGTCCGTGCTCTGCCGGCTGTAGCGAGCTCATGTATGTAATCACCCGAGGAGTCCGACTGACATTCAGAGAGGACAGGTGGTCGGGGCCCTGTCTTCTCTAAAGAGGTTTGGACAGGGCCCGTCATGGAGTCCCGTCGTCACAGTCAGTCAGAGTGCAAGTCTCAAGGATGCGCTTGTACAAGACTGTAGATTGGTCAATTACCAAGCCTAGTGTCCGTCTGGTGATATTAGGATCATATCCACGATATAAAAGGCGTTTGATGATTCTGACGCATTTTCGATGGTTAAAACTTGACCTAAACTCTCTGCTAAGGACAAAGCTATTCCATCATTGAGATATCCTGTAGATTTAGAAAACTTTCGTTAAAGGTGACTGCATATAACAGTGACCACATGCTAAATAGCTTAAGCCAAACAATCCTCAACAAAACAGCATACGAATATGACACAGAATCTTAAAGAAGGGAACCAACAAACAAACAAATAAACACCGAAGAAGTATCTAACAGTTATTCAGTCTCAAAGTCGAGAAGGCAAGGCCAAATCGTGAGAATTCCCATCGGAACGGTTGCGAACCCCTGAACGAACAACATTCCGAAGTGAACCATCAAAACACACTATTAAACATTATGGACTATACATTCATACAACGAACAAATGACCAGAGACAAAATAACAAGGGAGAATACACACGACATCCACACCAAAACTCTAACGAAAACAGTGAGGACACGCTGATAAAAATGAACAATATCTGACAATACATATATTGAGGGAGACCAAAGAAAGGAGGGAATGGGCACCGACTCCGGCCCGATGGGCACCACCTCCTCCCGGTCGTCTGTCATGTAAGGGGGAATGGTATGGTTATCCCGATTACGATCATTTGGATCCGGATAGTCGGATGTCTTCCAAGGTGCACTTATACGTTTTCGTGTTGCAAGGGCAACACTACAAACGAGACGGTATAGGGTAGTGACCTAAATAACACAAATAAATTATCATCGGATTTCAAAAGCATTTGGTGTACAGAAATAGTCCGCCTTGAGCTGGCTTAAGCGACTTCATGATTGAAAGTTAAACGTCTTTAACTTCGATAGCACCATTTAAAACCAGATGAATTTGCAGCATGGACCAGACATGCACTGTCTTAGAAGACTAACCAACTTTTCAGAGTCCCGTATTTTCGATGGAAGGAGCGGGACTCGATTCAGACTCGGTTGCAGCACCCACAGCAAATCACCAAAACACTTGATGTGAAAACACAGGGCAGACAAACACAAGAGACACAAGAGACACAAACACAAGAGACACAAAATATACATACCACATAGAAACATGTAAACATTATACAATTATGGACTTTTTACGAGGTGAATATGGTGTGATATTTTCAAATTCAGAAAATATCACACCATATTCACCGAGTGAAAAGTCCACAATCGTTTTATTATATAGTAGACTTAATCAGTATTTATAAAGGTACCTTTTCAAAATGGCTGACATCGACTTTTCTTCGAAAATGTTTCAAGACGTGTTAATAGCAGCATTTTCTGTCGCTAGATTATCCTGAACGTAATGGAATTCATTCAATGAGTCAAATGAAGAATATTTCAGGGTCAAAATCCGTAGATAGGTTCAATATTCAAGAATTTGAATTCAACTTCAGGGTCCTTGCTGCTGTTTACGAAATGACGTTAATGGCGTCACAGATATAAATTTCGCGCGTTTTCGATATTTCATGATAAACCGGAAGCAAGAGTTTTCGCGGTAGTGATATTGAATGAAATCGCCCCTCACAGGTCAATATGATGAGACAATGACTCGTCACGTGAAAGTTTTCGGCCAATGAGAGTGGGAATATAAACAGACTATATAATAAAAACGAATAAGGCCAAAGGGATCTGTCACGTCAATAGTAAAGAATGTGGTTATCCGGATTACGCCCACTGCCCTTCCACTCCACTTTTCCTGCACCCAAAATGTCTCATTGATTATTATTAATAATAATTGTTATGAAAAATAACATCTTCACTGTAAGATGACCAAACAAACAAGAACACTAAAACGCAGGGGCCCAATCAACACACAGATGAGTATGTAAAGGGATATCGAAAAGGGGTGTACGATATACAGTCCATGCTCTGTCAGCTGTAGTATATGTTACAACTATAATTGCTTTCTTTAAAAAAAATGAGTTTATATTCTAAAGCATTCATTTTCCTTCCTCTTTGGATTTCTTATGTTAATCATGATGTGAAAGCAAAGGACCAAAAATACCACTAGGGCATAAATATTGGGAATGATTTCCTTTTTAAGTCGAATCGTATACATTGTACAGAACTACTTATTCTTCCTTCAAGATAAATTTCTCTTTCAACAGAATACTTCAAAACTTAATTTTCTTTCCTTAAATACATTTTTTTTATTTTAATGTCATGCTTCAAGGAAACTCTGTACTACACATCTTAAACATGAAAAGGATATTGCAAATATATACGGAAAGAAATACGCGCTAGAACACCTACAGGGTAGTACAAAACATGTATCAGTGAGAGCATACATTTCACAAGGCAACGCATCTGACGGAAGGCGCCTACGAAATATATTTACTGGCCAAGCTCGGGTGCGATTCCCTTTGACGTTTTTTTTTTTTGCAATCTATGGCTTTTGCGTATTATCACTGAATGGATTAAAACATAGATGAACCTGTATTAATTTTGGAATTTCTTTTGGTGTTGAAATCTAATGCTCTTCATAAACTTTGTTGAGTTTCTCCGCGCTTTTACCTGGCCGAGTTGGGTCATATTCGGCTCTACTCCTTTGATGTGCATGGCTATTAGTACCTTGAGACATAACAACATGTCGCATTCAGAGGTCCTATATTGTTTTTACCACCTGTACAATTTGCTAAATTCTATTTGCGGTAGTAAAGATCGTTAACTGTAGATTTAGGAGTTTCAATTGACGTGCTGTATGTTGTTATCTTATTTGTTTGTTGTGCCTTTATTTCTGTTGGTTTCTTTATTATTTTCTGTGGATATATCCGTTCTTCGAGACCTCTGGGTAATCGCAAAAGTGGGAGGGTTGTGCGCACGTAATCCAGGATAACCACACCTTCTGCTATTTCCGTGGCAGATGGCCTTCCTTAGTCGGCACCGGTTGTCAATTGGTCTCGTTGGTTTATGTGTAGTCCTTTGTGTGTGATGTATCTGTGTTGTGCGTCGACGTTCCTTGTCCCTTTTGCGTCTCTTTCTGTGCTTGTCTGCTCTGTTTTTTTTTTTTGCATTGGGTGTTTTGGGGTTTTGCTGTAGGTGCTGCAACCTGGTGTTGTTGGATATCCCCTCCTTTTTTTTACAAAGCTGTTGTGTTAAATAGTTTGATATTCGCCTCTTCGAGATGTCGAAGGAAGGCCTATTACGTAGTGTAGATGGTTAATAGTTTATGGTTCAAGTTGTTGAGATAAGAAGACAAGCACTATTAGACATGAAACGGAGCACTTCATACCAGTGTGTATGACAAAAGAGATAATTTTCCATTCAACATAGTAAATTTTCCATAGATTGACGATACATTTCCTAGACTACTTTTATACGGTATTTAGATATCTCAACCAATCCGATACGCTAGTGAATGCACTAATATTTTGGATTTTCATAACAGAAATATGGCAAATTACTCACAAGCTTTAAGGTCAAGGTTTCCCCTCTCATAAACTAGTTTAGACCATCTGGCCTCCCCTAGCGACAAGTGTACGTAATACCTTACTACCCAATGTTAGATGTCTAACACAAATCTGCGTCTCCGGTCTCCTGTCCTGTTCGTCTTTTTGTTGGTATTGTAACGGAGTCCTGTTGGAGATCCCGATCTTTCTTTGGTATTAATTATACAGAAGATTTTTAATTTCGTTTCTTGTGTAGTATATAACAACTTATATGCTTCACACCAGTAAAAATCCCCATATGTTTCCTTGGTTAATACGTTGAGGTGATTTACTCATGAATGGAATTGAAGGTATGCATTTAGCAACAGCAATTTGAGATCCCGTCCACAGGGTGCACATATTTATAAATAGATTTATTACATGGTGATGACATACTTCCTCAGACTACGGTTACTTAATTATATAAGTAAAGCCTTTGTTACGCCCCAGTTACGCTTAGGAAATATTTGGGGGTATTTCCCTTTAGAAAATTCAAAATGTCCACAAGAAAATAGATACTCTTACTTAAAAAAATTCATGTGAATAATGTTATTTAAAAAGTGGCTTTAGAAATTCTAAATTAAGGAAGAAACAAATTTTAAAGATTCCTTCACGAAAGGGTAGGAAAACAAAATGCTAAGTTAAACACAACTCCAATGAACTCATCGAAATTTATGCAAGGTACGAAAATAAATTGCATCAGTCATATTCTTCTCTCATCCAAACAAAAGGAGGGAACAATTAAAGATATTTAACTATACAATGTATTTACATTATCTTGTCCACCTCAGTCATACCAACAGATAACAGACATGAGTTTTATCACTACTTAAATCTTTATTGAAACCGTAATATTCAGTCAATGCACTGAAAGTATTTGACAAAAATCCAAACTGCGCGTTGGAGAAAAAAGAATTCTTGTGATTCTAAAAAACTCGAACGTAATGATGTAATATGTTGAATAAATACACTGAACGAGAACACACCCCTTATGAACCTTTACTTTACTTCGGGAGTTTCAAAGGGAGATTTGAGGAAAGAAAATATTCTTCCTGTTACAATTTTGATGTTAATATACATCACTGACTTTATAAATTATCGTTTACTTCCCTGCCAAACTTGGTACCTAAAGATGTTGTTTGAGTGACTTTTAAACACATTTGTTTCACAATTTCACTAAGAATGGAGGCTAATGCATCAGTAAGAGAGAGGATAGTAAGATGGAATAGAGACCTTCAATATGATTTGATTCCTAATAATTTGATTTTGGCACTGTACATATTTCTTGGAATTTTTGGAAACAGTACCGTAATCTATGTATACAGGAAAAGATTTTCGAGGAAAAACAATGATAGATACTTCATACCTATTCTCGCAGCAATAGACTTGTTTGGGTCGGTTATATGTGGTTCATTTGGCATTGCCTTGAATATGATGCAGGCTACATTCTACAACGACAGCCTTTGTAAGACGTGGTGGTTCTTTGCAGCTTTTATAACTTATGAATCCCAGCTACTGCTAGTAGTTATCGCCGTACAGAGGTATCTCAAAGTTGTCCGTCCGTTCGGTCGTCACATGGATCAAAAGCTAAGTCATATTGCACTGTTATTGACATTCATTATTTCTCTGCTGTTGGCTATACCGACATCGATATTGTATGGTTCGGTGTCGTTTCCGCATCCCAAATTAGACATTGTTGGGCGACGATGTAGCAAAATAAAAAGTGGAAATAAAGTATTCTCCATTTTGTATAGCAGTATAATTGGACTCATAGCCATCACAATTGTGAGCGCTCTTGTGGGAATGTATTCAAGAATAGGATGGACGATTTATAAACACACGAGAGAAATGAAGAAAGAATCTGAAATTAGCAGAAATGATAGAGACAGTTCAAAAACTACAGACATATCTATTAATACTACCGATAGCAATAGTGATATGAAGCAGAAGGAAATTGTTAAAAGTGTAAAAGAGGAAAGGTCTGTCGAAGAAGAAACAGAGCAACAATGTAAGAAAGAAAACTTGAACAATGGGGAAGTCGGACATCTCTCACAAAACGAACGTGAACAGAAAAATCGAAAAATTATGCATAAATTTTCTCTGATGTTTATGTTGATTACTTCACTTTATCTGATTTGTTATATAACGAAAGTTATTATCATGTTATTTGAAGCACTCGACCCACATTTCTGGGAAGGTTTTGATAATCAGGAGCGAGTGGCTATGTTATTTGCGTATAGAATCTACATTGCCAACTGTATCATCAATCCATTCATTTATGCCTTTCTAGATACAAAATTCAAGCACGAGCTGCTATACCTGTGTTGTCGAAGGAAAAATTGAACATCCATTGTACTTTGATGTTATGACTTTTAGGATCATCTATCTCAAAATTGCATACTTGTTAATTGAATTTATGCATGCATCTGTCTTAATTGAAAGGCCAGATGTTCACAACGTCCATAGTGTTTTCCTTTAGGTTCAATATTTATACTTAAAATGAAATAGATAAATTGTTTTTGTACAATTTGACCATTGATATTTCCTTTACATGCGAGTTCAGAATTCAAAATTAAAATTCAATTGAAAGTCCCTCCCATGTTACCCGCAGGAGTGAGCCTCCTCTGAACGAGAAGCGCCACTGGATCGCTCAAGCTTCTCTGATAAACGTCAAAAAGTACCTAACCGTTATTCAGTCTCAAAGTCGAGAAGGCAAAGCAAAACCGTAAGAATTTCCATCGAAACGCTTGCGAACCCCGGAATATACAACATGCACGTTTCGGGTAATTAACTCTCGTCAGTGATCCTCATTCTAAGCAACGTAATACGGCCATAAAAAGTGAAAGTTTATATGTCCATAAATGTATCGAAAGACGTAGCAGAATGAATAGGATATGATTCTACAGGAGATGTCATATTTAAAGTATTTTTTTCCCAAATGGAATATGAAAAGAAGTGTAAAACATAAAGGTCTTTTTTCTGTCAGGAAACTTGGAACACTTCTTTTCTTCTTTAAAAATTATACGAAAATTTGTATGCTTTATAAGAAGTATTCTCTCTTGAAGCCATTTCTAAGTTAGTAGTATTGGTCAAATTACTAAGGGTAACTAAGATGGCTGCTATAATACAATTTATTACCTTGTGGGAGGTGGATAGAGTAGTATAGCGACCAGAATGATATATCACTCACTGAGGCCGCAGACCGACGTATAATCATGATAATTATATGCTGAGAGTCGGCATACTGCCATATCCATCTCACACAATGCTATCAATTGTTCTATACTATAGTGAATAAATGTCACAATCTGTGTTACTTTTACGGGTACGCAACACACAGCAATATGCGATAATGCCCTTGCTGTGTGTGGCAAACCAAAACATAAATATTATTATGACATTTATTAGATATATCTATGCACCACAGCATTGTCAGTTTCATTCTTGTTGTCAGAAATAGCATTTTCAAGGTAAAAAGGTGTTGTTAAAATTCAAGTCTTCGTGGGTTCCGTTTGAGAGTTAGAACAGTCGTCGCAACATGTTTCTGTAGAGCTTATGCATTGTTACGTCACGAGCGAAATTTAACACGTAGTAGTTCATCTCAGGGAATGATATAGGCTGTGCAAATATATTATCATGCAATACAACGATAAGCTTGATAGCATCCATTGCTGTAAGGAATTTATACGTATACTCTGATCACGCGAAATATTTGCATGTGCCTCTACTATTAAGACGTCATAACTGTGCCTTTGCGTTTTGCGGTCTTGTTTGTGCGATGTCATCTTACAGTGAGGAGGTTGTTTTACACCACAATTGTACGTTCTTCGAGACCTCTGGGTAATTGGAGAAGTGAGAGGGTTGTGCGCACGTAATCCAGGATAACCACACCATTTGCTACTAGCGTGACAGATGGCCGTCCAATGTCGGCACCGGTTATACCCATTGGTCTCGTCGGTTTATGTGTAGTCTTTTGTGTTTGATGTTTGCATGTCGTGTGTCTCTTTTCCGTCTCGTGCTGTACTCGTCTTTTGTGTTTTTGCATCGGGTGTTTTGGTGTTTTACTGTTTATGCTGCAACGGGGTCTTGTTGGAGATCTCCTCCCTTCTTTCCGTAATTCTAATCTTAAAAAGTAACTGAGGAAAAAATGAGCGTTATTCAAAATGTAGCTCCATGAATGTGATTATAGCGATATACTGGTATTCAGAACCTCCAGACATTTTTCAACCAATCAGCGATGGACATGTTCTTACTCACCGATGGACATGATCTTACTCACCAAAGTTTTATCTGAAATCAAATTTGGGCTTCAAAAATATTCTTCGACAGGACAGTATATTCTCGCAGTGGTATCAACCAGATGTAGATTTTAAAGAATTCGAAAGAACTTTTAGAACATCTGAAATCCACTCATTTTAGTAGAGTCCATTCGATCAAAGCCTTTGATTTTTCGACACTTTACACTACAATTCCACATTCTAAATTGAAAGAAATGAGTTAAAGAAGATCCTGACGATAATCTCAACAGCACTCACAATAGAGCACAAAGACTCGCAAAATTATAAGTAATGCGTTTACAAGTAAGAACGGCAATCGCAAATACAAATTTATTGTTGTTAACTATGACAAAACCTGCTTGTTTGATAAATTGTAATCCCTCTTGTTACACATGTATGTGTGTCTGAGGGTACTGTTATTGAATAAAGTGTTCAATAAAAGAAAAGTCCGATTCTGAAAATAAGTACACTGAAACAGATATTACTCAGATGTTAAACTTTCTGATCGACAACATTTTTGTGGTGTTTGGAGGAAAGGTCTTCCAGCAAATTGTCGGAATTCCAATGGGGACCATTTGTCGCCCACTCCTTGCCGACATTTTCCTATACTCGAAGCTGAATTCATTCAATCTTTTGTCTCTGAAGGGAAAAGATACTTAGCCTCTGACTTCAACTTCACTTACAGATACATAGACGATATGTTGTCCATCAATAATCCAAAATTCCCGGATTACCTCAGCAGTATCTATCCTTCGGAGCTTGAAGTCAAAGAAACTACAGAGACAAATCATTCAGCATCCTATTTGGACATAATTTTGTCCTACGACACTGATGTTCACATGAACACCTCACTCTATGACAAAAGTGACGACTTAAATTTCAGCATTACAAACTTTCCTTTTCTGAGTAGCAACATCCCTTCATCGCCTGCTTATGGCGTGTTCATATCTCACTTGATACGCTATGCCAGAGCAAGTACCAAATATACGGATTTTGTTCTGAGAGCTAGACGTCTTACAGATAAGCTTCTCAGTCAGGGATATGTTTGTGACCGACTAACATCGTCACTGAGGAAATTCTACGGTCGATATGGGGAACTCGTCATATACTATGATGTCCCACTCTCCAGAATGGTGGATGATATTCTGTCATAGACCATTTGAACCATCCAACCAAAGATTGTACTCTATGTCTTCCGAAATGGAAGTAATCGGATGTGACAGTTCTACCGAATTGAAGAGGCGGATGTTGCATGCAAGCAGGAGATGATTACCCTTCCTGGGCGCCTAGTCTCACTCCCATATTGGGAATTCACTTCTTTTCATGTGGTGGAGGTTTTTGTTTGTTTACTTTGGTTTCTGTTTTATCCTGATTTTGTATGCCTTCGGTTTCTGACTTTCTGAATTATCGATTTTGTGCTGTATACAGGGATATGGTCATTATCCATATTTGTCATGTTATTCGGTCATACAAAAAAGTATGTTGATTGAAATTGCTTACTCATTTTAAGTACCTTAACTCTCTCCCAGTTTAGGATTGCATGGCTGGTCACAAAGTATACCGTTTTGAGTTGATTACTTTATTTTCCTAGTTATTTTATCGACCCTACAGGAAATATCGAGCCGCGCACTCTTTGAAAAATGCATAAATTTGAAATTCAAAAAAGGCGCTTCTGAAATATATTTGGCTGTGTCTGACAATTACTACGGTATTTAATCAAGTATTTACTATCCGAAACACGTGTCTGGTGCATTAACATTGGTTTTAAATTTTCTTCAAGAAGGTTAAGAGTTGCAACACTTCCGTATTATTGGTATGGATGGTTATTTTCAAAACTTGATTTTGGTGCTCTATGGTACATTAATATTATTGTCCATATGTCCTAAAATCTTTTATTTATCACAGAGAAAAGAAGAGGACTAACTCTGCTGGGGTTACAGTTCTTATGTCATAATAAGAATGAGTTAAAGAAGATCCTGACGATAATCTCAACAGCACTCACAATAGAACACAAAATTAAGCATCGACGGACCCCTAGCAAGCCAGAGGTGGGACCAGGTGCCCGGGAGGAGTAAGCATCCCCTGTTGGCTAGCCGCACCCGCCGTCGATGTTTAAGCACGAAAATGAAAACAATATCTAAAACTCATGCACTCTCTGACGTTATCTCTATATAGAAAGTGTTATGGCGACAATGTCAGGGATATATATTTTCAAAACACTTACTGTCAAACCCCTCGCGGGGAATAGTAAGATATTGTGGACAAAATTTGAAATCATCAACTAAAAACATGCATACGACCAAAAAGCGTAAACTTAAATGGTGAGTTAGCGGACCCTTCAAAACTTGTTTACACTTATAACAGTTTTTGAACTGTAATTAATAGGTCAAAGTGTATAGGCCATTATTTTCTTTTGATATTGCCCATTGTGCCACCTCCATATTTTGTCAGTGATCAAAGATCAAGGTCACAATTTGCAGATTTAAAAGACATCGAAACCACTTTTGATATCACAATAAACTTGCCATACTTATAAACCGTGTGAGAGACCCCAATGATGAAGGATTTCTGACGTTCGAGGTCAGTAGACAAGGCAATGATAAAAATATCATACGCACTAGATAGAAGTAACATTTTACTTAGAACACTCAAAAACGTTAGCATTGTAGTTATCAACGGTAAGAGGACGACCTTAATATCTTTTCGTGGTCAGGGGTAAAAATCAGGGTCAAAATGTGTAGCAATAAATCCTCTAAAGGTCACATATTCCTTTTTATATTCATCAAATCGTGCATGTGAGGAAAAGGAGAGGATCACTAACAACACTCGGTTGTGAGTAGCACTTTCAAAGTAATTTCTATCTTACCATAATGGTTATATTGTGATTTGTGCATATAACACTGTTTCTGGTCGGGCATATTTGATGACCACTTTTCTAGAATCACTGCACTAAAAACACGCTACGAAAATTCGATATTATTGAGGACTTGTCAACGCTAAGCACAAATATTTC
Organism: Pinctada fucata; assembly: GCA_028142955.1. Classification (NCBI taxonomy): domain Eukaryota; kingdom Metazoa; phylum Mollusca; class Bivalvia; order Pterioida; family Pteriidae; genus Pinctada; species Pinctada fucata. The sequence continues at coordinate 55,161,485 of AP027113.1, read as the reverse complement.
AAACATCGTAAATCACGAGTAAACAATATAGTCATCTAGAAATAATTTTGAAATTGGATAAATCTAGCTATGCATAAAAGCCATCAGGATTATGCATGGGTATATTCAAAACTATTACTTTGGATATATATGAGTTTTTCATAACATACATTTTGTATAATTGTACAGGAATCATTTCGTAATGCTCAAATTATCATTGGCCGACTGAACGTATAATTTCACAGATGAGTAGCTCTCAAAAGAGGCGATTCAATTACATCATGTAACTCCAAAACTGAAACACTCTACCTGATTTTAGCGGCAAAAATAAGAAAAATAAAAGAAAGGTTATTACCTTCCTGTTTCAGAATAATCTCCCGGCAGACATGTTATATGGTCCTCTTATTCAAACTCGGAATTCAATATATATACCAATGCCAATCGAATGACAAATATAATTTTGATTTAACTTTTAAGCATAATGGATGCTAACGTGTCGGAAGGAGAACGCATAGAAAATTGGAATAGAGAACTTCTATATATTTTGATTCCAAATGACATCGTTCTAGCAGTTTATATTTTGCTTGGAATTTTCGGAAACGGCATCGTTATTTATGTTTACAAAAAGAGATTTTCAAGGATGAATGTAGAGAGATACTTTATATCTATTCTTGCTGTAGCGGATTGCTATGCGTCAACAATGTGTGCTTCTTTTAGCATGGCTTTGAACATGATGCAAGCTACGTTTTACAACAACACCTTATGCAAGGTGTGGTGGTTCTTTGCTGCCTTCCCAACATTCTTATCTCCACTGCTATTATTAGTGATTGCTGTACAGAGGTACCTTAAAGTTGTCCGTCCGTTCGGTCGTCAGATGGATAAAAAACTCAATCGTATCGCGCTGTTCTTGACAATAATTCTCTCTCTGCTTTGTGCATTACCGACTCCACTTTTATATGGCTCCGTACCATTTCCACACGCACAAGAAAATATTGTTGGACGAAGATGTAGCAAAATAAAAGGTGGGAATAGATATTTCTCTATTTTCTATGGCAGTATGCTGGCTCTCATTGCTATAACCGCGGTAACGGCTCTCATTGTACTATATTTGAAAATAGGATGGGCGATTTACAAACACACGAAAAAAGAATATACAATTAGCAGGACTGGACTAGATTGCCAAAAGTCTAAGGTCAAAACACATGGTATTATTGAAAGTATCAGTGAAAATAAAACAGAAGAAATGATCAGCTCAGATACAAAGACAAAGGACTCTACTGAGAAGACAATTAAACCAGCTGTAAAAGAATACTGCGAGAATGGGGAACTGACATGTTATTCAGGAGAAGCACGTGAAAGGAGGAATAGAAAAATCATTCATAAATTCACTCTGATGTTCATGCTGATTACAACCATATTTCTGATTTGTTACATACCAAAAGCTGTCATTATGTTATTTGAAGCATTAAATCGAGAGTTTTGGGAGAGTTTTGACGATAGCGATCGGTCAGGTATGTTATTTATTTACCGACTGTTCATCGTAAACAATATCGTTAACCCATTCGTTTATGCCTTTCTGGACTCCAAGTTCAAACATGAGCTGAAAATGTTGTTTTGTCAAAGACATTAATGTGATGAAAACATAAGAAAGAATTGTGAGTTACTGTGAGTAAAACTTCAACTGTACAAGGATTGTCTCAGAAAGACAAAGACATGGCTCACAAGCATTAAATATGAAGAAGGCTTTCAAGGATGCAAATTTAATGAGTTTAATGACGACAATCTCAACAACACTCACAAAAGAGCACAAAATTGAGCATCAGCGGATGTGAATATCAGTAATTAAAAATATTCATGTCAATTTCTTTGTTAAATGTGACAATATACCGGGAATGAAATAGCTGGAGCTTTTAAAGATTGCATTTAGAGACATGTACATGTACCAATTCTTTTTTAATTTCAAGACAATATGTTTCACGATGATTATCTGTTTAATAATGTGTCGCTCTTTTCTATCTAGAAATGTAAATATTCTTTACCTCAGAATTTAGAAATGTGCTTTTAGTTATCTCAAGAATATATGATAATTTGTATTTATCACATGATACACCCTTTATGCAGTTTCATAAAGCCATTTCATAAATAGGTGATATGATAACACGTTACATATCGCTCTGCTTGAATGCGATTGGTAAAGAACCTAATTACATAAACTTTGACAAGTGTGACCTTTCAAATATCGGTCAGTTGTTAAATGACAAATATGGATAATGACCATATCCCTGTCTACAGTACAAAATCGATAATTCAGAAAATCAGAAACCGAAGGCATACAAAATCAGGATAAAACAGGAACCAAAGCAAACAAAAACAAAAACCTCCACCATATGAAAAGAAGCGAACTCTTGATATGAGAGTGAGACCAGGTGCCCAGGAAGAGTAAGCATCTCCTGCTTGCATGCAACACCCGCTGCTTCAATTCGGTAGAACTGTCACATCCGGTTACTTCCATCTTGGAAGATATAGAGTACAATCTTTGGTTGGATGGTTCAAACGGTCTATGACAGAATATCATCCACCATTCTGGAAAGTGGGACATCATAGTGTATGACGAGTTCCCCATATCGACCGTAGAACTTCCTCAGTGACGATGTTAGTCGGTCACAAACATATCCCTGACTGAGAAGCTTATCTGAAAGACGCCTAGCTCTCAGAACAAAATCCGTATATTTGGTACTTGCTCTGGCATAGCGTATCAAGTGAGATATGAACACGCCATAAGCAGGCGATGAAGGGATGTTGCTACTCAGAAAAGGAAAGTTTGTAATGCTGAAATTGAAGTCGTCACGTTTGTCATAGAGTGAGGTGTTCATGTGACCATCAGTGTCGTAGGACAACATTATGTCCAAATAGGATGCTGAATTATTTGTCTCTGTAGTTTCTTTGACTTCAAGCTCAGAATGATAGATACTGCTCAGGTAATCCGCGAATTTTTGATTATTGATGGACAACACATCGTCTATGTATCTGTAAGTGAAGTTGAAGTCAGAAGATAAGTATCTTTTCCCTTCAGAGACCAACGATTGAATGAATTCAGCTTCGTACGAGTAAAGGAAAATGTCGGCAAGGAGTGGGGCACAATTGGTCCCCACTGGAATTTTTTCCGACAATTTGCTGGAAGACCTTTCCTCCAAACACCACAAAAATGTTGTCGGTCAGAAAGTTTAACATCTGAATAATGTCTGTTTCAGTGTACTTATTTTCAGAATCTGACTTTTCTTTTACAAAGTAGGTTTTGTCATAGTTAACAACAATAAATTTGTATTTGCGATTACCGTTCTTACTTGTAAACGCATTACTTATAATTTTTGCGAGTCTTTCTTTCAATTTAGACGCGGATTCAATATCAGTGATTAAAATTGTTGTAGAATTGGTTATTGCATTAAAATACTAAACAAATTTGAAATATTTTTTCTCTTACGCACAAAATATATCTATACGATGGGGTACTACTTCTCAAGGCGTAGCAGACGACCTGTAGGTCACAGCGTGGTTCGCCTCTTATTCTCAGAAACGTTGATTTCACGTTAGAAATACACATATTAAGGCAATATCATGTGATAAAAAGGAGCAGGGCTCGGGGATATAAAACCCACAACTCGTTTCATAATACATCGTATGAAATGAAAATTCATTTGAGATCCTACATATCCCGAATCTATGTTCTGTTATGTAAAATGTACTTCAATCCATAACATTAGATAGCTGTTACAACAGTTTCCATTTTATGTGAGGCATTTAAAGTATCAATGTTTCAAAAACGGAAGACTATCTTATCATGCTTTTTTATTGACTTTCGCTCCAAAATGTTTCTGAACACTGTGAAAACTTAAAGAATTGCAGGAAAATCAGAATCTCTTAATATAATCTTTCTCTTTCTCTCCACCCTGCAGCAGCTGTCTCAGATGTTGAAATGAAGTTCAAAGATTCGTACGCCCCTTCATTTTTAAACATAAAAGAAACCTAATTTCCTCGTAACCTCATTCGAAGGATTATGCACTCATTATGTATGCACTAAGTGGAAATCCTACCAGGGTAAACCCTCGGAAATGCTGGGTGTTTCTATATGTTATGATAATTCCCTCCTTTCTTTTAGGTGTGTGTACATGCATCATCGATTATTATCTAGTCAATGATGTAGTGGAGGGACACCAGTTTCTTTCTCATGCTCAAGTTCTTACATGCTCTACGTAAAAAGTCAAGTCAGTGTTTTGATTCACCTGGTATCAATTCGGAGTGTTTTTCATTCCGGGTTTCGCGACTCTGATGATTTTGCCTTGCCTTCTCGACTTTCAGAACAGATGACTCATGTTATTCTACATTTCTTTCAGAAACTCATCAAAAAGTCACGATAATTTGGACTTTGATATTATGTAATTATATAAATGACAAATATGGATAATGACCATATCCCTGTCTACAGTACAAAATCGATAATTCAGAAAATCAGAAACCGAAGGCATACAAAATCAGGATAAAACAGGAACCAAAGCAAACAAAAACAAAAACCTCCACCATATGAAAAGAAGCGAACTCCCGATATGAGAGTGAGACCAGGTGCCCAGGAAGAGTAAGCATCTCCTGCTTGCATGCAACACCCGTCGCTTCAATTCGGTAGAACTGTCACATCCGGTTACTTCCATTTTGGAAGATATAGAGTACAATCTTTGGTTGGATGGTTCAAATGGTCTATGACAGAATATCATCCACCATTCTGGATAGTGGGACATCATAGTGTATGACGAGTTCCCCATATCGACCGTAGAACTTCCTCAGTGACGATGTTAGTCGGTCACAAACATATCCTTGACTGAGAAGCTTATCTGAAAGACGCCTAGCTCTCAGAACAAAATCCGTATATTTGGTACTTGCTCTGGCATAGCGTATCAACTGAGATATGAACACGCCATAAGCAGGTGATGAAGGGATGTTGCTACTCAGAAAAGGAAAGTTCGTAATGCTGAAATTGAAGTCGTCACGTTTGTCATAGAGTGAGGTGTTCATGTGACCATCAGTGTCGTAGGACAACATTATGTCCAAATAGGATGCTGAATTATTTGTCTCTGTAGTTTCTTTTACTTCAAGCTCCGAAGGATAGATACTGCTCAGGTAATCCGCGAATTTTGGATTATTGATGGACAACACATCGTCTATGTATCTGTAAGTGAAGTTGAAGTCAGAAGCTAAGTATCTTTTCCCTTCAGAGACCAAAGATTGAATGAATTCAGCTTCGTACGAGTAAAGGAAAATGTCGGCAAGGAGTGGGGCACAATTGGTCCCCATTGGAATTCCGACAATTTGCTGGAAGACCTTTCCTCCAAACACCACAAAAATGTTGTCGATCAGAAAGTTTAACATCTGAATAATGTCTGTTTCAGTGTACTTATTTTCAGAATCTGACTTTTCTTTTACAAAGTAGGTTTTGTCATAGTTAACAACAATAAATTTGTATTTGCGATTACCGTTCTTACTTATAAACGCATTACTTATAATTTTTGCGAGTCTTTCTTTCAATTTAGAATGTGGAATAGTAGTGTAAAGTGTCGAAAAATCAAAGGCTTTGATCGAATGGACTCTACTAAAATGAGTGGATTTCAGATGTTCTAAAAGTTCCTTCGAATTCTTTAAAATCCACATCTGGTTGATACCACTGCGAGAATATACTGTCGAACAATATTTTTGTAGCCCAGATTTGATTTCAGATAAAACTTTGGTGAGTAAGATCGATACAGATTTGGTAGAACATTTTGAGGAACCAGCGATGAAACGTTGTTTGTACGGATTCTTATGCATTTTAGGTATGCAGTATAAGTATGGTAAATCTAAATCTAAATTGGTAGTGTCGAAGCCAAAGGAAGCAAGAGCTGATTTGTGGTTATCTATTATTTCAGAGGCAGAAAGGTTTGTTGGGGTGTAAGTGGGATTTCCAGGTGTCGAATTTAAACCCAACTCTTTAACTAGACTGTCGAAATAGTATTTTTTGCAAGTAAATGTGTAATTATTTGAGGCTTTGTCCGCTGGTGTGATGACATAATGTTCTTGGAGGTAGGTAAGTTCTGTGATAACGTCAGGGTCTTTAAATATAGACACGAATCTGGTGTTCACAGTTGATTTTAATCGGTTAATTCTAGATAAAAGTAACCCTCTGATTGATTTTATCCACTCGGAAAGGGTGTCGAGCTGTACATCCTCTTTCTTTGCCCAACGTCTTGCATATTCCTCACAAGAGTCCATAATAATTTTGACATTTTGGTTCCATGTAAAGGACTTCTCTTTACAAAATTTTCTCAAATTTCTAAAACCTGGGTCCTGTAGCATCATATCCCAGCCATTTTGCTACGTCTTTCGGTATATTTAGAACCCGAATCGTGCATGTCTGGTCCATGCAGTAAATTTATCTGCTCTAAACTTATGCTAATGAATTTGAAGACGTTAAACATTTGTACCACTTGGTGAGTGTCACTGCTGGTGTTTTGCTATGTTTTGCTGTCTTGTGTGGGAATCTTATAGTGCGGAGATATTGTGCGTTCTTCTAGATATTTGGGTTTACCGGAAACGTGGGAGGGTTGTGCGCACTTAATCCGGATAACCACACCATTTGCTACTAACCTAGCAGATGGCCGCCCTAAGTCTGCACCGATTGCCTATTGTTCTCCTTGGTTTACATGGTGTTTTTTGTGTTTGGGGTTTTGATGTCGTGTTTGCTGTTTATTGTCCCCTTTGCGTCTCTTGCTGTTGGTGTTGTGACCAGGTCTTGTTTGAGATCCTGATCAACTAACGGGATGATTGCACATGTACAATACATGTGTCAGTTTTCGTATTCCTTTCATAATTTGCATATCCATATGCATAATAGTCTCCATATATTTAATACCTTTGGTGGTTGCCATGGTTGGTTTGTCATGTTTAACGTAATATCAGGGGGAGGGGGTGTTCAGGAATGTCAACTTATAACACTATACTTTACCAATAGTATGTTTTCTTATATTGCTATTTTGCTTCCGAAACTTTTGTCTGGATTACATTGTCTTGTATATTGAAATAAAGTATTACAAATAAAATATAAACGAAATTTTTATTCTTTTCATACTTATGAAATCTAAATTCCCTGTGACTTTGGTTGACGGACTATTCCCTTTACTACGAATGTAGCAAGTGGAAATCCTAAGATCATAACCATACATGCGAACATCATGGGTTTTTTTAATCTTAAAGTAACTGTTACATGACAAATATGGATAACGACCATATCCCTGTATACAGCACAAAATCGATAATTCCGAAAATGAGTAACCGAAGGCATACAAAATCAACAAACAAAAACCTCTACCACATGAAAAGAAGCAAACTCGAGATATGGGAATGAGACCAGGTGTCCAGGAAGAGTAAGCATCTCCTGCTTGCATGCAACACCCGCTGCTTCAATTCGGTAGAACTGTCACATCCCGTTACTTCCATTTCGGAAGACATGGAGTACAATCTTTTGTTGGATGGTTCAAATGGTCTATGACAGAATATCATCCACCATTCTGGAGAATGGGACATCATAGTGTATGACGAGTTGTAACGTACTTGAAGAAAACCAATTTCTCTCTTCAGCTATCCATACTTATCTAGTCGACAAGATCCGATTAATCTCTTACTGGTACATTTTAATAATATACTCGTATATTTTATGTCGAAATGATACAGATAGAACAATATATATAATCTAAATTGAAAAAATGAACCTTTTATTTGATAATGAAATTTACTGGAATTTTTCGTGTTAATTTTTGTAACTCTGGGTACAGATATAAATTCACAAAGTAGACAACCACAGCAAGAGGCATAATGACAAATATGGATAATGACCATATCCCTGTATACAGCACAAAATCGATAATTCAGAAAATCAGAAACCGAAGGCATATACAATCAGAATAAAACGGAAACCAAGGCAAACGAACAAAACCCTCCACCACAAGAAAAGAAGCGGACTCCCGATAAAAGAGTGAGACCAGGTGCCCAGGAAGAGTAAGCATCTCCTGCTTGTATGCAACACCCGCCGCTTCAATTCGGTAGAACTGTCACATCCGGTAACTTCCATTTCGGAAGACATAGAGTACAATCAATGGTTGGATGGTTCAAATGGTCTATGACAGAATATCATCCATCATTCTGGAGAGTGGGACATCATAGTGTATGACGAGTTCATATCCCAGCCATTTTGCTACCTCTTTCGGTATATTTAGGACATATTCCCATCATAGTGTATGACGAGTTCCAAATATCGACCGTAGAACTTCCTCAGTGACGATGTTAGTCGGTCACAAACATATCCCTGATTGGAAAGCTTATCTGAAAGACGCCTAGCTCTCAGAACAAAATCCGTGTATTTGGTACTTGCTCTGGCATAGCGTATCAACTGAGATATGAACACGCAATAAGCAGGCGATGAAGGGATGATGCTACTCAGAAAAGGAAATGTTGTGATGCTGAAATTGAAGTCGTCACGTTTGTCATAGAGTGAGGTGTTCATGTGACCATCAGTGTCGTAGGACAACATTATGTTCAAATAGGATGCTGAATTACTTGTCTCTGTTGTTTCTTTGACTTCAAGCTCTGAAAGATAGATACTGCTCAGGTAATCCGCGAATTTTTGATTATTGATGGACAACATATCGTCTATGTATCTGTAAATGAAGTTGAGGTCAGAAGCTAAGTATCTTTTCCCTTCAGAGACCGGAGATTGAATGAATTCAGCTTCGTACGAGTAAAGGAAACTGTTGACAAGGAGTGGGGCACAATTGGTCTCCATTGGAATTCCGTCAATTTGCTGGAAGACCTTTCCTCCAAACACCACAAAAATGTCGTCGATCAGAAAGTTTAACATCTGAATAATATCAGTTTCAGTGTACTTATTTTCAATATCAGACTTTTCTTTTACGATGTAGGTTTTGTCATACTTAACAACAATAAATTTGTATTTGCGATTTACGTTCTTACTTGTAAACGCATAACTTATATATAATTTTTGCGAGTCTTTTTTTTTCAATTTAGAATGTGGATTTGTAGTGTAAAGTGTCGAAAAATCAAAGGCTTTGATCGAATGGGACTCTACTAAAATGAGTGGATTTCAGATGTTCTAAAAGTTCCTTCGAATTCTTTAAAATCCACATCTGGTTGATACCACTGCGAGAATATACTGTCGAACAATATTTTTGAAGCCCAGATTTGATTTCAGATAAAACTTTTGTGAGTTAGATCGATACAGATTTGGTAGAATATTTTGAGGAACCAGCGATGAAACGTTGTTTGTTTAGATTCTTATGCATTTTAGGTATGCAGTATAAGTATGGCAAATCTAAATCTAAATTGTTAGTGTCGAAGCCAAAGGAAGCAAGAGCTTATCTATTATTTCAGAGGCTGTAAGGTTTGTGGGGGTGTAAGTGGGATTTCCAGGTGTCGAATTTAAACCCAACCTTTTAACTAGACTGTCGAAATAGTACTTTTTGCAAGTTAATGTGTAATTATTTGAGGCTTTGTCCGCTGGTGTGATGACATAATGTTCTTGGAGGTTGGTAAGCTCTGTGATAACATCAGGGTCTTTAAATATAGACTCGAATCTGGTGTTCACAGTTGATTTTAATCGGTTAATTCTAGATAAAAGTAACCCTATGATGGATTTTATCCATTCGGAAAGGGTTTCGAGCTGTATATCCTCTTTCTTTGCCCAACGTCTTGCATATTCCTCACAAGAGTCCATGATAATTTAGACATTTTGGTTCCATATAAAAGACATACTTTCTTTGTATTTGGGACCCTTTTTTAACAATTTTCTCAACCTGTCGTTCTTGACTATACTAAGGTCACCAGTAATAACGTGTCCACAAGGAGAGTAGTTGAAATCCGATGAAGAACATTCGCAAGGAAGTGGATGTAGTGAGGGATTACTTAAATCAATACACTGCAAGAATCGTTTGTAATTGTAAATTTTAGATGCAACTGTTTGTGTGTAGCTATAGGAAATACAAGGAGTTTCTTTTCTTTTGAAATATGGTAGGATTTTTTCTGTGACAGTTTTGTGATTCAAATTTTGACCAAGATTCATTTCCTCAATACCTTTGTTTGCAAATCTTATTTTAATGAAAGGACGGTTTGTTTTCTCCTCTGATTTATCTGATCTAACTGCTTGAAATAAACGAAAAGTAGAAATGTCCAAGATGACTCCTTGTAGTCTGTATTCTGGAAAACGTGTATCGGTAAATGTGAGGTCCTTCGTATATTCGTAAATTTCGAGTAACTTCCGTAAAGGAACAGAGTATAATTTGGTACGAATATAATGCAGGCCTAGAGGCCCATTCAAAAATGGAACCAAAAGAAGGGAGGGGATCTCCAACAAGATCCTGTTGCATCACCAATAGCAAAACACTAAAACACCCGGTGCAAAAACACATAAGACGAGCATAGTATGAGACGGAATAGAGATATACGACATGTAAACATCAAACACAAAAGACTACACATAAACCGACGAGACCAATGGGAAACCGGTGCCGACTTTGGACGGCAATTTGCCACGCAAGTAGCAAATGGTGTAGTTATCCTGGATTACGTTCGCACAACCCTCTCACTTCTCCAATTACCCAGAGGTCTCAAAGAACGTACAGTTGTGGTGTAAAACGACCTCCTCACTGTAAGATGACATCACACAAACAAGACCGCAAAATGTAGAAGCCCCAGCAACACAGATGAATATGTAAATGGATATAAAAAGAGGGCGTGCGTAATACAGTCCGTGCTCTGCCGGCTGAAGCGAGCTCATGTATGTAATCACCCGAGGAGTCCGACTGACATTCAGAGAGGACGGTGGTCGGGGCTCTGTCTTCTCTAAAGAGGTTTGGACAGGGCCCGTCATGGAATCCCGTCGTCACATTCAGTGAGAGTGCAAGTTTTATGGATGCGCTGGTACAAGACTGTAGATTGGTCAAGTACCAAGTCTAGTGTCCGTCTGGCGACATTAGGATCATATCCACGGTATAAAAGGTATTTGATGATTCTGACGCATTTTCGATAGTGATGTTGTCTATCTTTGATCCTTCTTATCTTGTTAATTATGTCACAATAAAATGCAGGTTGTGAAATACCCAAAGTAATATACTCCGTTGCCTGTATTGGTCCGAATTTCAGAAGAAGTTGACAATATTTTTTTGTAAAATTTCCAGAAAGTCTTTACTAGTTAGTGAAAGCGAAAACCTTGACTTAAAAGTTTCTTGGTAATTTGTAAATTTCTACATTGAAAATCCAAAACATCAGTCCATGCTTTAGCATACCGGATGAGCTGTGAAATATAGACACCATAGGACGGTAATCTAGGAACATCACCGTCAAGCCAGGGGAAATTTACTATGTTAAATCCAAAATCATCTCTTTTGTCATACACACTTGTATGGATGTCTCCATTATTAATTTTGATATTTAGGTCCAAAAATGTTGTTTCTGTGTTTGAAACGTTTGCCTTGTTTTGAATCAATTCTTGTGTATAACATTTTTATACTTTTCAAAAACAGGATTGTCAATAGTAAGAACATCATCCAGGTACCTAGAAGTACCAATGAAACATTTCACATCATCATTTTTTCTTTACTTTTGAAGATTTTAGATAAATTTCTTCTCATACGTGTATAAAAATAAATCTGCAACAAGAGACGCACAATTAGTATCCATAGGAATCCCTACAACCTGCTTGTAGAGTTTCTCACAAAATCGTACAAGAATATTGTCCAAAAGGAAGGACAAGGCAATACACAGGTCACCACATATCCATGATTTGTAATCTGTGGCGAAAAAAAACCTTTGATTCAGATGTAAAAATATAAGTTTTCCCCTCTCGATCAAAACACCATTTAATGAGTTTGGAAAGTCGATCATTTATTTTGTCGTGGGGAAGCGTGGTGTACATATTAGAAAAGTCGTATGAAGATATAGTATTTGCTTCAAATTTTCTTGATTTCATTTTGTCAATCACATCCCCTGAATTTTTAATAGACCAAAAGAAGTTTACACCATTCCTGTTCATGACTGTTTCACAGTATTTTGCCACGAGTTCCTTTAAAGCCGTGAGTGCTGACGTCAGATTTCTGGACAAAATTGTAGTTTAGCAGTTGCTAGAATTAGCAATGTATCGAAACTTGTCATGAGACTTGTGAAGTTTTTGGTATACAGTATATTGTAGAGAGATCCAATTTAGAAATAGGGATGTTAAAAGAAGAAATTTCACTGTTATGTTTGTTCAAAATATTGGGAACACTTTTATTGCTTTCGATATAAGTATTAGAAGAGGAAAGTTACGAAACTAAAGTTGATATGTAGTAGCGTTTTCAAATAATCATGGTGTTGTTGGCTGCTTTGTCTGCAGGCGCGAAGACATATTTTTCATGTAAATTAAGTACAGGCACGAAGACATATTTTTCGTGTAAATTACGTAAATTTGAACATACATTTTATTTGGATGTTACTGACTCGACCCTACAGGATATTTGGAAGCGCGTACTCTCTGTTAGGTAAATACACAAATTTAAATTCTAAAAATAAAACCAGAAGGCGCTATTGAAATGAATTTGTATGGCTTATACAAAAAGCACTTTTGCTGGAAGCATCGCTGATGAGAATTTGATTATCGAAGCACATGTCTGGTGCATTATAAAATTAGTTTGAAATTTTCGTCGAGAAGGTATAGAGTTGGAACCCTTCCGCATTACTTCTGTAGCTTTTCAAGTCAAAATTGGATAAATGAAATTAACATTATATGAAATCGGCAAAATACGCAATCCGAAAATTGGAAAACGGTTTCTTTTCGTACTTATCAGCCAGGTATGTAGCTTTCATGCGCGAAATATACACAATGTAGAAATGGTTTACTCCCTCCCGAACGGTTAAATATTTGATAGGAACACACTCTGAATATATTGTTCCATGATATTAAAGGAAAAGAAGGCAATTCAAATCTATTTCACCGATCTAAGGACTGATTCTAAAGTAGCCATCCATCCCCTCTTTTTGTTTCGTTCGTTTTTCGCCTGTTGGACATTACCCCCCCCCCCCCCTTCCCTCGGTTCAAATCCCCACTTGGCCAGAAAATTCCTTTTATTGATATACAGCTTTGCTTAAAGTGGAATTCTGAACCGAAGGAACAATGTTGTAGAAAAACTTTTCCCTTTTCCATTGATTTCTATGGGAAAAATCGCTTTCTTTGACCGAAAAACCAGTCCTATTTTTATCATTCATCCAGCCTGACAGAAGATTCATATCTGGATCAATTTACTTGTTATGTTAACCGGAAATGTTCTCAATTTTTGCATTTTGAAATTTCGACTTTTCAGGGCACATTTTACGTCTTACAAGCAGGTTGTAGGGATTTATAGGCTATTACTTGTGCGTCTCTTGTTACAGGTTTATTTGTATACACGTATGAAACAGAATTTATCCAAAATCTTCAAAAGCAAAGGCAAACATGAAATTTGAAATGTTTCATAGGTACTTCTAGGTACCTGGATGATATTCTCTTTATCGACAATCCTGTTTTTGACAAGTATAAAACTGTTATTTATCCACAAGAATTGTCTCTTAACAAAGCAAACATCACAAACACAGAAACAACATTTTTGGACCTAAATATGATGATGAACCCATACAAGCAACAGAGTATATTACTTTGGGTATTTCACAACCTGCATTTTATGGTGACATTATAAACAAAATAAGAACGATCAAAGGTAGACAGAATTACCATCGAAATTGTATTAGAATCGTCAAATGCCTTTTGTCACAAGACGGACACTTGGCTTGGTACTGGATCAATCTGCAGACTTGTACCACCGTATTCTTAGGAATTGCACTCTGACTGACTGTGAAGACAGGACTCCATGACGGGTTCTGTCCAAACCTCTTTAGAGAAGACAGTGCCCTGTCCTCCCTTAATGTCAGTCGGACTCCTCGTGTTATCACATGCATGAGCTGGCTGCAGCCTGCAGAGCACTGACTGTATTTCGTATGCCTTCTGTTTTTTACATCCATTTACATCCATCTGTGTGTTCCTTGGGCCCCTACGTCATACTGTCTATTTGTTCATCTTACAGTGAGGAAGTTATTTTACACCACAATTGTGCGTCCTTCGAGACCTCTTGGTAATCGGAACAGTGGGAGGGTTGTGTGCACGTAATCCAGGATAACATCACCGTCTGCCACTGACGTGGCAAGTCGGCACCAATTGCCCATTGTTCCCGTTGGTTTATTTGAAGTCATTTGTGTTTAATGTTTCTGTGTGATTTTGCGTTCCTTGTGTCATTTGCGTCTCTCTCTGCGCTTGTCTGCTTTGTGTATTTGCATTGGGTGTTTTGGGTTTTTGCTGTTGGCGCTTCAACTAGGTTTATTGAGGCTTAGCTCCCCGAGAAAACTATATTCACCGAGCGAGGTGAATATATTGTTTTTGAGGGGAGCTAAACCATTGTATTTACCGAGGTAAAAGTAAAATGAATATTCTATATCATGAAGTTTCAAAATCGTCTACATAAATCATTTCTTCACTTCTTTCAGACTATAAAAAGCCTCTGATCTATTTTTGCATAGCAAATAGAGAGCTGTTGGAATCTTCCATATACCCGGGATGACATCATCCTAGGTAGACATAACGTTTGAGCGTTTTCACCGAGTGGCTGTTTTATCCAATCAAAAACGGGGAAAACTCCCATTCATTTAATAATTATCATTGTGAGATACATATGTTTACCTTGCATTCCCCACTCTTCTCTATAAATGTGAATGACTGACAGAGAGTATGCAGATAACATTGCTGACTACAGGCCGGTATGTTTGGGGCATAAAACCTCCGCACGATTCTACTCAACATGCCTATATCCAGTAAGTGTAATGTACGGTGATAGCTCATTCTTAAAGCGTCTTTAACAAAAATCAACAATTCATTTAATTTCTGGTTAAAGCCTTTAAAGTCAGTAGTTTTAAAACAATTAGCATATTTCCTCATCAAAACAAAATGTACCAATCCCCCCCCCCCCCCCCCAATAAAAAGGATCATTCCCCCAATAGACGATCAATCAACAACAATGAGGACCAATGGGCTAAAAGCAAATAAACATGTTCATTTTGCTTAATTCTGAAAGGAATAACTCTATATTGTTGCATTTCTCCAAATTGTATTAAAAAATTCCATTTCAATTTGAAGGTCGTTATTTACCTGATATTTGTAACAGTGAAAAGATAAGGAAAACGTGCTTCAACATCCCTCTCCAAAGTTGACCGAGTGTAATTTAATTTTCATTTCCAGATATATCCTTTAATTGCTTTTGAAATTGGTTCTCAAAACATTTTAAGTTCAAATAGATATATGATTTTATTAGAATTTGGAAATAAGTTGGTATCTAATTGATATAACAATAGCTTCTATCCTGGTTTAATTAAATAAAACATCGGGCGTTTTAATTGAAACCTTATTCTTGTTTACTCAATTGACTGATTTCGGAAACCGCTAAAAACTTTTCTATATATTCCATTAAGTCATAAAACTTCTTTCTCCATCTTTATGTAAAAATACATATATAGCATCGAACTATAGAGCTCTACACTTCCACAGAGTCCTTGATTAATATTTATACTTAGTTTACTATACTGACTGCGTTTCAAGAAATAAAGAAAACGAGTTGATATAAAGATATATCAACGAGTTATAAAAACCAGTTGAATATCAAAAATATTCTATATTACAAACGCGCATTTTCTAGTTTGTTGTATAGGTGGCGCTATCAAATTTACTATTTTTTCATTACTTTACCAAAATGTTTTGTTTTACATCCCGATCATTTTCTGAAAGGTACCCTCCAGTCTGGCAAAAAAAGCACACACACACACATGCATTAATTATCGATTGGAAACTTTCGACAAGGGATTGAATAGAGAGAAATAAAAATGAATTTTCTTCCAATTTATATAAAAGTTGGTCAAGATAAAAATATAAAGTATTATAAGATTCCTAGGAGGTATTTTATTTAAATAAATTTGGTGAAAGATGTTATAATTACAGGTTGAAGAGTTAGGGGTACAGATGACGGAAAACGTTAAATATCGATCAAAAATGCACCAAAAAAAAAAATGCATTATTTTAAACATTTTTATGTTTATTATGCTTCTGTTACCTTTTCATGTCAAAATTGGATAAGCAAAATTAACTTTGAGGTTATTATATCAATATAATCGGCAAACTCTGCAATCCGGAAACTGAAAACGGTTTTATTTCGTTCTTCTCAGCCATTTATGTAGCTTTCTGGCGCGAAATACACACGGTGTAGAAATAGACAACGTTCTCGTTTATTTCCTTCCAAACGGTTAAATATTTGATCGGAACACACTCTGAATAGATTGTTCCGTGATATAAAAAGAAAAAGACGACAATATAATGTACTTAAACGCTCTAGAGGCAAATTTAAAAATAGCCATCCATCCCCCCTTTTTTCGTTTTTCGCCTGTGGGACATTGTTCCCCCCTCGCTTCAGAACCCTACTTGGCCTGAAAATGTGTTTTATTGATATACATCTTTGGTGAAAGTGGCATTGTAAAGCGAGGGGGGGGGGGGGAACGATGTTGTATAAAACTTTTCCGTTTTCCATTGATTTCTGTGTGAAAAACGCTTATTTTGACCCAAATATCGGTCTTATTTTTCATAAATTATCCCATCTGAAAGCAGATTCATATGCAGACCAAGTTACTTGAAATTTCTACTGAAAAAGATTATCAGTTTTTGCATTTTGAAATTTCGACTTTTCAGGGCAGATTCTACGACAATTCATTGCAGGGGCGTATACAGGGCGGGGGGGGGGAAGCAGGGCGTGATGAATATCAAACAGGTAAAGGGTCCTAAAGCCCCCTCTCCCCTCGACGGAAAAGCTTTATCATAGAGAATGTATCTGGCGAGCGAAGCGATCGAGCCAGTACAAATTTATAATTATTTTCTTTGGGTGACACACCAATTTACCCATCCCCTTTTCAAAACCCATCCCCTTTGGTGTAATTAAGGGTATGCTAACTTTCACTACCATAATTATCATAATTGCACTTTCATAATCATGATAATCGTCGCTATTTTCATTGCAGTCAATATGCCTTATATGTAGGAACATAAATAATGAATGTCAAAGCAAATTTAATTCTTATTCATCTTTTTATTATTGGGAAAGGCCAAAATTTTGGTAGAAAAACCTTGAAGTCAGAGGAAACTCTGTCCATATCTTCTCTATTTGCGTGGCAACCTTATAATTTTTTTTTTAAAATGTAATGTACTAAAGACATCAATCATGGGTTGGTTATTACTTTGAAAGTGACATCACTCCTTGTCGCACATATTTTGACAATTATTCACCCTACACAGTATGCTAAAAGCCATATTTTACATTTCTGTGATGCTAGTTTTAAGGGTCCTTAAGTATGAAAAAAATTTTAGATTTTCTCCTCTTTTATATAATTTTTTTTCTTACCACCCTATGCTATAAAAAAAGTAAAAAAAAAATTAATAAACAAATTGAGTAATTTTCTATACAGCTTTAGAAGATAACACTATTCTTAGTTATCTGAGTACTGTATTTGACAGTGGATAAAGGTGCTTACTTTGTAAGCTATTTACCTTAAAATACTTCTGACAATCAAAACTTAATTTTTCATGAGAGCAATGTTCAATTACTAAAGATAAGAAAAATAACAATTTTAAGTTTATGACATCACTCGTAATATGAGAACCCAACGTCCTTAAATGTCCATGTCTAGCTTTTGGGTTTTACAAAAATGATATGCCAATAATCTATTAATCAAGCAAGCTAGCTAGCGAAACTTTTCTGAAATTCGATTCAAAACTACTAGAAATTGAATCTTCACATAGACGTCGGAGTAACAAAAAAAAAAAAAAACTCCCTAATTTTGACGATTTTAGGGAGGGCCCCCACCCCCTCTCTAAATCCGCCAATGCATTGTATACACAGTTGATAGGAAAATGATTGGGGATGCATCGTCAAATACAAGATATAGATGTATGTTTAGATATAATAATAATTTGATCTACAGGACCAAAAATGCAGAAATTTTAAAACTCGTCAGACTCTTTACGACACACTGGTCATATCTGTATATGTATAACGCATGCATGAATGCCCTCGTCGTAAAAGAATAAATTTCGAAATTTAAAATTCTAGAATCATGAATGTCTTCTAATTAAATGGTGGTATATTTTACTTTCTGAAAGCAAAACAATTCTTCAAGAACGAATCTATTTTATAACATGTATAAGTACTATAGGGATCCATATTAGGACCGGTACTTTTTAATATCTTTATTAATGACATATTTCTCTTTGTTAAAAAGTCTACAATATATAACTATGCCGATGACAACACATTATCAAGTTCTGACCCAAACCCTGAAGTAGTAAGATCAAACTTGCTACAGGACAGCGAAATACGAATAAAGTGGTTTAGCGATAACAAAATGCAAGGGAACCCTGAAAAATTCCAAGCTATTGCTATAGGTCAAAGGTCATCTGAAAAAATAAAATCATTTCAAATAAATGGCAAAGATATCCCCTGTGAAAGTGAAGTAAAATTACTTGGTGTAGATATAGATTTTAAACTCTCTTTTAATTCTCATGTATCGAATATATGTAAAAAAAGGCTTCAAAACAGCTAAATTGTCTAAAAAGAGTAGGGAAATATCTAAATAGGCTTGGCAAACTGACTATTTACCACACCTTTATTTTATCGAACTTTAATTTTATTGTCCCCTGGTTTGGCATTTCTGTGGGGAAATTAACACCAAAAAGGTAGAACGCATTCAAGAAAGGGCATTGCGTTTCATTTATAACGATTTCTCGAGCTCCTACGAAGATCTTCTGATAAGATCAAAGCTACCATCACTCCATCTTCGTAGGATGCGTACTTTGGCACTAGAATCTTTCAAAATTGTACATGGTAAAAGTCCTCTCTTTCTTCAAGATTTGATTGTTCTGAAAAATAACCGATATAATTTTAGATACAGTAACACAGCTAAAGTAACACAGGCAAGAACAACAAGGTATATGGTCTTTCATCCTTCAGACACATGGCAGCAACTTTATGGAACTCCTTAAGTAATGAGGCTAGAAACATGACCTCTTTCGACCAATTCCGGTCCTATATCGAAACATGGAATGGACCGGCGCCTACATGTAAATGTAGTGCCTGTAAGGCATCATACATGTAGCTCCTCAAGGTTCCTGACATGTGATCTGAAGTGTTTTGTTCTTAGTTCCTTAGTAGTTGAGTTAGATTTATTATTTATCTATTTATTGCTGCATGTTGCTTGTGTTGCCTTTTGTTGCTATATTTTTAAGTTTGTATATGTTGGCTCTTTATCGTACCCGATACCTCTCTAGGCGTGTCCCTTCCCGAGAGAGGTTGACGGTGCTTGTATACTTTGCTGTGTTTGGTGTTGTTTGTCTCAGTGTTGTAATGTGCTCAGTGTACTATTTTTAGCTCATTTGTTGTTTTGCTTTACTTAGGTTAGCTACTGCTTATGTACATCGCATAAATTGCCAGTATGCATGTCTTCTTTTAGCTAAGTGATTTCATTGATGCTGTGAATGCCTGTGATGAATTTGCATGACTGTGATCTTGGTGCTTTAGTGCTATTCTCTCCAGCTAGTTTTAGTTATTTGTCAGAGTATTAATCAGTGACTCATCCATGATTTTAGTGACAATGGTAGTTTTATTTTCTCAATAGTATCTTCTTAATTGAATCTCTTATAGTCTTAGAATAAACTCTTATGGAAGGTGAATACCTGCTTTTCCAGCATGATTTATATAATTTGTACTTTTATTCAATATGTCTTAGCATGTTTTAATTAAGGTTATAGCGAGAAAGGCCCGAAGGGCCTTTGCGAGCGAAGCTCGCCCTTATGGTAACGCGTATACACATATCTTATTACCGGCAGTCATGACTGCCGGTATACTGTAATCAATCGTGACATACTTGCACGGATAAAATAATTCTTGGCAATATGATTGGTGGACAACTACAAAATATGCAAATATTCGTCAATGTTCTTCAGATTCTGTGCATAAGATACTTTCATCAGGTCGGCTGAAGAGTCTAGACGACTTGACAAATGAAAGTCATATCGTATCAGCGCATTTTCTTCCGAAAGATGCATCGAAAAGTCTTTGCAACGATACGTCCTACAACAATAACAGATCCTCGGAAATTTCCGTAGCGTGAATCGGAAATAAAGACGGAAAAGCCCGGAAATGTGCGATTGGTCCAAGAGGAACAAAAATCGTTTATTCCATTTTTTTCTTCCTAGAATTCTACAACATTTAATGTCAGCTAACTGCCGGCAAGCTTTTTGTAAAGGCTAATACTTGTTGAGAAAATATGCTGAATCAAAGAATGAGAATGTACTACTATGCTTTCAAAAACGTTCGTCCCCTCGCAGACAGAGTTGCTGTGGAAATACTGGATATTGCCATTTAAGTTTGTTTTCGACTCCAAGTAGACGTATATGTTATACTCAATTTTCTTTATAAGTTAAATTTATTGAAAATATTTTTCGTAAATCAGGTAACGATAAAGCATCAACAAGGCGGCGTAACCACGGGAAATCCGACATTTCCGGTTTTAAACGAGACGTTTCGCTCTGATTGCTTTTCTCGTCTCGGGTGGTTTCGTACTGTCAGAAGTCGGAATATGTTTGTTTTTTCTTTTGTTCTTAAGTAATTTATTTTCAGCTAGCCTAAACATTATTCTTACAAAAAAAAAAAAAGAATTATAACGAACCATATTTTTAAAGAACCATATTTTAAGCCCCCGCCCCCCCTTAAAATGTTCATCTGCTGGTCTAGATCAATTTTACAAATTTTTCCGTGTTTCCACTCGCCTTATACTACCTTTTTTGGCAATCATCAAACAGAGAGTTTTGTAAGATAAGATAAACCATCATAGTCAAAATAAAAAAGAAATATCTTTTTTTTTTATTTTATATAATCATATCTATTTTCTCTCCGCTCGTACAAAAAGGCTTTGCCTTGATTCATATTAGTCGGTGAAAAAGCTCTACAGAGCTTATGTTATTTGTTATTTGTATATATATGTCCGACTCTACATAAAGATTACTTACTAACTTATCCAAAAAATGTGTTTTATCAAGGACTTATAAACAGTCTGTTTATAAGTCCTTGGTTTTATCATGTTATGAAGGCATGCATATGATATCGTTACATATTTCATATTTGCTACAATTTAGCAGAAAAAAAACCTTTTTACTAAAAAAACGGGGATGGCAAATTTTTTCTAAATAAACCAAGATGCTTTTATTTGTAGTACATGTACAACAGAAAAAAATATAAACGGTGGAGCGAACAAGAATCTAGACGGATAACTCCACCGGTTACGCCAATCTATTTTTAGTAACGGGGAAAACCAACAATGATGTCGGCTTAGTTGCACAGAGCTGTGTGGATTTTCCCTGTAAGAAAATTACACTATTACAAAAAGAAAAACTAGAAATATATGGTAAGATATAAGTAGTAACTATACCTCAAATTCAACCGCATGTGGCTGAAATCAAAGACTGTGTACAAACCAAAAGTAGACATGATAATTATGCCGCTCAATCATGCAAGTACAATTGACAAAGCAAAGGTACCTCTTATTCCAACAAAAACTTCTGATTTAGTTAAATAGTCTATTGTCCAGATAATATATATGACCGTTTTAACCCTAGGTATTATATGCACACATGTGAGACAGTCCAGAAATCGCATCATTTGGCAAAATTTTGAATTCGTGCAGTTATGTCAGTTATTGTGATCATGTGACATCACATTGGATCGCACTGACTTTATGCGTTGTCATCTTTTTTATTTTGACGTCACAATGAAAATGTTGCCAAATTTTGTGATGTATGGTGTCTGTTCGCTCAGTGAATCTACTGGAAAATCAGCTACTGACATAGAGTGCCTTAATCCTGTAATCTCGTTTGATATTCTTACATGAATCTATACACTATACTATGCTGTTGTTTACTGTCAAACTCGTAAAGATTATTGAAAAAATAGGGCAAAAAATCAAGAAGCAAAAATCAGTATAGCTCAACATTGAAGTTGCAATAGATGTCTTTAAAAACTTTCTAGATAATTAATATGACATGTGCCATATTGTTGTTGTTGTTTTGTAAATTCTTCTGGCTTCGGAGCACCATAGGTTGGACCTATGTAAAAATGGCATTTTATGGTAATGTGGTGGGTTAATTGAGGAATGATTGAAGTCCCTATCACCAATCTGTGTCCCGTCACCTGAGTGATTTTCAATTAAAATTAATATAAAAATTACGATTTAAAATTTAAAAATTTCAATCATAATTATAATTTGACTAGTTATAGTTAATAGTTAAAGAGAGAAAGTGGAAGTTAGTTATGTACACATATATTTTACGTATTTACACTTTATACAGATCGTTAAATTAGATTGTTCTACTATATGTCAGTAAGATGAGGATAAAAATTTGTGCCTTAGTTTAAGATCTGTATAGCCAGTCAATGGCTATGTCATCATGATCATAGTTAAAAGTTAAATAAATATAAGATATGATGGAGAGGTTGGTGGGAAGGATTTATATGGGATGAGGATTCCTCACCCCCATAATGGTCCCAAGTGTGTTAAAGGATAAAAGATACATAAGGATACATAAAAGTGGTAGCACATATTCTTGACTAGCGTTGGCATTGAGATAGAAATAACATAATTGATTTATACTGGAAGGATTTTCATTTGATTATCAAGT
The DNA here is from genome assembly GCA_028142955.1 of Pinctada fucata. Classification (NCBI taxonomy): domain Eukaryota; kingdom Metazoa; phylum Mollusca; class Bivalvia; order Pterioida; family Pteriidae; genus Pinctada; species Pinctada fucata. The sequence continues at coordinate 55,138,594 of AP027113.1, read as the reverse complement.
ATAGATTCTTCTGCTTTTCTTGTAAACCTGTGTAGCAGTTTCTGACTTAGCTTTAATTACTGTTTATATTTACATATGTGTACTTTCAATAATATGCTGTCACATCTTTCTCCATTAATTACTCCTTTTGTTATTTAAATTTAGCATTAAGCTTTGTTTGAGTGCAAGAAGATGTCCCGTAAAAGTGGTGGACTTCGTCAGTTTTTCGGCCTTGGTCGAAGAAGGAGTAACCGTGATAGAGACCGTGAATCTCGGGATGAAAATGAACCTACGAGCTATGTCTTCCGCTCAGATGATCTGGATGATGGTAAGGCTTACGTACAGAATTCAGATAAAAATTTATGGAAGTACTCTTAATTCTTTAAATTTGTGAAGAATAGGGTTGGAGGAAGTTGATTGTTTAGTAGAGAACATTAAATAAATTGATAAATGGAAATATGATTTCAAAGTATTTTAAAAAAACATTTACAGTATATATGGCTATAGTCTGAAGAAGGGATAAGGCTTAGAATTTAGAGAACTTTCTATCCAAATTCTGATTCTTTTAAACTTAACATGATACACATGGCATATTGTACAATATTTGTTCCAGATGATGATGAGAATGTAGTGGATTATATGGATGACTATGACATGATGAGATCCTCCCGTCCTCCTGTACCTGACTTACAGCCCCTCAGCCCGGGGAGGAGGGACAGTGACTCCTCTACTGACAGCTCCACTCTACAGGGGAGGGAGAGGAGCAGCAGCTCACAGGGGAACTCTGGAAACCTACCTCCCTCCCCGGGACCATCCACTAGCAGTGCCGCCATGTCAGCTCCTGTAGAAACAGTACCCAAGAAACGATCTATCTTCAGAGTAAATATTATTATGTTTTAATCTTCCTAAAAATATCAAGGTTACATTGATTTGTGTGTAATATGCAAACCTTGAGGGCTATCTCTGAAGTTTTATTTTTTATTTTTATTCTATTGCAAAATGTGATTTTTTTTATGAATGCTGAAAATTATGAACTTGAAAACCCTTAACCAAACTGGACATATATATATTTTACACCATTTGAACAATTTTCTTGATCTATACATGTTGATATTTGTTAAAAAAAAAAAAGAGGATAACTATGCCCATTTTCATAAATATCATTTGTCATTTTTCTATACATTGTATTCATTTTGAAGAATTCCATCTCAAGGGGCATTATACCTTGTCTGTAGAATATAATGAAATTCATCATCAGGTTAGTACTGTAATAATTATCTTATCTTTTACAGAGAAAGGAGAAGGTGAATGTTCCTCAGCCCAGACCAGAATTTGTGTCTATAAACCAACCTGTAGATTCCCTCCCAGTCACTAAGTGTATATCTGATGATAATATCAAACGTAAGTATTACACTATTATTTTAAAATTCCAAATTGCAGGTGCCCAATAGTAATCACTGTGATTGTTTTTAGCTCCTTTTGTCAAAAGTTGTAATATTGGATATATTTAATCACTTCAAGATGTAGCCAAGCTTTAATATTTGGCAAATGTCAGTTCCTAAGGATCTATCTGTTGAAAGCAAAATTTTTTATCATATGACCTTGAGGCTTGAACATGACCTATGACTTACAATTTAACAGCATTTAAAATTGGTCCCATAACAACTTCACTATAAAAGATCAGGCTATAAATTCATCCCTTCACAACATAGTTGCATAGGGATA